>CAWUFW010014769.1:0-397240 GCA_963921515.1 Calotriton arnoldi
CTGCATGTTAATTGGCTGTCAGCTGGCTGTCAACATTCCGATTCAGGAAATGTTGGCAGCCATTTTGTCCCTCGGTAGAACCGAGGGACAGAAACAAGTGCGCAAAGCGCACAAAGGGGGCAGGGTAGAAACACCCTGACCCTCTAGGTTTGCTCAGGGGTCCCACAAGGACCCCCTGGGCAAAAAAAAAAAATAATAATTTTTAAAATCGGCAGGATGCGCTCAGGGTGCGCGAATCCTGCCAAAAAAAATCGAAGCGCGGTCTCCAGCGCTTCGATAGCACTGGCCCCGGGTGGGCCAAGTCCCGGGGGCATGCTGGGGGGTTAATTTTATGTGTGGGGGCCTCTAGGGCTCCCAAGCCCCGGGGACCACCACCCCCGGGCTTTATGTAGAATGGTGCGGGAGGGCTCTGAGCCCTCCCGCAGCCCCGGGGACCACCACCTCCCCGGGGCTTCTTTTTTAAATTAAAACCTGTGTGGGGGGCTCCAGCCCCCCACACGCCTCGGGACCACCACCTCCCTGGGGCACTAAGAAAAATTAAAATGGGGGTCCGTTTTGGACTCCCAAGCCCCGGGGACCACCACCTCCCGGGGCTTTCAAAATGTAGGGAGGGGGCCGCGCGGCCCCCTCCTGGAGCCTGTGGTGGCTCCTGGGGACCGCCACCCCCAGGGCCGGCTCCTGCAGTGTCCCGGGGTGCCTACCCCCGGGACACTGTAGTTTGCAATGACAGGACGGAGCCTCGCGGCTCCCGTCCTGTCATTGCAAACTTGCTTTGGATATTGGAAGAGAGAGCAGGAAACCTGCTCTCTCTTCCAATATCCAAAGCCGACTGCTTTTCCACATGGGGAGCAGCATGTTAGCTGCTCCCCATGTGTAGCAATGCCGGCTCCCGTAGGACACGGGGAGCCGGCGGGACTGTGGGGGCTTGGGGACCCCCCACAGTCCCCAACGAGAGGCCAGGCCCCGGGGATGGGGTCCCCGTGGCCATAAGTGGCCACGGAGGGGGCCACGCAGCCCCCTCCCCAAAGTAAAAAAAGGGAAAAAAAGTGCAAGGCCGGCCCGGGGATGGGCTCCCCGGGGCCTTAAATGGCCTGAGGAGGGGGCCACGCAGCCCCCTCCAAATAAAAAAAAAGAGGCCATGCCCCGGGGGATGGGGTCCCCGGGGCCAATACAGGCCCAGGGAAGGGGGCCACGCGGCCCTCTTCCCCGTTTTTTTTAATTTATTTTAATTTAAAAAGAGGGGTAAGGCCCTGGGGGATGGGGTCCCCAGGGCCTAAAAATAGGAAAAGGAAGGGGGCCACACAGCCCCCCTTTAGGGGAAAAACAAAAACGATCGGGCCCGTAGGCCCCGCCCCTTCCTTCACCACTCTGCAAACGCGCCCCTGGCGCGCTTGCAGAGGGGAACGATTCCCCTTGAATACTGGGGACCCTGGGGCCAACTAGCCCACCAGGAACCTCCAGTATGCTCCAGGGGCTGCCTTGCAGAGAGGTGTACAGAGGCCACGCCCTTTTTACACCTCTCTGCAACGCAGCTCTATGGCGCTTTTGGAGGTATATGGTGGGCTAGTTGCACCCCAGGGACCCTCAGGATTCAAGGGGAGTTAATCCCCGACTTAAAACGCGCCACGGGGCGCGTTTGCACAGTGGTGAAGGGAGGGCGGGGCTTCAGGTGACATGTGTGCAAACAGGCCCCGTGGCGCGTTTTAAGATGGGGAATTAAATCCTCTTCAATCCTGAGGGTCCCTGGGGGCCAACTAGCCCAACAGGTACGTCCAGAAAGCGCCACAGAGCTGCGTTGCAGAAAGGTGTAAAAGGGGTGTGGCCTCTGTACATGTCTCTGCAACGCAGCCCCTGGCACATACTGGAGGTTCCTGGTGGGCTAGTTGGCCCGTAGGGACCCTCATGATTCAAGGGGACTTAATCCCCTAACTTAAAACGCGCCACAGGGCGCGTTTGCACAGATGTCACCTCAGGCCCCGCCCCTCCCTTCACCATTGTGCAAATATTCCTCTAAAATCAGCCGAAATACGAATTCTGATTTACTCACCTGTTATCAGGAGAGACCTCAGTGCTGCATCTTTCAGCCCAGTACTAATCCTGAAAAGTAATTTTAACCGTACTTACCAGTAACTTAAATTTCCTTCCATAGGCTAACATTGACTGGTTTCACTTGGAAATTCTTCTAAGTGTGGAGTTTTGGAACTTTAAAATATTCCTCTAAAATCAGCCGAAATACGAATTCCGATTTACTCACCTGTTATCAGGAGAGACCTCAGTGCTGCATCTTTCAGCCCAGTACTGATCCTCAAAAGTAATTTTAACCGTACTTACCGGTAACTTGAATTTCCTTCATAGGCTAACATTGACTGGTTTCACTTGGAAATTCTTCTAAGTGTGGAGTTTTGGAACTTTAAAATATTCCTCTAAAATCAGCCGAAATACGAATTCCGATTTACTCACCTATTATCAGGAGAGACCTCAGTGCTGCATCTTTCAGCCCAGTACTGATCCTCAAAAGTAATTTTAACCGTACTTACCAGTAACTTGAATTTCCTTCCATAGGATATCATTGCCTGCTTTTTGCTGAAAAAGTTTCTGTGTTGATTTTTGAAACATACAAATATTCCTCTAAAATCAGCCGAAATACGAATTCCGATTTACTCACCTGTTATCAGGAGAGACCTCAGTGCTGTATCTTTCAGCCCAGTACTGGTCCTGAAAAGTAATTTTAACCGTACTTACCGGTAACTTGAATTTCCTTCCATAGGCTAACATTGACTGGTTTCACTTGGAAATTCTTCTAAGTGTGGAGTTTTGGAACTTTAAAATATTCATCTAAAATCAGCCGAAATACGAATTCCGATTTACTCACCTGTTATCAGGAGAGACCTCAGTGCTGTATCTTTCAGCCCAGTACTGGTCCTGAAAAGTAATTTTAACCGTACTTACCGGTAACTTGAATTTCCTTCCATAGGCTAACATTGACTGGTTTCACTTGGAAATTCTTCTAAGTGTGGAGTTTTGGAACTTTAAAATATTCATCTAAAATCAGCCGAAATACGAATTCCGATTTACTCACCTGTTATCAGGAGAGACCTCAGTGCTGCATCTTTCAGCCCAGTACTGATCCTCAAAAGTAATTTTAACCGTACTTACCAGTAACTTGAATTTCCTTCCATAGGATATCATTGCCTGCTTTTTGCTGAAAAAGTTTCTGTGTTGATTTTTGAAACATACAAATATTCCTCTAAAATCAGCCGAAATACGAATTCCGATTTACTCACCTGTTATCAGGAGAGACCTCAGTGCTGTATCTTTCAGCCCAGTACTGGTCCTGAAAAGTAATTTTAACCGTACTTACCAGTAACTTATATTTTCTTCCATAGGAATCCATTGTCTGGTTTTCAGCAGAAAAGTTTCAAAGTGTCGATTTTTACAAACTACAAATATTCCTTAAAAATCGCCTGTATGACTTAAACGCATTCTTTCAACTGTTTACAGGAGATGCACCAGTGCTGGATCCAGGATCCAACACTGAGTAAGAAAAAGTAACGATAACAGTTTTTACCTGCTAAGTGAATTTCCTTCCATAGGATAACATTGGTGATTCTATGAGAAAAAGTTTCTAAGTGTCAACTTTTAAAATACAATAATATTCCTTAAAAATCACGACTGTAACCAAAACGCTTTTACTCAACTGTTTACAGGAGATGTACCAGGACTGAATCTAGGATCCAGTCCTGTGGTTAGAAAAGTAATCCATAAAGTAACTAATTGCATTTAACTAGAAATTCACATTGAGCTGAATGTTGCACTGTGTATGAAAATGTGTTGCCTATTGCAACAACTGTAACTACTGTACTTAAAAGTCTATTGCCTATGTGCAAAGTATTTAAACTAAAGTAATTCATTCTGAGAAAGTATTTTTGTAATGTAATGTATAATGTAATTACAATGTAATTTAAAAAATAAAAGATGTAAAAGAAATTGTTTCTAAAAATGTAGTAAATCAGTGTGAAAAAAATTAATATAAAAATTAATACATTTAAAAATTGTCATTTAAAAACCTTTGAAATTCACTGAAAAAACCATAGGTTTCAGACACGTTATAGTTAGAAATTAGCATTTAAAAACCTTTGAAATTCACTGAAAAAACCATAGGTTTTAGGGACAGTTATAGTTAGTTGGACATTGCACTCGTACAAAACCCGTGAAATTCCCCCGTTATAGTTAGTTCAGCTAACTATAACTCGCGCCCCGCAATGCACTGCTGATGACGTCACATATTACATCACTCATGACATGGTCAGTGACATCACTGATGACATCACTGATGACATCTCAAATGACATCACTGATGACATCATCCACGTGATAATCTGATGCAGCTCCTCACACCCTAATATAACCTTTGATACACCAAATCTAAATTACAGAGTGCCATTCGCAAAACCATAGACACTCCAACACCAATAACTACATACCCACTCACTGATTCTTAGGTCTACACACACACATCCACTCACTCACCCATACAGTCACTCATACTTATGGTCACTCAGTACAGGACTATCATATGCACTCTTACTCCTATATAGACACTCAAACACCGCCACTCATCCATAGAGGTACTCACACACCTAGTCAGTCATGCAAATAATTAAACACACTGCCATTTACTCACCTATACAGTTATACACACACCAGCTCACTTAATCATACAAATACTAGCACATTGTTACGCTCTTATACAATCACTGATACAAGCACACACTCATCCATACAGCCACTATCACAATCACTCACTCTCGCTTATAGCTATTTATATACTCCAATACACATATATACTGCCTTTCACATATGTAGTTACTCACACATGTACCACTGGGACATACATTCACTCACTAACACACTCTTACACACACTTACCCACCCATACAGTCTATCACAGATGCACTCTTGAAACCATCCACCCAGTGAATCACCCACTCACACATCTATGCACAGTCGCACACACCCCATCCACACAAACACTCAGGCACCCATACAGATACTCATAGAACCAATCAATAACCCATATAGACACTCATGTAGCTATTCGCAAATCCATGCATCCACTTACACACCAACAGACGGATACAGACATTCACACAGTTTAGTCACTAACCCATGCATTCAGTAAGATACGTTTAATCACTCACTTGTAGAGTCAGTCACGCACGTACTAAATCATCCATTCAGACACTTATACACCCACTCATTCTTCAATACGCCTTTCCCTATATATATTAAACATATTTAAACTTTACAGAAACACACAGTCACTGGATGATGTCATCAGTGATGTCATTTGAGATGTCATCAGTGAAGTCATCAGTGATGTCACTGACCATGTCATGAGTGATGTAATATGTGACGTCATCAGCAGTGCATTGCGGGGCGCGAGTTATAGTTAGATGAACTAACTATAACGGGGAATTTCACGGGTTTTGTACGAGTGCAATGTCCAACTAACTATAACTGTCCCTAAAACCTATGGTTTTTTCAGTGAATATATATATATATATATATATGCTGCAAACCAGGCACACCTATCCGTGACCACAATGGACAGCACTCACGGAGTTCGTTGTTAAATACTTTATTGTGCAAAAACCTCCCTCCAACAGACGCGTTTCGCCACACGGCTTCCTCAATGTCGGTTAGTTTTTTATTAACGTGATTCTTTTAAAATACATCATACATCACGTGATAAAAGTGAAAAACAAAAGATGGACTTGCACTTCATTGAATAACATTTCATGGCGGCCATCTTAAAACATGTAAATTATAAACAGTGCTTAATCCCAAAGTGCTAAGTGCTGTGTTACAATATATAAAAAAAAAATATATATATATATATATTATCTACTGGCGGTCGCCAGTAGATAGTTATAGTTAGGACCTATTATCCATAGGAAATCCGCGACATTCTGTTTGAAATAACGTTGGCGCCGGTTGACGAATCTTCGCGAAAGTTTCCAACTTGTTGGGGCGCTCCGCTCCGCTCCTACCCTGAAAGTCTCGGGTTGATTCGTCAAGCGGGGGCCGAGAAAAAAGGGGGGTCCCAAAACGCGTTTTCCCCATTCATTTTTCCATAGGAACCTTTAGTCGCAGCTACAGCTCGAACTGCTGAACGGAATTACACCAAATTTGGCAAAGAGAAAGCCCTTGGTTCATTGTCATGCCTTTTGCTTAAATGGTGTAAATCCGTTCAGTATTTCTGAGAAAATCACAAATAAAATCACATATATATCTATGGATGAGTAGGGTCCGCGTACCCTCCCGATCACGAGCTGCATGCTAATTGGCTGTCAACACTCCAAATCAGGAAGTGTTGGCAGCCATTTTGTCCCTCGGTAGAACCGAGGGACAGAAACAAGTGCGCAAAGCGCAAAAAGGGGTGCAGGGTAGAAACACCCTCTAGGTCTGCTCAGGGGGTCCCACAAGGACCCCCTGGGCAGAAAAAAGCATTTTTTTTTTTTAAATCGGCGGGATGCGCTTAGGGTGCGTGGATCCCGCCGAGGAAAAAAAAAAAGAAACAAGTGTGCAAAACGCACAAAGGGGGCAGGGTAGAAACACCCTGACCCCCTAGGCCTGCTCAGGGGGTCCCACAAGGACCCCCTGGGCAGAAAAAAGCATTTTTTTTTAAATCGGCAGGATGCGCTCAGGGTGCGCGGATCCTGCCGAAAAAAAAAAAAATCGAAGCGCGGTCTCCCGCGCTTCGATGTTTATTTGCCCCCGGGTGGGCCAAGTCCCGGGGCATGGTGGGGGGGTTAGATTTAATGTGGGGGCCTCTAAGGCCCCCATGCCCCAGGAACTGCCACCCCCGGGGCTTTAGAAAATAATGGTGCGGGAGGGCTCTTTGCCCTCCCGCAGCCCCGGGGACCGCCACACCCCCGGGGCTTCTTTTTAAAAAAATGTTAACCTGTGTGGGGGGGCTCCAGCCCCCCCACACGCCCCGGGGACCACCACCTCCCCAGGTCTTTACTAATGGTTGGGAGGGGGGCCGCGCGGCCCCCATCCTGGAGCCCTTGATGGCCCTGGGGACCGCCACCCCCCAGGGCCGGCTCCTGCAGTGTCCCGGGGTGCCTACCCCCGGGACACTGTAGTTTGATATGACAGGACGGGAGCCTCGCGGCTCCCGTCCTGTCATAGTAAACTTGGTTTGCATTTTGAAAGAGAGAGCAGGAAACCTGCTCTCTCTTTCAAAATGCAAACTCACTAGCTTTCCACATGGGGAGCAGCATGTTAGCTGCTCCCCATGTGGAAAGCAATGCCGGCTCCCGTAGGACGCGGGGAGCCGGCTGGGACTGTGGGGGATTGGGGACCCCCACAGTCCCCAACGAGAGGCCAGGCCCCGGGGGATGGGGTCCCCGGGCCCATAAGTGGCCAGGGAGGGGGCCACGCAGCCCCCTCCCCAAATAATTTTTTTTTTTTTTTAAAAGGGCAAGGCCGGCCCCGGGGGATGGGGTTCCCGGGGCCTTAAATGGCCTGAGGAGGGGGGCCACGCAGTCCCCTCCAAATTTAAAAAAAAAAATCGAGGGCATGCCTCGGGGGATGGGGTCCCCGGGGCCAATACAGGCCCAGGGAAAGGGGGCCACGCGGCCCCCTTCCCATTTTTTTTTTAATTTAAAAAATAAATAAATTGCTCAGGCCCCGGGGGATGGGGTCCCCGGGGCCAAAAGTGGCCAAGGGAAGGGGGGCCACGCAGCCCCCCTCCCATTATAAAAAAAAAAAAAAACGACCGGCATCGTGCCGGAGGCCTTGCCCCCCTCCCTGCAGTACTCTGCAAACGCGCCCCCTGGCGCGTTTTAAGAAGGGGAAGTAATTCCCCTTGAATACTGGGGGTCCCTGGGGGCCAACTAGCCCAACAGGAACCTCCAGTATGCGCCAGGGGGCTGCGTTACAGAGAGGTGTACAGAGGCCACGCCCCTTTTTACACCTCTCTGCAACGCAGCTCTGTGGCGCTTTTTAGAAGTACATGGTGGGCTAGTTGGACTCCAGGGACCCTCAGGATTCAAGGGGACTTAATCCCTCAACTTAAAACGCGCCACGGGACACGTATGCACAGTGGTGAAGGGAGGGGCGGGGCTTCAGGTGACATGTGTGCAAACAGGCCCCGTGGCGCGTTTTAAGATGGGGAATTAAATCCCCTTCAATCCTGAGGGTCCCTGAGGGCCAACTAGCCCAACAGGTACGTCCAGAAAGCGCCACAGAGCTGCATTGCAGAGAGGTGCAAAAGGGGCGTGGCCTCTGAACACCTCTCTGCAACGCAGCTCCCTGGCGCATACTGGAGGTACAGGGTGGGCTAGTTGGACCCCAGGGACCCTCATGATTCAAGGGGACTTAATCCCCCAACTTAAAACGCGCCACTGGGCGCGTTTGCACAGATGTCACCTCAGGCCCCGCCCCCTCCCTTCACCATTGTGCAAATATTCCTCTAAAATCAGCCGAACTACGAATTCCTATTTACTCACCTGTTATCAGGAGTGCTGCATCTTTCAGCCCAGTACTGATCCTGAAAAGTAATTTTAACCGTACTTACCAGTAACTTGAATTTCCTTCCATAGGCTAACATTGACTGGTTTCACTTGGAAATTCTTCTAAGTGTGGAGTTTTGGAACTTTATAATATTCCTCTAAAATCAGCCGAAATACGAATTCCGATTTACTCACCTGTTATCAGGAGAGACCTCAGTGCTGCATCTTTCAGCCCAGTACTGATCCTGAAAAGTAATTTTAACCGTACTTACCAGTAACTTGAATTTCCTTCCATAGGATATCATTGCCTGCATTTTGTTGAAAAAGTTTCTAAGTGTCGATTTTTGAAACATACAAATATTCCTCTAATATCAGCCAAAATACGAATTCCGATTTACTCACCTGTTATCAGGAGAGACCTCAGTGCTGCATCTTTCAGCCCAGTACTGATCCTGAAAAGTAATTTTAACCGTACTTACCAGTAACTTATATTTCCTTCCATAGGAATCCATTGTCTGGTTTTCAGCAGAAAAGTTTCAGTGTTGATTTTCACAAACTACAAATATTCCTTAAAAATCGCCTGTATGACTTAAACGTATTCTTTCAACTGTTTACAGGAGATGCACCAGTGCTGGATCCAGGATCCACCACTGAGTAAGAAAAAGTAACGATAACACTACTTACCTGCTAAGTGAATTTCCTCCCATAGGATAACATTGGTGATTCTATGTGAAAAAGTTTCTAAGTGTCAACTTTTAAAATACAATAATATTCCTTAAAAATCACTACTGTAACCAAAACGCTTTTACTCAACTGTTTACAGGAGATGTCCCAGGACTGAATCTAGGATCCAGTCCTGTGGTTAGAAAAGTAATCCATAAAGTAACTAATTGCATTTAGCTAGAAATTCACATTGAGCTCAATGTTGCATTGTTTGAAATTGTGTTGCCCATTGCAACAACTGTAACTACTGTACTTAAAAGTCTATTGCCTATTTGCAAAGTATTTAAACTAAAGTAATTCATTCTGAGAAAGTATATTTTGTAATGTAATGTATAATGTAATTACAATGTAATTTAAAAAATAAAATATCTAAAAATTAATAGTTTAAAAAAATGTAGTAAATCAGTATCAAAAAAATAAATATAACAATTAATACATTTAAAAATTGTCATTTACAAAACCTTTGAAATTCACTGAAAAAAACCATAGGTTTCAGACATGTTATAGTTAGGAATTAGCATTTAAAAAACCTTTGAAATTCACTGAAAAAACCATAGGTTTCAGGCTTGTTATAGTTAGGAATTAGCATTTTAAAAACCTTTGAAATTCACTGAAAAAACCATAGGTTTCAGGCCTGTTATAGTTAGGGTTTAGCATTTAAAAAACCTTTGAAATTCACTGAAAAAACCATAGGTTTTAGGGAAAGTTATAGTTAGTTGGACATTGCACGCGTACAAAACCCGTGAAATTCCCCAGTTATAGTTAGTTCAGCTAACTATAACTCGCGCCCCCGCAATGCACTGCTGATGACATCACATATTACATCACTCATGACATGGTCAGTGACATCACTGATGACATCACTCATGACATCTCAAATGACATCACTGATGACATCATCCATGTGAGAATTTAATGCATCTTCTCACACCCTAATATAACTTTTGATACACCCACTCTAAATTACAGACTGCCATTCTCAAAACCATACACACTCCAATACCAATAAGTACATACCCACTCACTGATTCTTAGGTCTACACACACACATCTACTCACTTACCCGTACAGTCACTCATACTTACAGTCACTCAGTACAGGACTATCATATGCACTCATACACCTATATAAACACTCACACAACGCAACTCATCCATAGAGGTACTCACACATTCAGTCATGCAAATAATTAATCACACTCCAATTTACTCACCTATACAGTTATACACACCAGCTCACTTACTCATAAAAATACTAGCACATTCTTAAGCTCCTATGCAATCACTGATGCAAGCACACACTCATCCATATAGCCACTCTCACAATCACACACTCTCACTTATAGCCATTTATATACTCCAACACACATATATACTGCCTTTCACATATGTAGTTACTCACACATGTACCACTGAGATATACATTCAATCACTAACACACCCATACACACACTCACCCACCCATACAGTCCATCACAGACGCACTCTTGAAACCATGCACCCAGTGAATCACCCACTCACACATCTATGCACAGAGACACACACACCCCACCCACACAAACACTGAGGCACCCATACAGATACTCAGAGAACCAATCCATAACCCATATAGACACTCATTTAGCTAGTCAGAAACCCATGCAGCTGCTTACACAACAACAGACAGACGGATACAGACATTCACACAGTTTAGTCACTCACCCATGCATCCAGTAAGATACGTTTAATCACTCACTTATAGACTCAGTCACGCACCTACTAAATCATCCATTCAGACGCTTATACACCCACTCATTCTTCAATACGCCTTTCCCTATATATATTAAACATATTTAAACTATACAGAAACACACAATCACTGGATGATGTCATCAGTGATGTCATCAGTGATGTCACTGACCATGTCATGAGTGATGTAATTTGTGACGTCATCAGCAGTGCATTGCGGGGGCGCGAGTTATAGTTAGCTGAACTAACTATAACGGGGAATTTCACGGGTTTTGTACGAGTGCAATGTCCAACTAACTATAACTTTCCCTAAAACCTATGGTTTTTTCAGTGAATTTCAAAGGTTTTTTAAATGCTAAACCCTAACTATAACAGGCCTGAAACCTATGGTTTTTTCAGTAAATATATATATATATATATATTATCTACTGGCGGTCGCCCGTAGATAGTTATAGTTAGGACCTAGTTTCCATAGGAAAAGCGTTTTTTCTTTTCCCAATAACTTTGGCACCGGTGTTGTAATTTGGCAGCACTTAAGTTAAGCATTGGCTAAAGACAGCCTGTATTCAGAGGCTAAATTGTCCGCTTTGTGGAATCCATTTTGTATTTCTGTCAGCCATTTTGGCTGCCATGTGCTACCATGTGCTCGCCATGTGCTCTGTCCTACCTTCCTGTTAACTGCTCTTGAAATCTGCCTAGAGACAAGTTAACTTTAGTTCCTCTTGCTTTGCACATGCTCAGTTGAGCTTGCAGCTGTTTCAAGTTTATAAATGTCAGGATGTGTCTACTAAAAGTAGAAACTGTTAGCTCCACCCACTTGTCGACTGTGCATTCTCTGTATGACCTTATATGTACCTACAACCAGCATTTGTGTTTGTACCGCCTTCATTTGAGCCCCTGTGTGGGTATAAAAGGACCAGGATCCTTCCATTCAGTGTGCTACTTCATGCATTACTGAAGGGTGATGTGTGAATGTTAGCTCCACCTTATAAGGTTTAATAAACTCTGTCTTTTATATTTCAGTTTCTGTGCCAACTTCTTCCTAAGTGTCTGAGGACTCTGTGCAGAGAAGGGAGAACCCCTAAGCACTGGTAGGCCTTGCTGAGGCTCACTACAACAAATTGGCGCTTCCAACGTGGGACTCATCAGTGACTCGGATGCCCGAAGGACTGGTCGAGATGAAGGATTGGAATCTCGCTCTTGGACGCGATCGCTGCCTGAGGAGACCTGAGTCTTGGCACCCATGGCGTTTTTCCTTTCTTTCTGATCTGACCATCCCGGCGGCGCTGGTCCTTGACTGAGATCTCTTCTGTTGATTTGCCGTGCAGTGACCATTTGGTCAATTTGAGAACTTGGCAGTTGGAACCTGGACACCATTTGATTGGTAAGAGCCGTTTTGCGGCACTTGCTGTTGGTTTGATGCCTTTGATTGGTAAGGTAGTTTTAGTAACACTTACTGTGGCTTTGTTTGTATGATTGGCCAATTTTGGAATTTGTTTTGTAAGTTATATATGCATTGCAATTCATATAGGCAGGTAATGAGGAGATTTTTCTCTATTTGAAATTGTTTGAACAGCGCAACGTACAAAGAGTACCTTAAGCGCTACTTTGATTATAATACTGCATATTCTGCACTATTTTTGGCATGCCTGTTTCCAGTACACTTCGCAGAAAGTGTTGCTGTTTTGGAGGTACCAATATGGATTTAGGAAGTACTCAGTTGACTCCCCTCAGAGGGGATACCTAAATAGGTTTAGGTATAGTAAAAAGATATTTCTTCCTTGGTGACTAAGTACCCCATGGAACTAAATATGTACATAAAACGGATCCGGATCTGCGCACTTAGTAACATTCATAAGTGGTGATATGCAGAGCGCTTTTTGAGTGTTCTACCAGCCAAAACTGGCGAATTTGGTGTATTTTGGCTTCTTGACCATGGAACAGTTTTTGGGCTACTTTTGAGAGCTCTTCTTGTAAATATGACTTACAATTAGTATTTACAAATAGGTTGGTCTTGCGTACACTTTGTAAGCTGTCCTAAGTATTGATTTGTGGGTTAAATGTGTGTTTAAATGTCTATGTGGGGTTTTTGGTTTGACATTGGTAATACTTGTGTGAGTACTCTGTGTACGAATGGCTAGCTTTAAGCGCGCTGTGTTATGTCCTTCTGTAACTGTCTGGAATGAGCTCAATGAGTTTGTTTATGTTTTTTTTTGCTGTCACTATTCTGTTATGCAAAATGTCATTTAGTTACTTACATATTAAATAAAAATCCAGAAATAAATTATGTAACATATGCTAAACAGCTGCATGTTACTATTAAATTGACAGAGTAAGACACTATACATGTGTGCAACTTGCCACAATGCTAAACATAAAATTAGAATTCGTATTCAATAGGATTAAAATAGGCCTCATACAGAGAGAAAAAAAACGAAATTGTGTGTTTTGTAATCAATAGACTTAAATACACAATGTCACAGCCTTTTCTTTAAATACATTGTATTAGACATTAAAAGGCATGCACATCATTTGAGTGAATTTGGTCGTTGCTGAACTAAATACACATTATAGAAAGATAGATTTGACTGCATTTAAATGCCTCAGTTTTTAAATAGACTGTGACATGCTTTTCTTTCAGCACCCGAGAAAAAAGCTTTCCGACAGCTGTGTTTAAACTAACTAACTAAAAAGAAACCGTTTGACACAGCAAATGGGGATTTAACTCTGTCAGGGTATTTCAAATAATAAAGGGTTTTTTCCTGAGAAAGGCGTGAAAATTCGACGCCTGCTGACAAACAACAGCTGCATAAATAGCATATGGCTATTCCTGCTCACGGCCACAGACAGGAATGCTGTGTCAGCGACATTTTAAGTCAGTGTAAACCTGGTATACAGGCCTGCATTATTTTAAAAGTTTCAAAACACCAGTTTCATTATTTTGGATAACAGAGAACAAAATTGAAAGTAGGGATTTCCTTTCTTAATGCTTTTTCATAAGTATATCTATGGTTCTGATGTTAAATGATAACTGTCCATTAAAAGTGGCGCAGACTTTTCCTGTTTCAAGTAAGGCTTCTGTGCTTAGGGTTATGAATGAATGTGTTTAAATATGATAGGCTACGAATGAAGCTTGCTTTCCCAATGTGGAATCATCAAAATGGTTGGTTTTATTGATAAAAAATAATAATTATTATATGGGAAAAAATATATTGTTAAAAACAAATGCTTTAAATTCGTTTTTTCATCTTTATAAAGCCTAATCATCATACTGTGAATTCCTAGCATCAAAGTTGAATTTAAGCAGTGCTGTACCGAAAAAAAAGGGAACTTAAATGTGAAATGTCACTTTACCCAGCCGTACAAAACTTATTTTTATAAGAGTATATCTTATTCATTTCTGATTTCCCATTCCTGGGCTATCTAGAGAACACTCTGGGGGTTCCTATTATGCAAAAATATTGTAGGATATTCATTTTTAAGTGCCCCTACCACCAAAGTCGAAATTGAGCTAAAATTCACAATTTTACAAGCAGTTCTACCACTCAAGGCAGTTTTAACGTGCTCTCAGGCTTCCATAAAGTATATGCAAGTATAAAATAAACAGCTGCCTCTGCATTACTAGATTGCACACCACTGTACATAAATGAAAATAAGTATAGGACTGCTTTTCGCTGTGATTCTCCAGAGTTGCTTTGCATTACAAACCGCATGGCAAGCCTTGCACGCAAAAATGAGCAGCTGCTGAACGGGTCAAAGGTCGGAGTTCTGTATTTAGCAACTTAGCAGGGTGAAGGGTAATGTTTGCTGGGACACTTCGACCTTCGAAAAGTTTTTGAAAGACGAGATGATAGCGCAAAGAAAGAAAGAGAAGCTTTGCTTCCTATTTTTGGCAAACACACGTTTTGCGCACTCATATGAAACGAAGGAAAACAGCCCTCAGTTGAGCAGTGATCTGCCAGGTATATAAAATAATGGTTTTAGTTTAAAGAATACTGTGTAGGGGCTACGATAAGGAGGAAATGGATTTTAGTTTGCATTCATGCGCCCTCATGTTAATCTAGTACAATTGCTCAAGGAATTGATACATTTGTTGCTGACGCTTTCTACAGTACTCGATGTGCTTGAATCAGAGAATAGCCACTTTCTAAGACATCTCCTACAAGTTTGTTTGTGCCCAGTTGCTACAAATAGGGGTTGAAAGTATTGACAGAAGTAAAACCTGTTTCAGGTTTTCCTACTGTCAAAATGGGGGAAGGAGGCTAGCTCCTCTACAAATTAAGGGTAGGCAAAATTATGTTTTCTCTCTTCTTTTTCTCACTTTTTTTTGAGTCTGTCTAAAGCTGTCTAGGAAATGGCCATGTGACAGTTAAGGCACTTTGCATTGTTCATAAGGCGGCACACAAAATGGGGCCTAAACCATTACAGAGAATGTTTACTTGGTACTCCACAGCTAGAAGTCTTCGTTCCTTGGCAGCCCACCTAGTATGTACCCCACGAGTCAAGAAAACCCGACTAGGAGGTAGATCATTTGGCTATGCAGCCGCAAGGTTATGGAATGAACTACCAAGTGAACTCAGACAGACTGATGACTTACTGCAGTTTAGAAAAAAGCTAAAAACCAGGCTCTTTCCAAAAGAATAGCCTTGAGAGATTGGCGCATGATGATTCATAGTTTTATAGCTGCACAGTGATTTAGGTAATCCCAGCGCCAGGATGCCCGTTGGGTGACAGCTGCGCTATATAAATGCTACTTACAATTACAATTACAATTGGCTATTCTGTAATACTGTTTTAAAATTGTTAGAATTAATAAAAAGATGAAACACATAAGCTATGTTACTGCCCATCCTGTATGAAAGAATGAGTAGAACAGATTGATGTTCCCTTATTTGATCTTTAAGGAGAACTGTATAGTGGCGGTTTCTGTTCAAAAATCTCAGGTGGCAACACTATTATTGTTTGTTATTCTCATGTTCTATACAGTTTTGCAAGGGCATTGCTAGTTTTTTATTAGCTAGTCTCTGTCAATAAGCTGACAGCCCTTATTAGAGCTGGAGATAGGGTTTTTTTCCTTTTGAAAATGATGTTACATAGTCCAGATCGTGAAAAGTACAATGCAGGAAAGACGCTCATGTGATCCTTAGCAAACATTTTGAAGGAAAATATTGTTTTATAGGAGTTTGTTTGTCATAACATGTTCTGCTGAAGAAAAAGTACCCACTATGTTGAAGTTTAGTTCTTTTTGCAATAAGAATCCCTGTTAAATTAGCAGTCTTAGATTTTCCTGCTGCACCTATAACATGAGAGCATGGTCCTAAGCATAACATGTAAGAGAAATTATTTTACAAGTGTCTGCAGTCCTGTACAAGTAATGTAAAATCTATGAGTAAAAGTGTAGAACATTTCCTTTTTCTTGAGGGTTCTTCAGATTGGTAATATAGGAATACACCAATGTAAGTATTTAGAGTATGTCTGTATTGTTTTTCTTTTTTCCTCAGAATTTAGTAAATGAACACAGACTTCCTTGGCTGCTTGGGATTGGGTGATGTATTACTCTTGTCAGTTCACCAAAACGTTCCTTTTATACTTGCCAATAGGTCCAGGGTTTTCTACTCTCAGATAGATGAAGTGGTTCTTGGGTGCCTTGCTAATGTATGGGGCGCCCCAAGACTAAGGAAGTATTCTGAGACTATCCTCTCTGTTGTTAGATTATTTCTGTGCCTTGTCTAAAGACCTCTTGTTCTGTCCACCAATAGATATTTGCTGCCTTACAACCATTGCCAGAGGGGCCCGGACATCAGATCCAGCCTGGGGAGTCAGCGCCACTGCAGCTTGAAGCCAAAGTGAAGGTAACCAGCACAGGCGTTGCTGGCAACTAGGACCTCAGTGAAGGCGGAAGCACTGGGACGTGAAGTGTGTACCCCTGCCACTGTCTTGGGCGAAAGACGGGGTCACAAATCAGGATGAAGAAATCTTTCTGTGGATCCAGTTTTTGATGTCGCCCAGCTGAGAGAGTCACAGACCGATAAGGACGGCAAGGAGGCTTTTGCTTGAGGTGACCCCCTTTGAAACAAGGGTTGCTTCAGGCCTCTTGAGTCCTGGTCCCAAGTGAATGCAAGTCTACGCCTTTGTTTGTTGATCAAGAGATGCCCGAGCACACTGGGTATAATTTGTGGCCCTAACAAAAGAGCAGTGCGCCAGAGGTGCAATATAGGAGTTCGGGAAGGACTTGAGTTTAGGGTACAGGTGCTATGCCCTTGGTGCCTGTTAGATTAAAGTGAAGAAAACTGGTGCACTGCCTGAGACACTGGATAGGATCATTGAGGGTATTTTCCCTGGGGGGGTGATTGCCCTATCCTGAAAGAAAGACTTTTTCTTCTCCGTGATTCTTGAGTTGCGAGTTGTGCAGCTCCACCGTGGGAACAACAAGAGCCTGCCTGTGAGGCTCAAAACGGACACAGGGAGAAGACTCCCCTCTGGCTGGTTGGTTCAAGGACTTTTTTTTTTGTTAGTAATGTACCCCTTTGGTCGTCCCATTTTTGAGGAGGAGCAGCCCTTTGCGGCTCCTTGTCCTAATTCCTATGGCCCTGTGTGGTCCTCCTGGTCCCCCGGAGCCAGGATTGTTTTTGTAATAATATGTCTGATTGCTTTAATATTTTTTAAGAGTAATGTTTATTCTGCACGAGAAAAGTTCATCTGAGCATGTTACTTTACTCTTTCCTTAAGTATATTAATTGATAATTTAGCCCTCATAAGAAATACTGGAAAAGTCTATTGAAAATGTTTTTATTAAGTATGTGCTGTTGGCTATTAATTGAAATAGATAGTCACTGAAATACATCAGAGCCCTGAAACTTAGAATTAGACTAGATGATTTTGGACTCTTGTTTCTGCTTGGAGCTGGAAGCTACTGACTATCCTGTGTGTAATGATTAATACTTTTTACATGCTGTGTATGTATCCAATGTGGTCCAATGCTTTGCTCCATTTGCATCTCTGCTTGTATACCTGGGAAGAGGGAACGTTGCTGAAACAAAGGCCCAACAAATGTTGAATAAAGAGGTGGCCGAAATAATGTTAATAGATGTACGGGATGAATATTTAGATTACCCCAGATAAACGAATGTCTTCAGCCAATGCTGAAAGGGCCGTCTGTTGTAATTTGGCAGCACTTAAGTTAAGCATTGGCTAAAGACAGCCTGTATTCAGAGGCTAAATTGTCCGCTTTGTGGAATCCATTTTGTATTTCTGTCAGCCATTTTGGCTGCCATGTGCTACCATGTGCTCGCCATGTGCTCTGTCCTACCTTCCTGTTAACTGCTCTTGAAATCTGCCTAGAGACAAGTTAACTTTAGTTCCTCTTGCTTTGCACATGCTCAGTTGAGCTTGCAGCTGTTTCAAGTTTATAAATGTCAGGATGTGTCTACTAAAAGTAGAAACTGTTAGCTCCACCCACTTGTCGACTGTGCATTCTCTGTATGACCTTATATGTACCTACAACCAGCATTTGTGTTTGTACCGCCTTCATTTGAGCCCCTGTGTGGGTATAAAAGGACCAGGATCCTTCCATTCAGTGTGCTACTTCATGCATTACTGAAGGGTGATGTGTGAATGTTAGCTCCACCTTATAAGGTTTAATAAACTCTGTCTTTTATATTTCAGTTTCTGTGCCAACTTCTTCCTAAGTGTCTGAGGACTCTGTGCAGAGAAGGGAGAACCCCTAAGCACTGGTAGGCCTTGCTGAGGCTCACTACAACACCGGTTGACGAATCTTCGCAAAATTTTCAAAACTTGTGGCCTGATCCGGTCAGCTCTTATCCTTAAAGTTTCGGGGTGATTCGCAAAGCAGGGGCCGAGAAAAAAGGGGGGTCCCAAAACGTGTTTTCTCCATCTTATTTTCCATAGGAAACTTTAGACACGGCTACAGCCCGAACTGCTGAATGGAATTACACCAAATTTGGCAAAAAGGTCGCCCTTGGTTCAGAAAGAGCCCTTTTTGTTAAATGGTGTAAATCCGTTCAGTAGTTCCTGAGAAATTGAAAAAAAAGAGGTCGGAAAATGAATTTCCCATAGGAAACTTTAGACAAGGCTACAGCTCGAACTGCTGAACGGAATTACACCAAATTTGGCAAAAAGGTAGCCCTTGGTTCAGAAAGAGCCCTTTTTTTAAATGGTGTAAATCCGTTCAGTAGTTGCTGAGAAAATCAAACAATAAAAGTTTCAATATTTAGAGGCGCAGTGGATCCGCGCACCCTCCCGACCACGAGCTTTATTCTAATTGGCTGTCAACACTCCAAACCAGGAAGTGTTGGCAGCCATCTTGTGACTCGGTAGAACCGAGTCACAAGAAAACAGAAAAACAATTGCGAAAAACAAGAAACGGGGGCAGGGTAGAAACACCCTGACCCCCTAGGCCTGCTCAGGGGGTCCCACAAGGACCCCGAGGGCCAAAAAAAGCATTTTTTTTTTTTTAAATCGGCGAGATTCGCGCACCCAGCGCGAATTTCGGCCGAAGGGAAAAAAAAATGAAGCGCGGGCTCCAGCACTTCATTATTAATTAGCCCCCGGGTGGGCCAAGTCCCAGGGGGCATGCAAAATTGTAATTGCGGGGGCCCAGGGAGGCCCCCGCTGCCTTGGGGACCAGCAGCCCCCGGGGCTTGTTATTTTTAATGTGGCCAAGCCCCAGGGACCGCCACCCCCGGGGCTTTTTTAAAAATATTTGCGGGGGCACATTGCTGCCCTGCAGCCCCAGGGACCGCCACCCCCGGGGCTTGTTTTTTTTATTAAAAAGAACCTGTGTGGGGGGTTTGAGCCCCCCACATGCCCCGGGGACCGCCACCTCCCCGGGGCACTAAGTATTTAAATGCGGGTGTCCGTAACGGACCCCGAGCCCCGGGCTGTGCATGTGATGGGAGGGGGGCCGCGCGGCCCCTCCTGGAGCCCGTGATGGCCCTGGGGACCGCCACCCCCCAGGGCCGGCTCCTGCAGTGTCCCGGGGTGCCCACCCCCGGGACACTGCTGTTTGCAATGACAGGGCGGGAGCCGCGCGGCTCCCGCCCTGTCATTGCAAACTGCTTTGCTTCATTGAAGAGAGAGCAGGGAAACCTGCTCTCGCTTCAATGAAGCAAAGCAGAATTGCTTTTCCATAAGGGAAGCTGCATGTCAGCAGCTCCCCTTATGGAAAAGCAATGCCGGCTCCCCCAGGAGGCGGGGAGCCGGCGGGACCGTGGGGAATTGGGGTCCCCCCACGGTCCCCAATGGATCGGGCCGGTGCTGGGTAATGGGGTCCCCGGGGCCTGAAGTGGCCCGGGTGGGGGGGCCACGCGGCCGCCCTCCCCTACAAATTTTTTTTTTTAAAAAGGCAGGCCGGCCCCGGGGGATGGGGTCCCTGGGGCCATAATTGGCCTGAGGAGGGGGGCCACGCGGCCACCCTCTGAAAAATAAATTAAAAAGCAATGGCCAGGCCCCCGGGGATGGGGTCCCCGGGGCCAGAAGAAGCCCGGGAGGGGGGCCACACGGCCCCCCTCCCAAAGAAGAAATAAATAAAAAATAAAAAAGGCCGGCCCCGGGGGATGGGGACCCCGGGGCCAATAGAGGCCTCAGGAGGGGGGCCACGCAGCCCCCTTCCATAAAAAAATAAATAAATGTGGCCATGCCTCGGGGGATGGGGTCCCCGGGGCCGTATTGGCCCCGGGAGGGGGGCCCACACAGCCCCCTTCCCGTTCCGATTTTTTTTTTATTTTAAAAAAAGGGGTCAGGCCCTGGAGGATGTGGTCCCCAGGGCCCAAAAAAAAACAAAAGACGGGGGGCCACACAGCCCCCCTTCTAAAAAAAAAAGAAATTAAAAAAAAGACCGGCATCGTGCCGAGGCCCGCCCCCTCCCAGCAACACTCAGCAAACGCGCCCTGTGGCGCGTTTTAAGTTGGGGAATTAATTCCCCTTCAATACTGGGAGTCCCTGGGGGCCAACTAGCCCACCAGGTACCTCCAGTATGCGCCACAGGGCTGCGTTGCAGAGAGGTGGTCCAGGCCACGCCCCTTTTTACACCTCTCTGCAACGCAGCTCTGTGGCGCTTATGGAGGTACCTGGTGGGCTAGTTGGACCCCAGGGACCCTCAGGATTCAAGGGGACTTAATCACCCAACTTAAAACGTGCCATGGGGCGTGTTTGCACAGTGGTGCAGGGAGGGGGCGGGCCTGAGGTGACATGTGTGCAAACACGCCCTGTGGCGCGTTTTAAGTTGGGGAATTAATTCCTCTTCAATCCTGAGGGTCCCTGGGGGCCAACTAGCCCACCATGTACCTCCAGTAAGCGCCACTGCTCTGCGTTGCAGAGAGGAGGTCCAGGCCACGCCCCTTTTTACACCTCTCTGCAATGCAGCTCTGTGGCCCTTACTGGAGGTACCTGGTGGGCTAGTTGGACCCCAGGGACCCTCATGATTCAAGGGGACTTAATCCTCCAACTTACAACGCGCCAGGGGGCGCGTTTGAAGAGTGGTGGAGAAAGGGGGCATGGCCTTTGTCTACCTCTCACCAATCCCACTGCGTGGGGCTTACTGGAGGTAAAAGGTAGGCTAGTTGGCCCCTAAAGGACCCCCAGCAGTGAAGGGGACTTCAATCCCCATCTAAGAGCGTGCCAGGGAGCGCGTTTGTAGAGTGGTGGGCAAAGTGGGCGTAGCCTGGTACGAGTACTTACCAATGCTGCTGTGTGGGACTGACTGGAGGTAATAGTTTGGGAAGTTGGCCCCCAAGGATGTCCTCGGGGGCCAACTACCCCTCTTGTTACCTCCAGTAAGTCCCACACAGTGGGATTGCTAAGACGTCTTCGGAGGCCATGGCCCCCTTTCTCTACCACTATGCAAACATGCCTCGTGGCAGACTACAGGATGGGGGATGAAGTCCAATTTAGTCCTGAGGGAGTATGGGGACCAAGAATCCCTCCTGGTACCTCCTGTAAGTCCTACGCAGCGGAATTCCTGTGCGTTGGTTGGATGCCCAGCACCCTTTCTCCACCACTCTGCAAACGCCACTACTAGTTAAAGTAGCATATTTCTGCACCTCTGACTTAGAGGTAGTTTTAATCCCCCTGCCCTATTATGTACTAGGGCCTTACAGAGAAGGTCATGCTAATCACAGGGGTACCCCAACGCATAGTGTTCCCTAGTGTATGTAGGTGTTTTCACTGTATTCTAAGTGTCTTTTAGCATAGCACTGGCTCCGGTCCTGGTTAGTCAGAGTCAGTTACCACCAGTACCCGTCTGAAAAAGTTGTGGGCACAGGATGATTTTGCAACAAGGCCTCTTTCTGGTCCTCTGTTGGTTCTTTCTGCACATGTCTTGTTTCTTCATGCTCTTTTCTTCGTCTTTGTGGACTTCTGTTGCTTCTTTCTGCATTTCTTTTGCTTCTTTCTGTGCGTTCTTTCTTCTTTCTTCACATGTCCTACCTCTGTAGGCATAGTTAGAAACTAGCATTTAAAAAACCTTTGAAATTCACTTAAAAAAACATAGGTTTCAGGCACGTTATTGTTAGAAATTAGCATTTAAAAAACCTTTGAAATTCACTGAAAAAACCATAGGTTTCAGGCACGTTATAGTTAGAAATTAGCATTTAAAAAACCTTAGAAATTCACTGAAAAAACCATAGGTTTTAGGGAAAGTTATAGTTAGTTGGACATTTCACTCATACAAAACCAGTGAAATTGCCCCGTTATAGTCAGTTAGCCCAACAGGTACCTCCAGTATGTGCCACAGAGCTGCATTGCAGAGAGGTGTAAAAAGGGGCGTGGCCTGGACCACCTCTCTGCAACGCAGCGCAGTGGCGCCTACTGGAGGTACCTGGTGGGCTAGTTGGCCCCCAGGGACCCTCAGGATTGAAGAGGAATTAATTCCCCAACTTAATACGTGCCACAGGGCGTGTTTGCACACATGTCACCTCAGGCCCCGCCCCCTCCCTTCACCACTGTGCAAACGCGCCCCGTGGCGCGTTTTTAGTTGGGGGATTAAGTCCCCTTGAATCCTGAGGGTCCCTGGGGTCCAACTAGCCCACCAGGTACCTCCAGTAAGCGCCACAGAGCTGCGTTGCAGAGAGGTGTAAAAAGGGGCGTGGCCTGGGCCACCTCTCTGCAACGCAGTGCAGTGGCACTTACTGGAGGTACCTGGTGGGCTAGTTGGCCCCAAGGGACCCTCAGGATTGAAGAGGAATTAATTCCCCAACTTGAAATGCACCACAGGGCAATTTTACACACATGTCACCTCAGGCCCCGCCCCTCCCTTCACCACTGTGCAAACACGCCCCGTGGCACATTTTAAGTTGGGGGATTTAGTCCTATTGAATCCTGAGGGTCCCTGGGGTCCAACTAGCCCACCAGGTACCTCCAGTAAGCGCCACAGAGTTGCGTTGCAGAGAGGTGTAAAAAAGGGCGTGGCCTGGACCACCTCTCTGCAACGCAGCCCTGTGGCGTTTACTGAAGGTACCTGGTGGGCTAGTTGGCCGCCAGGGGCCCCCAGTATTGAAGGGGAATTAATTCCCCAATTTAAAACGCGCCACAGGGCGTTTTTGCAGAGTGTTGCTGGGAGGGGGCGGGGCCTCCGGCACGATCGCGGTTATTTTTGTAATTATTTTTTTTAGAAGAGGGGCTGTGTGGCCCCCCTTCTTTTTACTTTTTTTGGGCCCTGGGGACCCCATCCCCCAGGGCCTTACCCCCATTTTTAAAAAATAAATAAATTTGAACGGGAAGGGGGCCGCGTGGGCCCCCCTCCCGTGGCCAATTCCAGCCCCGGGAACCCCATCCCCCGGGGCATGGCTACATAAATATTTTTTTTTTTTATGGAGGGGGGCTGCGTGGCCCCCCTCCTGAGGCCTCTATTGGCCCCGGGGACCCCATCCCCCGGGGCCGGCTTTTATTTTATTTTTTTAAATTATTTTTTGGGGGGAGGGGGGCGCCTGGCCCCCCTCCCGGGCCACTGCTAGCCCCGGGGACCCCATCCCCCGGGGCTGGCCCTCTCCATTGGGGACCGTGGAGGGAGCCCCAATGCCCCCACGTTCCCGCCGGCTCCCCGCGTCTTGCAGGAGCCGGCATTGCTTTTTCACATGGGGAGCTGCTGACATGCAGCTCCCCTTGTGGAAAAGCAATCTGCTTTGCTTCATTGAAGCGAGAGCAGGTTTCCCTGCTCTCACTTCAATGAAGCAAAGCAGTTTGCAATGACAGGGCAGGAGCCGCGCGGCTCCCGCCCTGTCATTGCAAACAGCAGTGTCCCGGAGGTGAGCACCCCGGGACACTGCAGGAGCCGGCCCTGGGGGGTGGCGGTCCCCAGTGCCATCAAGGGCTCCAGGAAGGGGCCGCGCGGCCCCCCCTCCCAACATTGGCAAATCCCCGGGGAGGTGGTGGTCCCCGGGGCAGGGGTCCGTTACGTACCCCTGAATTTAAATACTTAGTGTCCCGGGGAGGTGGTGGTCCCCGGGGTGTGTGGGGGGGCTCAAGCCCCCCCACACAGGTTCTTTATTTTTTTAAAAATTAAGCCTCGTGGGGTGGCGGTCCCCGGGGCTGCGGGGGGGGCCATGTGCCCCCCTCAAATATTTAAGAAGATCCCCATGGGGTGGCGGTCCCCAGGGCTTGGGGGGGCCTAGGAGGCCCCCCCACACATCAAATAAAACAAGCCCCGGGGGGGTGGCGGTCCCCGGGGCTGCGGGGGGGCTGTGTGCCCCCACAAATATTTTAGGAAAGCCCCGGGAGGGGTGTCGGTCCCCGGGGCTGCGGGGGCCCCCCTGGGCCTCCGCAATTATAATGTGTCATGCCCCCAGGACTTGGCCCACCCGGGGGCTAAATAATAACGAAGCGCGGGAGCCCGCGCTTCGTTTTTTTATTTTTCTGGACGAAATTCGCGCTGGGTGCGCGAATCTCGCCGATTTAAAAAAAAAATGCTTTTTTTGGTTTTGGGGTTCCTTGTGGGACCCCCTGAGCAGGCCTAGGGGGTCAGTGTGTTTCTACCCTGCCCCCTTTTCTTTTTTTTTGCGTTTTTTATTCTGATTTCTTGTGACTCGGTTCTACCGAGTCACAAAATGGCTGCCAACACTTCCTGGTTTGGAGTGTTGACAGCCAATTAGAATAAAGCTCGTGGTCGGGAGGGTGCGCGGATCCTCCGTGCCTCTATATATCGAAACTTTTATTTTTTGATTTTCTCAGCAACTACTGAACGGATTTACACCATTTAAAAAAAAGGGCGCTTTCTGATCCAAGCACTACCTTTTTGCCAAATTTGGTGTAATTCCGTTCAGCAGTTCAAGCTGTAACCGTGTCTAAACTTTCCTATGGGAAATTGATTTTTTGACCTCTATTTTTTTAATTTCTCAGGAACTACTAAACGGATTTACACCATTTAACAAAAAGGTCTCTTTCTGAACCAAAGGCTACCTTTTTGCCAAATTTGGTAAAATTCCGTTCAGCAGTTCGGGCTGTAGTCGTGTCTAAAGTTTCCTATGGAAAATTACATGGAGAAAACACGTTTTGGGACCCCCTTTTTTTCTCGGCCCCCGCTTGCCAAGTCACCCCGAAACTTTCAAGACAGGAGCTGACCAGAGCGGGCTACGAGTTTTAAAAATTTCGCAAAGATTCGTCAACCGGCGCAAAAGATATTAAGAAAACAAAAAATGAGTTTCCTATGGAAACTAGGTCCAAACTATAACTACCTACTGGCGACCGCCAGTAGATAATATATATATATATATATATATATATATATATATATATATATTCACTGAAAAAACCATAGGTTTCAGGGGCGTTATAGTTAGTTGGACATTTCACTCGTACAAAACCCGTGAAATTCCCCCGTTATAGTTAGTTCAGCTAACTATAACTCGCGCCCCCGCAATGCACTGCTGATGACGTCACATATTACATCACTCATGACATGGTCAGTGACATCACTGATGACATCATTGATGACATCATTGATGCCATCACTGATGACATCACTGATGACATCATCCAGTGACTGTGTGTTTCTGTAAAGTTTAAATATGTTTAATATATATAGGGAAAGGCGTATTGAAGAATGAGTGGGTGTATAAGTGTCTGAATGGTTGATTTAGTACGTGCGTGACTGACTCTATAAGTGAGTGATTAAACATATCTTTCTGAATGCATGGGTTAGTGAGTAAACTGTGTGAATGTCTGTATCCGTGTGTCTGTTGGTGTGTAAGCGGCTGCATGGGTTTGTGAATAGCTACATGAGTGTCTACATGGGTTATTGATTGATTGTCTGAGTATCTGTATGGGTGCCTGAGTGTTTGTGTGGGTGGGGTGTGTGTGACTCTGTGCATAGATGTGTGAGTGGGTGATTCACTGGGTGCATGGTTTCAAGCGTGCATCTGTGAAGGACTGTATGGGTGGGTGAGTGTGTGTATGGGTGTGTTAGTGAGTGAATGTATATCTCAGTGGTACATGTGTGAGTAACTACATATGTGAAAGGCAGTATATATGTGTGTTGGAGTATATAAATGGGTATAAGTGAGAGTGTGTGATTGTGAGAGTGGCTGTATGGATGAGTGTGTGCTTGTATCAGTGATTGTATAAGAGCGTAAGAATGTGCTAGTATTTGTATGAGTAAGTGAGCTGGTGTGTGTATAACTGTATAGGTGAGTAAATGGCAGTGTGATTAATTATTTGCATGACTGACTAGGTGTGTGAGTACCTCTATGGATGAGTGGCGGTGTGTGAGTGTCTATATAGGTGTATGAGTGCATATGATAGTCCTGTACTGAGTGACCGTAAGTATGAGTGACTGTACGGGTGAGTGAGTGGATGTGTGTTTAGACCTATGAATCAGTGAGTGGGTATGTAGTTATTGGTGTTGGAGTGTCTATGGTTTTGAGAATGGCAGTCTGTAATTTAGAGTGGGTGTATCAAAAGTTATATTAGGGTGTGAGAAGATGCATGAAATTATCACATGGATGATGTCATCAGTGATGTCATCAGTGATGTCATTTGAGATGTCATCAGTGATGTCATCAGTGATGTCACTGACCATGTCATGAGTGATGTAATATGTGACGTCATCAGCAGTGCATTGCGGGGGCGTGAGTTATAGTTAGCTGAACTAACTATAACGGGGGAATTTCACGGGTTTTGTACGAGTGAAATGTCCAACTAACTATAACGCCCCTGAAACCTATGGTTTTTTCAGTGAATATATATATATATATATATATATCGCCATATATATTTCTCTCTCTCTCTTTATATATATATATATATAGCACTGCTAACCTTTCTGAAATGTGATTTGAATTGTTATTAAACACCATTGATCCGTGGATATTACTCAGGAGAGATTTCAATGGCACTTGCCATCTGTATCACCAATGAACAACTCACTGATATACTTTTTCAGGTCCATTGTGTCCTCATGATGTGACAAATGATTTTAGGCGATTTCTAAAAATATTATAAGAATATTGCCACGAAATTTGAATTATATATATAATTTTTTTAATTTTCAAATTGTTTTGAAGCAGTCTGTTTTCCTTTTCCCCCTGAGAATGCACCGATTCTCTTTTCCACCAGGTCTATCTTCCTTGTTTATTTTTTCTCAATCACTGTTGTTTTAACAAAAGCAGAGCACATCCGTGTGAGGATTGTGACTCAAACGAAGACCGGGAAGGTAGAAACGCGTCAGTCTTGATTAAATATATTGTTGAAAGAAACATGAAGTGCGGTTCCTTCTTGCGGCAGTGCGCGAGGCGATTTGGATATTTTGCGGGTCCTGCGCCCGCCGAACTTGCACCAACTTCAAAGGGTGGATGAGGCCGGAAGAAACAACAGGAATAATTTGCAACGCTTGAAAACGTACCCGGCTCCCGCCGCCATTGTAATCATGGATCCCCCCGTGTGGGGCACATCTCTGGGAAGTACCGAAGACGTCTACTCGCAAATGTGGAGCTGAGCGCAACCCCAGGAGTGGGGTGGAGTGAGGCTACGCAGACGTGGAGACACAGCGGTAACCAGGAAAAAAGAGACAACCTCTGAACGGCAGAAGTGCTGCTGCTGCCGGTGAACACAAGCGTGTGTTTCTCGGTAAGCCGCAGGAGGTTTCAGATCAACGATTGGGGTAAAACTTTCTATGAGGACACATTTCATCCCTATCAAAAGTACAGTGACACTTTAACTATGTGTGAGGCAATCCGGAAGAGATTAGACCCTGCAAAAAACCTATTTTGTGAGGCGGACAATCGCCCAGAGGACGCAGCAACAGGTGAGGCCCCCAATGACACAGAAGGGGCACGAACATTAAAACAAGATCTGTTCCTGTACGAGAGACTGTGCAGGAAGGAGGTGAACAGGAGCTGGGAGGTTATCTCCCTGGATAATTATATAGAGGTTGGCAGGGTCCCACGGGCCTGAGAATCCTGATAACTCCAACGTATCAGAATCCCAGCCCCAAGCTCTTGAAGGAATGGTCCCTATTAATGGCATCCACATGCAGACAAATGCTGGGCTTACTATCCAAGTATGCAGCAGTGGAATTGGAGCAAGTATTGGAAGAAAGCAAAAAACTGAAGGAGAAACTGGACAAACATTCCTCCAAAGAAGAGATTGAGAAATTCCTAAAAGAAATGGAAGGGAGGCTGGCAAAGTACAAAGATGGCATCAAGAGCAAGAAACGTTGGAAATTTATCCGTGACAAGAACGACTATGCCATGGGTCGAATACTCACTTTCGGGAAGAAGTACGATGGACCGAGAAGAGATTTCAGGCGTACAGAATCGCTAAGGCAGCAGGAGATTGTGACCTGAGAATCCAACTCGGATGCCCAATCAGATATTGAGGACTGAGGTGGAAGCGCAACAGCAGGAGCAACACCATTCACAACACTTGAAGAATACCGTTTTTTACGGCAAAATCAGGCCATAAAAAAGAAACCACGAGAACAAGAGGAAGAGGGGAAAACAATGGAGGAGAAAAACCAGGAGAGGAGGCACATGACAAAGACAGCGAGAAGCCGCGTGGGAGAGGAATATGGCAGAGCAAGCGGAACAAACAATGACGGGTGAGAATAACCGTACTATAGTTAATCTATCCTCATACACTCTAACACACGATGAATGCTCTGTTTTAGAAATGGGTTTGTCTTTTTGCCCCATAGCTAATTTTGAATACTCACGCACACGCATTGACATTTTCCTGTTTGTGAGAAAATTGAAACTCCTCAAAATACATGGCGGTAGGAACGTAAGAGGGAATTCTAGGGAGGCGATTGAAGACACTCCTGATCCAGTGGCAGATATAGTATCCATTGGGGACATTGAAACCCTGGCATCCCTGAGAGAAATGGACTTGGGCAGGAAGGATTGGGAGTGACAGTGAACTACTCAGCAACATGGGCATAGCAACAGACCGGAGAAGTAGAAATGATTTTAAACCCAGATCCAGGTTTAATCCGGTGACCATACATGACAATATTGACATTTTCCATGAGGTCATTCTACATGACCTCATGGAAATATGGATTCAAGGCAAGAATCATTTTGCGGGCAACTTAACAATTGGGCAGAGAAAAGGCCTTGAGTCGCTCAAGAAATCAGACACCTTTGTAATTAAACCTTCCGACAAAGGTGGAAATGTTGTTTTATGGGATTTTGGTAAATACAAGGCAGAGGCTAAACGACAACTAGAATACTCTGGGAGCTACCTGAGATCCGATGCTACCCAATACAACAAAACAATCATCATTTACCACAATCTTTTGAGCGAGTGGCACCAGAAAGGGATGCTCAGTACCAATGAGCTGGAATTCCTCATGGTGAAAAACCCTGTCATGCCGGTATTTTATATGCTACCCAAGGTTCACAAGCACCCTACAGATCCTCCGGGCAGACCTATTATATCAGCCTATAACAGTCTGCTTGAGAACTCATCCATTTACCTAGATCACTTCCTATGCCCTTATGTTGTCAATCTCCCTTCGTACTGTAGGGATAGCATAGATTTTATCTGCAAGATTCAGGATATCCCGTGGAAAGACACTTACATACTAGCAACGGTGGATGTTGTGGCATTATACACCTGTATTGAACACATGTTAGGTCTTGAAGCTTGCAAATACTTTTTCCTGGACAGGCCACTAGCCATGTATGATCATTCTATGATTTTAATTGAAATGTTGCAATTTTGTCTAGAACATAACTTTTTTCTCTTTGAAGACCAATGGTATAAACAGGTCACAGGTACCGTGATGGGAAGTTGCTTTGCTCCCAGCTACACCTGTATGTTCATGGGGTGGTGGGAGGCAGAGCACATCTGGTGTGAGAGGAATGAGGAATGGCTTGGGCATCTGATCCTGTGGACTCGTTACATAGATGATATTTTTTTCATCTGGGACAGTCCACAGAATTCATTGGATGATTTCCTGTCAAGTATAGCCAACAATGATCTGAATCTGAAATTCACAAGTAGGACTCACCGGGATATGATTGAGTTTTTGGATGTATCAGTTGAGATCAGGTAAGAAACTATTACTACCAAACTATACAGGAAAGACACAGCTGGCAACAGCATCCTCCATGCCCATAGTTACCATCCTGATAACCTCAAAAGAAGTATCCCTTACGGAGAACTTTTAAGAGCCAAAAGGAATTGCATCACCAGGGAAGCATACACAGCAGAGGAGAAAACTATGGTTGGCCGTTTTATACCTAGGAGCTATACCCGCAAAACCATCAGAGGAGCAATTAAGAAAGCTTCCAGCATAGACAGGACAAGTCTAGTTACACCCAAACCTAAAGAAACTAAGAAACAGGAAGTGAGACTGATCACCACTTTTAACCATGAGTCTCAGGCTATTCACAACATAGTAAGGAAGCATTGGCACCTAGTGAGGTCTGACTTAACTATCGGCAGATTAGTAAGTCCTAGTCCGCACATTACTTACCGTAAGTGTAACTCCCTGAGGGACATTTTGGTCCACAGCCATCTGAGTAAGAATTCTAATCAAACAGGGTCCTGGTTGAGGGAACTCCCGGGATTCTTTAAATGCGGGCACTGTAAGGCTTGGGCCAACAGCACCAACATCAAGAAGTATTTACTCCTGACAGGCAAGACATCTAAGATTCACAAGTTTATGAAGTGCAATAGTGATTATGTTGTGTATGTCGTGGTGTGCATGTGTGGTCTCAGATATGTGGGCAGCCCAATTTTCCCAGTGAAAAAGAGAATTCTTGAACATCTGCATGCTGTTAAGAACAAAGACTTGACATACTCTGTCAAAACATTGTGAATTGATGCATGGACCTGTGGCCAATATTTCATCTAAAATATCATTTTTTGGTATTGACAGGATTCCAGGTCACACGAGAGGGGGAGATAGACAGAGGAAACTGAGAAGAATGGAGTCGGAGTACATTATACGTTTGGGAACCAAGTACCCTGGTGGCCTCAACCACGATGAGGAACTCCATGTTCACCTAGGGTAGCCATCTTTGAGGGGATCATTTTTTACCCCCTCCTCTACCCCTTATGGGAATTCGATTGTCTCAACCATCGTTTGATGGTTTTTTGCATACACAGGTACAGAAAAGATAGGGATGGAATGAACACGGGATAAGGGGTTGCTTTTTGTTTTAGTTTTTAATGTCAAACAGTTTTGCTATATATTTTCGTTTTTGCACTTTTTGTGTTTTTGGAGCTAATTAGCTCAGTGGAAGACTACCAGATTGTGGGAAGGAAATGTAGTTCAGAGGAGTGGATATGCCACTGGGCGATGTGTTACAGTACTGCTAACCTTTCTGAAATGTGATTTGAATTGTTATTGAACACCATTGATCCGTGGATATTACTCAGGAGAGATCGCAATGGCACTTGCTATCTGTATCACCAATGAACAACTCACTGATATACTTTTTCAGGTCCATTGTGTCCTCATGATGTAACAAATGATTTTAGGCGATTTCTAGAAATATTATTAGAATATTGCACGCAATTTGAATTATATATATATATATTTTTTTATTTTCAAATTGTTTTGAAGCAGTCTGTTTTCCTTTTCCCCCTGAGAATGCACCGATTCTCTTTTCCACCAGGTCTATCTTCCTTGTTTATTGTTTCTCAATCACTGTTGTTTTAACAAAAGCAGAGCACATCCATGTGAGGATTGTGACTCAGACAAAGACCGGGAAGGTCGAAACGCGTCAGTCTTGATTAAATATATTGTTGAAAGAAACCTGGAGTGCGGTTCCTTCTTGCGGCAGTGCGCGAGGCGATTTGGATATATATATATATATATATATATATATATAGTTGCGGTCACCACTAGGTACTTATAGCTAGATTAATTTGAAATTCATAAAAACATCAGCCAACGTGTTTCACCCAGTAAAAAGTTAGACTTCTTCAGGGCTATACATCCCTTCAGAATACTGTGGTCAGTCGTTATTCTGGATACAATATCTTCAGGATACTGTGGTAGTTGATATTCTGGATAAACTATCTCGCACTCAGTCGGTCGCCCCTCACAGTCGAAAACGTCAAAACATTACAGCAGGAGTATGAAGCCGCTGGATGATTTACTACCAAGGAGTCAGTGCAGGACTTCCTCCGCAAACAGGCTCATATCTCGACGCCAAACACATTGTGTATGGGGAGGAAGGACACGCAGCCCCGTCCCTGAACCATCAGAGGCCATGGGCACCCTACCTCGGGGACCAAAATCATTTAAACGAGGGGAGAAAGCAGCAAGCCCCCTTCCTGAGCTATTACAGGTCCAGCGAAGCCCACACAAGGGGCCAAAAGTTTGCTAAATTGGAAGTGGAGCCATGTGGGCCCTCCCCGAGCCTCTGAAGGCCCCAGGGAGTACACCCCTGAGGCTGAAACTGTTCAAAATTGGGGGGGCACTTGGCCCCCATTCTCGAGTCTCTAAAGGCCTTGGGGAGCCCACCCCCGGCCAATGACTTTAAGAGAGGGGGCTTCCGGGGCAGGCTCAGATGCTGTCTCCCAGGAAGTCCACCCCGGGACATAGCGGTTTCCCTGCCTGCAGCAGAGTGGGCAGGAAAACCTGTGTTTGCTCGCTCTTGGTGGAAGCATTTTCAAAACTTCCTCCAAGTGAGAGCAAAAACCAAGTCCACTTCCAGTGGGCAGCTGCTTTGAAAATGCTCCCGCCTACTCGGGGCAGACTGTTGATCGAAAACAGATTTAATATTGAAAGGGAGAAGCATTAGTAGGTGCTCCATGCAGGCGGGAGCAACACCCGATCCTGCTGCATGCGGGGAGCCTGCTGGGGCACATGGGGCCTTGGGTCTCCCCCAGGGCCCCCAACAAGAGTATGATGGTGTCTTGGGTGAGCATCAGGGCACTCACCATTTATAAGTGTGGGAATGGAGTGCCCAGGGCTGAAAACAGCCCGGGTAGGGGGGCTGTGAGCCCCTCTCCCCCTAAAGATTACACCGGGCCCCGGAAGATGGTGTCCCCAGACTGAAAATGGCCTGGGAAAGGGGTCCATTTGCATCCCCCTCCCCTTTATTCAAAAGAGTGGCTCCAGGGGATGGGGTCTCCAGGAACATACAAGGTTGAGAGAGGGGGCCGCATTACCCCCTCCCCTTTTAACATATATGTACGGCACTGGGGAATGGGATACCCAGGGCTTAAAGGGGCTGCAAAGCCCCATTCTACTTATAACTGATATGTACGGCCCTGCTGAATGGAGTCTCCAGGGCCTAAAGGGGCTTGGGGAGGGGGTTCCTGTGCCCCCATTTAATTAACAAAATGGCCTAGGTGATGGGGTTCCTACGGCCAGGCCCTATGGACAAACCCCCACCATGCACGGCCAAAGGCTGTGTGTAGTGTGGTGTTGGCTGCCTCTGGGGGGATTGGCCACTGGGCCTGGCCCTAGGCTTAGCGTTGTGGCCAACTCCTCACTGTGCACATCCAAAGGCTATGTGCAGTGTGGGATTGGCTGCATTCCAGTGGTTGGCTGCAGGCCAGGCCCTGTGGCCAACCCCCTACCATTCACGACTGAAGGCCCTGCACAGTGTGGGGTTCACTGCCTTTATTGGGGTCGGCCATAGGACATGGCCACAGTCCAGACCTTGAGTCCAACTCCCTACTGTGCATTGGTTCTGCACTCAGGACAACAGCTGGGCTGGTAGAGCACATTCAGGGCCATTACCAAATGTCCATGACTAGTTTGGCACCACTTGGGGGGCAGGACTCACAGCAGACAAAGTTCAGGTGCTCGGTTCAAGGGGGATTGGAGCCTTTTCTTCTCCTGGGGCTCTGATCAGGAGGCCAGCCACCTAACCCTTGGAATCACTCTGGTGACCCTGGAATCAAGATGCAGGTCTAGTCCTTCTCACTCAGGCATCAGGGCAGCAAGGCAGCAGGGCAGCAGGTTAGTAGTCCTTCTTGAAAGCAGCACAGCAGTCCTTCTGAGTCTTCCATTGGTCCAGAGGTATACTGAACAGTTGGGTTTGAGAGTCCAAATTTATACTTGGTGCTAACTTTGAAGCAGGAGAAGCTTCTAGAGGTCCACCCCAGAAGTGCTTGGAATTTCCTGCCTCCCTGCCCTGGACCCAGCTTCTCTGGGGGAACAAAGGATAGTGTCAAACCCGCTGTTAGTGTGCTCAGGCAGAGGCTTTTTGCTGTGCAAGTGTGTTAGATGATAGCTTTTACCCCTCATCAAGAAAGAGATGGCCCATCCTACCAACGCCTATTTCCCCTTTGTCTCACTGTCTGGGAGCAATACACAAAGGACAACTGCCAGCTACACCTAGTCATGTGAACCATGACACAAGCAGCAGGCACAAAGTGGTTGGGACAAGAAAATGCCAACTTTCTGAAAATGACATTTTCAGAATTGAGACTTAAAATCCAATTTTACCATTAAAGAGGGTTTCTAAATTAAAATTCTTGAGACACCAAACTGGACCTTCCTCCTTGCTCCCAAATCAAAAGTCAGCACTTATTAAAGGTAATAATGTAATCCAATCTTATCCTATTGAAGAGGTAGGCCTTGCAGTAGTGAAAACGAATGTAAGATTTTTTCACTACCAGGACATGTAAAGGTTAAAAGTACATATCCAACTTTTCAAAATACACTGCACCCTGCACTGTGATGGTTTAGAGCTTACCTTAGGGGTGACACATGCATTAAAACAGAAGGTTTGGGTCTAGTAAAATATTTATTTTGCCAGGTAGAAATAGCAGTTTAAAACAGCACACAAAGGCTGCAATGACAGGCCTGAGACATGTTTGAAACGGCTACTTAAGTGGGTGGCACAATCAGCGCTGCAGGACCACTAGCAGCATTTAAATTACAGGCCATGGCTACCCGGAGTACCACTAGGGACTTACAGGAAAACTAAATGTGCCAATTGGGTCTAAGTCAATTTTACCATGTTTAACAGAGAGAGCACAAGCACTTTCACACTGATTAGCAGTGGTAAACTGCGCAGAGTCCTATAAAACAACAAAAATGGATTCAGAAAACAGGAGGTGAAGGCAAAATGTTTGGAGGTGACCCTGCAGAAAGGCCCAAGTCCAACAGTAACTTTGTAATAGTACACACTAATGCCTTTATCCTCTTGCCAAGATTGAAGAATTCAGGTGAGAATCAGCAGGAAGGACAGTTAGCATCAAGAAATAATTTTTTTTAAATTACTACGACAGGCTAGACATTAACACATTTGCTTAAACAAATTAATTAACCTGTGACTCAGCTCTGACAACAGGATTCATGCCTCTAAGCAAATGGAACTCTAGATCGTTTTAAAAAAAAATGCAAAACGTGTCGCCTCCTAGTGTCCATAGCCTTCTGCGAGTAACTGGTGAGCTATTGGTAGCTCTCCTGCTACCCATAAGTAGCTCTACTGTGTGTAGCTGAGCCTACTAAATAAGAAGATTTTGCTTGGCTGAATTAATATATGTATATCAGAATTGAAAAAGTGAAAAACGTGTGTTCAAGATCAAATTATGGGGCATATTCTCAAGGAGATATCGCCGACTTATCGGCACTTTATCGCAGCCAAAGTCGCGATAAATTTATCGCCCCATTCACAAACTGGCACTAACAGCCCATAACACCAGTTTACCTGCGAAAGCAGTCGCAAAAAACATCGCCACAGATGACCCCGGCAACTAACACTAATGATATGCAGAGTAGACGTTCCGTGCAAAAATCCGCGACAACCCCACTCCACAACATTCTCAACGACCAGCCAGATCGGCGATAAGATCACAAAACATGCGATAAAGTGCATTAGCGGCAGGAAATTAACACCTGCTCTTACCTGGTGCAAAGTCGGACGACAACCAGCACCAGACAAGGGAGCACAGCCCATAGCCACACATGAAGAACAACAGATGCCCTGGAGCAACCGATCATGCAGCCCGGAGCCCCAATAGGCCAACAACACCCACCGCCACCAACCCCAGTACCCCACCACCCCCCCACCCCGGGCACCCCCCACACCCCCCCCCTTGGACAAAGATATTGCACATCAACTCCATGAAATCATGATCCAAACAAATCGCCTGAAGTCGCAAAATCACAACACCTAACATATATGTGTGGTCAGAAAAAGGGAAATCATACATTCGTATCATAATATCCAAATAATATGTTTATTACAGAATAAACCAAAAACAACAATTCTGAAGAGGCATGGCGGGTCTTCTCAGGACATTCTGTAAGTCACAGCCTGCAAAACAGAAATCTGGATAAGAAGGTGTGCCATGCGCCCATCAAAGTACAGAGAGAGAGAGCGAAAGAGAGAGAGAGAGAGAGGGAGAGAGGGAGAGAGAAAGAGAGAGGGAGAGAGAAAGAGAGAGAGGGGGAGAGAGGGAGAAAGAGAGAGAGAGAGAGAGGGAGAGAGGGAGAGAGAAAGAGAGGGTGAGAGAAAGAGAGAGGGAGAGAGAAAGAGAGGGTGAGAGAGTGCCGAAACTGCGGACCTAGGCCTCACTGCTCACCTGCTGCCACCGGTGTGTCTCCAACCATGTGCTGGTATACACTGCAGTCCCCCAGGTCCCTTATCTGAAACAGTGTCCACAGACATGAATGGCAGAGTCCATACAGTTGCACACGCCATCATCGCTTGCCCGCCCCTGCGCACACAGGCTGCTGCACCCCAGCCCCTCCCGCCTCCCAGCAGTGATTGTTCGCCCCTGCGCAACCAGGCCTCACTGCTCACCTTCCGCCACCGGCATGTCTCCAAGAGGGCCCACCACGTTCCGGTGGGATCTCCAAGCCCGGGGCCCGCGACCATGGCACCCTCCACATCATGCAGCCCCGCACCGCGGGCCACCAGGTCACCCACCTTACTCTGGGTCTTGATTTCACAATGGCAGATACCACATCAGTCCACACGGCATCATCGCAGGCTGCACACCCGCTCAGCGCTTGAGGTGCCACTATTTCTGTGAACCACGAGGCAACGCCACGTGGCGGGAGGCCCGCACTGCCCGCTGGCTCAGGCCTACACTGCGGTCCAGCAGGGCTCACACTGATCCTTGCCAGTCTGGACCGCCAGAACGGCGCATCATCGCAGGCTGCACACCCGCTAAGCACTTTAGGTGCCCCTATCTCACTGCACCGCAAGACACCGTCCCGTGGCGGTGTGCCTGTGCCTGTGCCTGCCGCAGTGTATCCGGTGCCACCAAGCCTGTGCACCGCTAGCCATGGCCCCTAATGATTGAGTTCCGTGGTGCGGATGCCATCATGTCACCCCCGGCACTGGGCAATGTGAGGTGGCAGGGCCCTAGGCCCTCATGCATACATGAGAACTACACGGAGACACCCAGTTAGAGAGTGGAAATGGCGTCCAGCACGTGCGCCAGGCCCTTTTCATTGGCAGGGTCACATGTCCTGTGACGCCTGTGCTGGATGGGTGTGGTGTGGGTGTACACCAGCCGTGAGAGAGTGGCTGTGGCATGCTGACAACTAGACCTGTGAGCTGCAGATCCCTACAGTGAAGACCTGGGACATATGGCGTTGTCGTCCCCCCCTGTGTGCGTAAGAGGAGTGGGCTGTCCTGGCGTATGCCAGTCCAGCGTAAGGGTGTGAACAATGACCCCGGAGATCTGGGCGTGGTTCTGTCCTGGGCTGGACAAGGAAATGACTAATGGATGTGTCTCTGTTGTAGTGTCAGCACCACCCGGACCGCAATCGGCAATCTGTCACCCTGTGACAAAAGTCCCACAACATGAGCAACATGGACGTGAGGGGGAATCACTGACCCTACATTCATCCATACTTCCACACTTGAAAGATCATAGACATGACACATCTGTGTAAATAATAAATATGAATGTTTATTGCACATTCAGTGGAGTGTTGCAGCTGGAGCAGTACAGAGCCATGCCAACCCCACTTTACATTGTTGGCCCGTGGAGGGCCAGCCAGAGTCCTTCAGGGAATGACAGGTACATCAGGAGAGGAGGAGTTCAGTCCACAGTCTGATAGCTGTGTCATTGGTGACCAAACAGAATATGGCAGTCCATGTCGAGGTCCAAGGTGAGTGTCGCAGAGTGCATCGGGGGACAGTGGAAGGTGATGATGCAGAGGGCAGAACCAAGCAAAAACAGGCCACATGGCAGAGATGAATGCTACTGCATCCTTCTGACCACGAAGGCAGATTCATCCGCATCTTCGTCCTCTGCTGTTGCATGTGCCTCACATGTGGGTGGTGGTGTTCTGTCTCCAGCACCATGTGGCACTGACACATCAGGGGCCGGAGATGTGGATGGGGTGGTAGCAGCAGCATGCATCAGCGCCAGGCCTTGTGGCAGCAATGCCATGAGGAGGGTCTTTAGGGCATTGAAGGAGCCAGCTACCTCTCGCTGGTGTGCAGCCGTGGCAGCCGCTCTTTCCACCTGTGTCCGCTCCATGTTCTCCATGATCCTCCGCATGTGTCCCAACTCCCGGGCGAGATCGCTGGAGGCACTCTGACTAGACAGTCATTCTTGTCGCAGAGTCAGGACTCTAGCAATGTCAGCCATGGTCTGTTGGAGAGCATGGAGCAGACTGTGGGTGTCCGTTAGGGACTGTGAGTGGTCCCTGATGGAACTCAGACACCCACGTATTGCGTCTAGTTTGGCTGCCATGCGGTCGAACCCCACCTGCACCTGTTCAGCCAGCTTCTCCTAGCACCCCAACACACGGTGTTGGAAGGCCATGTGTTCGTCGTGGGGGTCCTGGGAGGCAGCCGTGGTGGTGGGTGCTGCCTGCTGTGTGTTCTGTGCAGGGGGTGGGTTCTCCTCGTGGCAGCTGGGCTGCCCTGCTCCTGGAAGTGGGCTGCGGAGGCTGTCCATGAGCTGTTGGAGGACGTCGGAGTTGAAGGTGTGGTGGTCCTCTTCGTCATCAGAGAAGAGAGGTTCGGACTGCTCCACAGGAGGTGTTGGATTTCCCCCTGCAATGTGAAGGGGAGATGCAGTTTAACATTGTGTTCACATGTATGTTGATGCATTGTACATGTTTACATTCAGACTGCATGACAATGTACATTGTGACTGTTTGAGGGGAGCTGCCTATTTGATGCGGGACAGTGGACATTCCGACTACATCACGGATGTGTGTTTGTACTTGTACATTGTCAACTCACATTTCCCTGCAATGCCAAATGTGATTTCTACGCACATGCGGCACCAGTTGTGTCCTCTGTTCTGTTGTGGACGTGTTGAGGTTTGTACCACATCGTTGTCAATGTTGATGTGCTCTGCATGTAATGTGTGTGTGCCGCATTTTGGGGGAGTCGCCCCTGCAGCTCTGATTTAGCTGCCCCTTATCCCTTACATGCGGTGTGCCTCAGGCTTCTGTGCTTATGTGGTGCTGAGATGTTGCATACCTGTGTGCATTGGTCTCTTGGTGGGAGTTGGGGGTCTGGGGCATGGTTTGTCCGCAGATGTGCTATGCTTAATTGTGCATGTGTGCCATTGTGCCCATCTCTCCCCGTCCCCCCAGTCCCTGGTCGTTACTCACCCTGTTGCTGTTGTGTCCGGTCATGTTGAGCAGTGTCCGGTCCCCCGACTCCTGCCACCATCTCCCCACTGATGACTGTGGACACCATTTCCTCCATCTCGTCCAGCTCCTCCTGTGGCGCTGGACTCCCACCTCCAGTCTGCATTGCTGCCTTCTGGTTGTTTGCGAGTTTCAGCTTGGTTTTGCGCTTCACATCATTCCAGCGCCTCTTGACCACGTCCATTGTCCTCCTCAGCACTCCGACTGCATTCACCTTGTCCACGATGGTCTGCCATATTCCATTTTTAGTTGCCAGTGACACAGTGGAGGTGACGAACAGTGGTTGATGGTGTTCTATCACCTCCGTTATCAGGATCCTGTTTTCCTGCGGACTGAACCGCTTCTTCCTTCTCTTCTTGTCCTTGCCCTTCCCTGACCCCGAGGTCACAGGCTGGTCCTCCGGGGGGCTTGTGGGGTTCTGGTTGTCCTCTGTACTCGCTCCGGATGCCTCCATTGTGCTTTGCTGTTGTTTGTCTTTTGTTTGTATGTTTTTATTCTACTTTTATAGTGCATTTTCCCGCATGACACGTGGGAATTGCAGGCCTGTGGCTGGTTTTCGCAGATTTTTGTATCGCGATTGGCATCATCGCTACTATTTTCGCATTGGGGTTTCACGTTTTTGCGGTGTCGCGTTGATTTTAACGCATTCTTTGACGCGTTATCGTGTGACTATCGCATGGTACCACCGTATTGGGAATACCACCTTGACACAGCGTTATTTTCCCGCGATGGACTGCGATGTGAAGTGTTGCGTTAAGCTGAATTTGCGGCAGTTATCACACGATCTTGAGAATATGCCCCTATGTGTATTATCAGAACTCATAAGCTGATTCTATGAGAAAAATGGATGAATTTCCAAAGTATATTTAAAGCTGATGTTTGAAACATTGATTATTCAGCACTGGGAAGATATATTATTAATATTATCACATTGGTACCCGGAACATTGCAGCTATGGCCGTAATGCATTATTCGTGTACAGACATCCCAAACTGATTAAGCCTTTTTGACGTTTCTGCTGGCAGCCCTGCATAATACACTCAGGGGATCACTGTTGGTAATCTTACGTGTGGTGGACACTAAGGTAATCTTATATGATGTGGTCATGATTGCATTAATAATATTAGTAGCTTGGAAAGATTTTTATTGTACTTCAGGAGCTCTTATTACAGAAAAGGTTGGAGACTCCTGCCATAGAATACCCTATGGAGTGCTCCAGCAAAGCTGCGACTAGACTAAGGGAAGGCCTTTTCAATAGCATAAGAGCTGCAGATTCAAACAGAATAGTTTGTCTTTCATTCCAACAACAATGAAATGCACCTGGAAGGTAGTCAAGGTTTTATTTATTTATTTGTGTATTTGTTTATTTATTTAATAATTTTAACATCGTGATATTTCAAACAGAAATGATTTATAATAGAGCAATAATGATATACAGAGCAACTAAGATGGATGAGTATGTAACAGAAAACCAACCTGAGAGTAGTATGTGATGAGAGTAAATGAGGCTGTTTGTGAGCATGAGGAACAAATACAAACACACATACACATACTTGCAACACTAATGATACCTACATGAATGCAATGCTTGATGGTTGTGGTGGTGATGAGATGCCAAAATCAACAGATGCCTCTAATTTCAGGAGATGATCCTTTAAAGGTATATTAATTTCTTGAATGGAGAGCTGGCACTGATGTCTCGGAATGGTGAGTTCCAGTGAAGGGGACAGAGTAGGTAAAAAGACCAGAATCTAGAGGTGTCACAGGCAGGTTTGGATGAAAATAGAAGATTCTGGCTGGAAGACTGTAAGATGCGGGTGAGATTATTGTGTATCAGAGAGGTAAAAACGTTGTCAGGTGCTAAACCATAAGCAACTAGCCAGCCTTGTATTAATAGAAGTTAGACAAATTGATATGTGTGATTGGAGGAGAGGCAAGAAAGTTGAGAAAGACCAAAGATATTTGGTTGTCATCAGAGCAGTAATGGTAAAAGAAACCAAAAAGGCCAATGATGCCGCAAACTAGGATGGTACGTAAAATAAACAAGAGTGGATGCAAAACTGACCCCGTAGGGCCCCCCTAATGGTAAAGCAGTGGATAAGCATTACTGGAGTCCCACAATTGAAAAAGATCCATCCAGGAGACAGTAGAAGCACCATTAGAAGCAGAGCCAGAGGTACCTAGCGAGTAGAGGGAGGAATGTAGAGCTAGGTGATCAGCTTTGTCAAACGAGGTGGCTAGATAATGAAGTATCAGAACGGATTACTATAGAATGTTATGATGATGATGGTTACATGTAAAGGTAGAGTTTAAATAGAGTGGAGTGCGCAAATGTCTGATTGAATAAGAATGAGCAGGTTGTGCTAGGATAGATGCAGAGCAAGGCAGATAAAATCAGGTATTCCAATATTTTTGAGAAAAAAGGGAAGGAGATATATTGGGTGGTAGTTAGAGTGAGTGGAGGGGAGTACTGAGTTTTTTTTTTTTAGCATTGGTATTACCCAGTGAGTGCTTATTTTGTAAATAAATAAGTACCAGGGCCCTCATCAGAAGGCCACTGTAGCTTGCACCACCCATTGCCCCTGCCAGAGCTGCCAATGACAGTACCAACATAACTACTAATCATCACACACCTACAAGTGTGACATTATAGACTGTTCCAGGCCCTCAAAGCTATATGAATGGCTTGAGTGGCAGGCACTAGTAATTTTTAATGTATACTGAATTAATAAACAACTGTTGTGCTGATCTCTAAATTAGACAAACAGCGCCACCTTGTGGCAGACTGCCATAAGTGCAGGTGTTGACAATAAAGTGTTGTGCCAAGCACAGGAAACCCCTGCCTCAAATTAAGCACTGGTATTACCATTGCAGTATTAAAAGCACTAACTCTATGTGCCGGAAAAGAGGGACTAGTTAAAAAGGAAAGCAAAGCAAATGAAACATAATTGAAGGACAAGAGATTTGATGGTTTGTGAGCTGAACTGGCCAGGTGTGGTGGCTTAGTGGACTAATACCTCAACTGTGTGGGCCTATGTTTGACCTCATGGTCACAGGTTAAAATCCTGGCGGGTCCACCCAGCCTTTCATCCTTCTGATGTCGATACAATGAGTACCAATGAGTTTGGTAACAGCAAACATCTGTTATTCAGCGCCAAGATACCCTTGGGTGAACATGCGTGTTACAAATACACATGTTAACAGATCAGATGAGCACAGGACGGATTACCTAATTTGATTTAAGGTGTGACCTCTGATGTTGAAGTGATGGCTAAGTCCAAAATGAGGAACACAGTGGATCAAGGGTGTTGAGAGGGAGAAGGAGCACTAGAAGTGGAGAGGTCAGTAAAGAAATAAGGGTTTCTTGTGATGAATCTTGACACAAAGTATGATACAGTCTGGCACCAAGAGGGACATATGTGACATAGGTATGATAGCAAGAGTAGGCTGTTAATTGTGGAATTTCAGTGATGTCATCAATTATGTCATTCGATATGTCATCAGTGATGTCATAAATGATGTCATAAAATATGACATGCATGATGTCATATGCGAGGTCATAAGCGGAGGCGCAAGTTATAGTTAGCGCTGCTAACTATAATTGTTGAATTTCTGTGTTTTTTTTAGTTCAAACATTATCTTGACACTGAAAAATCCACCTAACCATAACATAACTTTAAACTTTGTTTTTTCCAGTGAATTTCTAGGATTGTTTTTAACATAAATTAATATTTATTAACCACACGTAAACTCAACCTCCTTCCGTGCACAATGATGATGCAGGACTCCGCATTGTAGCCCTGCAGCTTCCTCGTAACGGCCTCTCCATGACGCATTATCAACACAGGACTTTGCATCACAAGCCCCTCTACGACAGCATCCTCGATGATGACACAGGACTCTGCATCACAGCCCCGCAGCTTCCACAGAAAGGCCAAAGTGTGACAGATCCTCCACATGGGATCTGGCAATGATCTGTACCCAGGATTTAAGGTACTTTGTTTAGCGGGCCTAAGTTGATCCCTGAATCCATCACGGTCAGCATGAACTTGTAACTTTGTCCCAGTCCGGTGCAACCAGATAACCACAGTTGCCACTTTGTGATTCTAAGCACTGTTTTTAGTTCAATCTTTTTGGTCTGAAATACTTTATTACAATGTATTCTATGTTGGTGTGGGATTTAGTTCTGTTGTGTTTTCATTTTATTACTGTTTGAAGTGCTGCCTAAATACTCTACAAATTGCCTCTACTTTAAGCCTGACTGCTTTAGCGCTAAGCTACCAGAGAGTTATGCACAGGTTAATTTGTGGTTTGCTTGTGTTTCACTCTGACGAGAATTGTGGTTGCTGCTTGAGTAGGGTTTCACTCCCCTCAACCAGCAATCCAATTCCCTACATTGCTGGCAGCGGTGGGATTTGGACTTGTGCTTGTGCAGTGATTTTGTGTTATGCTAAAAATCCCAAATTAATAATTTGATATCAATTCAAGTTCCTTTAAATTCTCTTTGATTGGCTTTTTTTCAAATTCACTCTCATTCCATTTGACTGTCTGTGAACATACCTGCAGAAATGGGATTCAAGCTCATCAGCCTAGAGAGCTACACTCTGGTTGAGCTCAAGCAGTTCTGTTGGGCAAGTGGACTGCTGATCAAAAAAGGCACCAAGAAGTTGGAGCTTCAGAAAGCTCTGAGGACCTCAGGAGAGGCTCATCAGTTGCTGACAGGAACAGAGGATGGGAATGAGGAAGATATTATGGAGAAGCAGGATCTGAATGCAAACCCTGACATTCAGCATTGAGTTGGAACTCCCTGCCAGAGCGGAGAGAAGTGTGTCCTGTTCCTAGAGGATCTGATGGGCAGGAAGGCTGATGGGGAGTTTTGGCTGCTGATTGCCGAACTCAAGATGGTGGAGGCAGCAGCCCAGAGAGCCATGAAGGAAACAAAACTGGCCATGGAATAAAGGCGAATAGCCCATGAGCCAAATCTCATTAAGCTGGGCATCAGAGCTAAACAAGTGGATCCCAGCAATAATAGTGGCAGCATATTCGCAGTGTTTGAAGGGGACAAAATAGTTCTCATATCTAAAGATCTGGTGCTTAGCTTTGTGGTAGGGGGAGACATAGACAAGTGACTTTCTGTTTATGAGGTGGCCCTTAAGATGCACAGGCACCTAGAAGAGTTTCGGGGGCATCACTCAGGAAACACATGCCTTCAGTGAAGAGGGATGCCTTGCTTACACTGTAGGTGGGGGATCTGATGAAGAACATTTTAATGAAAACCATCCTTGTCACCAAGTTTGAGTTTGCCCCAGAAAAGTACTGCATTAAGTTTAGGGGTAGCCAATAGATGCAGAACCAGTCTTGGGTGAATGTTCTTGATTACGCCAGCAAGGCACTGAATGGTTGGGCGATTTTACTGGGCTGTTTAATCTGATATTGAGAAAGAACACATGCTCAGTTCATGCTTTGTGAATGTGTGCCCGCAGCAGGTTGATAGCAAGCTCAGTGACCCCGAGGAGGCATGCCTCTGAATCAGTACCATAGTGTCCAAAAAGGTACCTGGGAGTGACCCCCAAAAAGGGAGGTTCAGGTCCCCCCAGCAGAATGACAGGGAGGTTATAGATGACCCAGATAAGCCCCATAATAAGGTGAAGGAAAGGGTTCCCAAGCCCCTCCTGAACAACAGCGAGGAGGTTCTGGTGGGCAATGGCCCAAAATGCTCCATTTCTAGCCCCGGTGCTTTGATTGTTCTAACTTAAGACACAAATGGGGGGTCTCTGTCTACCCAAAGCAACCATCCACTGGTGGAAACTCTACAAGGTTAGCCAATGTGGCCTTAGGAGTAAGTAGACCCCAGGAGCAGGTCATATACCATGACCTGATCTCCCTCAGCTAGGAGATGGACTCAGAGGGGGAACTGGTGATCCCTGAGGGAGGGAGTTGTCACGTCCACTGGGTGAAGGTGAATGGGGTCTCTGTAACTGCTCTAAAGGACACCGGGGCCAGCCATGGTAGTGGAAGGCTGGTTTCTCAAGCGCATTAAACCGGTCAAGTGTGTAGGGTAACTCTAGCCCAGGAGCAGGAATATTTCTGTCCCTTGGCCCTGGTATTCCTGGAATGGAATGGGGATGTGACCCAGAGGAGGACTGCATAGACTGCATTCTGGAGAATTAGTTGCTCCTGGTGTCAGGAAAACTGGGACAGGCGGCCTCCCAGGGCATCCTGACAGTTCAGTTTTCTAGGGCTACCACTCCCAAGCAGAGAGTATGGGAGCCCATATGGAGGGGCAGAGTGAGGGAGGACTCAACCCTGTCCCCTGTTCCACCTCAGGGTAATGACCATGGGCTGACAAGCCAGTCTCAGGATACCACTCCTGGACTGATAGGAGGAAGAGTTTAATTAAGGTGCCTAACATCTGGGGTGGTTGCTCCCCACTCTGAGAAACCTCAGAGGTCAGAGAACCCTCAGGAGCCCATAGGGAACTCCTTGCCAACCCCAAGGCTGGAAGAGAGGCCTACCCAATGTCAATGCTTGGAGCTTCTACCTGGCAATGAATGGTCCGGGGCCTGGCTCTTGACACACAGCTGTCAGTGGCCTCTGTTGGTTGCGTTCCTTATGGGCAAAATTTTCCTTGGGTAGGGAACAGAAGTCTGATCTAAGGGGCGGAATGGGCCACATCACTTTGTGGCCATGGTGGTACTGTCTGCCTACTGGGATGCATCTGTGTGCAATTTAAGGTTAATGCTTCACAGATGCGGTCCTCAAGTGAGGAGAAGGGTTGCCCATTGGTCAGTTGAGTGGCTCTGGAGAGTGTAGATTGAGGGATCCAACTGAGTTCAGGGAGGCGTAAAACTAACAAGTGCCCCTTCATAACAGACCGTAAGTCCATGTTCTATCACCTAAGCAGGGAATCCCATTAAGGTATTGATTAATTTAACCTGGCTTTTGGCTGAAGGGGGGTTGTGTTTGTCGGTGGCCTTTCTGCAGGGCCATGCCCAAACATTTTGTCTTCTCTCTCCTGTTTTATGAACCCATTTGTGTTGGCTTTTAGGACTCTATGCACTTCACCACTGCTAACCAGTGCTAAAGTGCTTGTGCTCCCTCCTTTGAACATGGCAAAATTGGCTAACATCCAATTAGCACATTTAATGTTCTTGTAAGTCCCTAGTAAAGTGGCAGTACAGGTATCCAGGGTCTGTAAATTAAATGTTACTAGTAGCCGCAAGCCTTGCTGCTCTGCTGCCTGAGTAAGAGGGATAGGACCGGCATCTTGAACCCAGGACCACCAGAATTACTTCAAGGGCTAGTTCGCTGGCCTCCTGATCAGAGCCTTAAAGACAGAAAAGGCTCCAACCACCTTGAACCTTGCACCTGGCCTCTCACAGCTGTGCGTCTTGCCCCCCAAGTGGTTCTATTCCAGTCCTGGACCCTTAGAAGTGGGCCTGAAGATGCTCTGCCAGCCCAGCACTAGTCCTGTGGGCAGAACTGATGCAGCAGAATGCTTCTCCTCCAAGATGCTCCAGAACCACCTATGCGTGACGCATCCCTGATGCAGGACCACGCATCAGAACCACTGCTGTGCGATGCATCCTCGATGCAGGTAGGGTGACCAACTGGCATGGGTGCAAATTCGGGACGGTAAGTGTAAAAATTCAGGACAAAGGGTCAAAATTCAGGACACAAATTCAGGACAGAAGGTCAAAATTCAGGACAAAACTTTGGGACAAAAGATAAGTTTTACAGACACATCAGAGAAAGTTGCGCGATAGTATAAAAGTAAGTAAATAGACAACCACTTAAGTACAAGTCAAAATAAGTTTATATTAGGCTGAGACAATCATGCACTTCGCGGTTTTTCAGTATGCGCGCAGCTTTGAGCAACTGTGCAGGTCTTTTTGTGGTATTTCATATGATAATAATCTATTGATATGGTTACTGCACTGGGTTGTCTACTCTGATATTTTGTTTACAACTCATGGTACTGAGCAGGCATGTTTGGTGAGAGAAGTTGTTAGGAAGATCTGCTCAGATAGACTTTGTTCTAGCATCTCATATTTGAGTTCCATTGTGAGATGTAAAGCGGCACCCATAGGTGAACTAAAGGGAGGATTGCTGTGACGAACCCACTATAGGGTACGCATTATGGGTGTTTCAGTAAGTGAAACTTAAAATATGGAATCTGACTTTGCTTATGGGGGCTTCGCAGAGAGTTGCACTAGCTGACGAAAGTCACAAAGGTGCTTTTCCCTGCAGCTTTCTTAAAGAAGGCACTGTCGATACACTATTACATAGTTTATTTTTGACGCCTTGCCTATTGCTACAAACACAATAGACATCTCAAGCACAGCTCATGGCACTTTGAGGCTCTCCCTAAAACCTTACACCTAAAACAAAACATGCAAACATTTACAATCACTAGTGTAACATTCAAGTAGCAGTTGGGTGCCACTCAAAATGTCATATGCATGATGTATAGATCCCACACATAAGCACACAGCAAATACAGAATAGTAACACATAGGCAAGGGAGTAGGCAGAAAATTTAAATACCTCCCACTTTGAACTAAAGCTCTTATGGCACCAAGAAAGCAAAGTAAATCATCACAACCCTCCCCAGAAGAGCTCTCTTGTCCAAGGATCTAGTCATTCCTCCTTCCATCAAACCCCTGATATCCACCATTTCAAATTTACATTCTGTCATCTATTAATTCTTTCATCCATCATTCAGTCTTTCACCATTCATCCTGCCCTTCCATCTGTGTGCCCATCCATATCCAAACCTTTTCAACCATTTGCAAATCTATCCATCATCTATTGTTCCATCCATCATGTCAATCATCCATCCCTCCATCCACTGTTTCACTCATCTATCCATCATCCATCCACCCTTTCACCCAATCCATCCTTTCACTCATCCATCCACTCTCCCACCCTGCCATCCATTCACTCATCCATCCAACCATTTACCCTTTCACCCATCCAGCCATCCTTTCACTTACTCATCCATCCACCAAGTCACTCATCCATCCATCCATTCAAACTTTCACTCATCCATCCAACCTTTCTTCCAGCTCTCCACCCTCCCTTTCACTCATGTATGCATTCTTTCACTCATCCATCTTTACATTCTTCTTTTCACTCATCCATGCACCCATTCGCCCACCCATTCTGCCAATCATTCATCCATGCTTTCACTCATCCATCCATCCATCCATCTTCCTTTTCTCTCTCCATTCCCCTAGCTACTTAGCCACCCATCCTTCTATCCACCCTTCGCCCATCCACCCACTTATCCATTTACTCATCCACTCACGAATCCATCCATTGACCCTATCACTCATTCATCCTTTCACTCATCCATCCATCCTTTCTCTTATCCATCCACCCTTTCACTCATCTATCCATCCTTTTGTCCATATGCCCTCCCTTTCACTCACTCATCCTTCCTTACATCCACCCTTTCACTCATCCATCCATCCATTCATTCACCCTTTCACTTATCAATTGATCAATCCATCCATCATTTCTCTCATCCATCCACCCATTCACTCGCCCATCATCTACCCTTTCACTCATCCATCCATCCTTTTACTGATCCATCCACCCATTTTCCCATCCATCTACCCTTCCACCCATACATCCATCTATTTACCCTCATCCATCCTTCCATTCACGCATCCATCCATCCTTTCTCTCATTATCCATCCATTCAGCCTTGCACTCATCCATTCATCCTTTCACTAATCCATCCAGCCATTTACCCATTCCTTCACTTATTCACACACCCACCTTTTCACATTAATTATGAGCTGAGCCGGGAGGGGAAGTTTACCGAGAAGACTCCTCTATGGGACAGTAATCAGTTGCGTGAGGCGGGGAACCTGATGGGAATGTAGGTACATTCACCACTACTGGAAGGAAGTAACACGAATAATGGGAGAAGTCACGGAGGAGGAGAACCCATTAGAACCAAGATGGTTAATACTATGTGTAACGGGTGAGATAAAGTGGCCCAAATATGTAATGATCTTGCTGAAAATTGCGGCAATAGTAGCGGAAAGAAATATTGCCAGGGGGTGGGGGGCTGCCAGACCGCCGGACCTTCGGGATTGGGAGGAAGATTTAAACTGGTGCTCAGGGGCCGAAAAGGTAACATACGCAGCTAGAGGTTGCCCACGTAAATGGGACAAAATATGGAGGCGGTGGAATGCGCATAGAGGAATATAAAAGAGTCTATAAGGTTCAGGGGGAAAGATAAGGCGGACATAGACTATACAGGGAGGAGAGGAGGGCTGTCCCCCAGGGATGCTACAGCAATAGTTGATGATGGGTTGTGAAAATGCGAACAATATGTTATATATGTTGTAAAAAGAGAGTGTTCATATAAACTGTAAATGTTTGTGTAAGAAGATGTACTGAGCGGAATTAATAAAAAGATGTAAAAAAAATAATTATGAGCTGAGCCTTTGTCTACTGAGTTGAAGACAGAAGAGGTCCCTAAAGAACTTCACCCTCACTGTAGTTCCTAAAGCAAGGGGTGTGGTGGGGGTGGGGGAGGGTTTACTATGCCCCTGCACATAGGCAATCTGAAAACTTGGAAGTCATGCATGATGCACAGTGCCAGGACGTGAGGTGACAGTGACATGGTGTTGTTTCCAGGGCTTTAAGTGGGATGAAAAAACTGGGGGTCTCTCCAAGGGGCGTGCCTGATGCAATTAAGGGCGTGGTTTAAAACACCTAAGCTAAAAATATGTGCTGAGCATAATGTGCCGCCCGACTGGTATTTTGCTGTTTCTAACATTGCATCCAGTAACATTAGACCTACAACAAGCCATGACTATTGGCTTTGTCAATGGATGTTAGTTGCATAACATAAATAAAAAAGCAACAACTATGGCTCCGTTGTATATAATGTTAAAAATGCTTCAGCTCTGAAATGATGAGACTGTGTAAGAACTATAACCTCTTCTTTTTAACTTCTTTCGTCAGCTTCTTTTCATGAACTGGCACATTGCAGCATGGGCGTTTTTGTACATTTGTTTTGTACATTTCTCCCATCTAACTCTAACAGAATGCCCTGCTCTAGACCACGGCAGGAGGAGGCCACCACATGCTGTAACAGCTCAAACTGGCCCATTGTCATTCAGTATGTGGCAATAAGCCGGCATACAGAATGACAATGGGTGAAGTGGGGCTGCTCTTGTGCTCCGAGGATGAATGTGAGGCGGCCCCATCGGGGAACTGAGGCCTCTCGCAGGGGAACAGCTCTGCTCCCTACAAGGCCCAAAATTACAGACAAAAGGTGTCCGTAAAAGGGATCCTCACGGACAACAGACATAAGGTCCAAATTACGGACGGTCCGTGAAAGTTACGGACGGTTGGTCACCCTAGATGCAGGCCTTCGCATTGAAAACCCCTCATTGACTGCAACCCCAATGATGATGCAGGACTCCGCACTGCAGCCCCTCAGCTACCTTGGGACTCCTTCTGCGCGATGCATCCTCGACGCAAGAACTCCCAACGTGCCGCAACCAGGATTTAAGGCACTCTGTTTAGCAGGCCTAACTTAGTTGCTGTATCCGGTCCACACTCCATCACAGTGGACCTGAACTTGTGACTTTGTTGTGGTCTGGCACGACCAGATAACCACAGTTGATGCTGTCTGCTTCTAAGCACTGTTTTGACTTACATCTTTAAAATTGCAGATCTCCGGTTATAATGACTAGATTTTTGTTGTTCTGGTCTATAGTTTATTAAAATGTACTCTATTTTTCTAAATTGAAGTGGGATTTTTCTGGCGACTATTGTAGTTGCTGCTTCAGTAGGGTTTCACCCCCCTCCCCTCTCAACCAGTAACTCAATTTCTTACTCTTACATTCTGTATGCAGTCTGAGATTGGGTACAAGTTCAGCCTGTCTCATGCACAATGGTGTAATGTGTCTGAAAGCGACCTTAAATCTTTCATTTTATAGAGATGTAACTAATTAAAACAACAGTGTTGCCTGGATCTTCATGTTGGGTTCTGACCTCTGGCTGTTTTAACATGTGACTTTTATTTTACATTCATTGTTTGAGGTTGCATTGAAAACCAATTCTGGTTGTGCTTTGAAAAGGGAAAAGTGATTCATGCGCCCAGAAGCAAAACAAGATCAAGCATTAAAAGGAAATTGAAAACCCACCAAAACAATGTAGCCAAATAATGTTTTTATAACATTTAGAGCAACTCATTCAACATCCCCATGATTTTTTGAAACCCATCACAGATATGATCTGGAACATGCAATGCACCCCTTTCACAGATTGTTTGAAAATGCATCTGCCTGTCAGCGGTTCCCAGGAGAGGTTTATTAAAGTGTCCGAGGAACTGAAGTAATTTTATATCATTATTTCATTTTATTTTCAATTTTATATAGTGCTGCTCTACCCCGGGAGGTATAACTGTACTTTACAAATAACTAGACAACATGCAATATAATTACTGCAGAAAATGCTGTTGTAAAAGAAAAGAAATGTAGACAATCTTTGAAGAAGTTCAGAGAAGATCGAGACAGCAGAGCTCGGAGGGTAATGGACTGTGGGGCATATTAGCAAGACCCACGTTAAAATTATCGCCGTTTTAGCGGCAGGAAACTGCCGCTAAAACGGCGATAATGGGCTTGCTAATATGCGTTATAGAATTCCAATAGAAGCCCAGGTTAGATGGGCAGGACATCTAACCTGGGGGCATATCAGCAAGGCGGCGCTATGAAATTATCGCCGCTTTTGCGTCCGTTTTCGGGCGAAAAGCGGCGATCATTTCATCGCCGTATCAGCAAAGACACGCTACCGCGTGTTTTGATGATTTAGCGCCCCTTACAACAACGCCCAGCTTTGCATCTCTAATGAGATGCAAAGTGGGCGTTCCCTGCCAAACAACTGGAGAAATGTCGCTAACCGACATTTCTCCAATTATCAAGCTGCACGCAAACAAGCAGAGCGATAAGAAAAGCAGCGATAACCACAGTTATCGCTACTTTCCTTACGCCTGCTTGTAATCTGACTTAGCCATGTAATCCAATGGGAGGTGGATTACATGGCTAAAACCACCCTACCCTATCAGCAAGGTATCGCTGGTCGCAGTGCGATTATCGCTGGATTTCCAGCGATAATCACACTGTTTTCCAGCTAACGCATGGATTCCTATCGCTTGGGAGATAAGCGTTGCTGATAGCACGCTATCTCCACGATAGAATCCAGCGTTAGCCTGCGATAATTATCCTCGCGCTAAAAGCGCTGAGCGATAATTATCTCAGTCCCTTGCTGATATGCCCCTAAGGCTTCTATTGGAATTCCATATTGCATATTAGCAAGCCCATTATCGCCGTTTTAGCGGCAGTTTCCTGCCGCTAAAACGGCGATAATTTTAACGTGGGTCTTGCTAATATGCCCCTGTATTTGTTAAGATAAAGATGGAAAATTCGAATTTTCAACACCTTCGCGAGCAAGTCTAGTTCTGTCCTGACTGAAGGCAGTAAAAAGTTCCAGTAACTGGTTGCAGCCATTGGCAGACTTGATGAGTTGCCAAGCATTCTCAAATTAGTTGGAGCCAATAAGAGGTCTGCTAATCAAGGCTGAAAACTACATGAAACTCCATGTAAGTGTCCCAGATTCACCCATTTTTTATACTCAGATGTTTTTATGCCTAATAAAAATAAAAAACGTGGCTTTTTCACGAGATGATAATTTTTAAAATTATTTCAGAGCCGTCATGTAAGGAGCAATTTAACAGTTGAGTCAGAACCATTCTATTTGAAATTTTATACCAGGTGACCTCAGCCAAGCACTGATTGTTGCACTGGTTAGTTTGAACTAAGCAGTTACAAACTGAGGGGCAAATTTATGAAAATGTGGCGTTGTGCAGTGCAGTAAGTCACCTTGCTGCACTGCGTCACTGGGAAAGGGCAGGTATGCGCCATATTTAAGGCATAAGGCGTATTTCTGACTTTTCCCCCTGCGCTGGCTCACAATGGGCTGGCTAGCACCAACACAGCCACCCTTGCAATGTGGTGCAAGGGTCTCTGCATTGCATGCAGGATTGCTTTTATGCAGGAAGGGACACCTTCCTGCACGAAAACAATCCTGAGAGGCATATTCCTCTTTCTATGTGTGCCTAAGAATGCAGCACACATAGAAAGAGGAAGTAATGAGGAGAAATAAAGATATTTCCCCTTGTTACACCTCTCCTGGGGAGGAGTATCTTTTTGGTGCATTCCCAGTTTTACCAGATCTTGTAAATCTGGGAATGCATCATAAACCATGGGAGTTACGTGGGAACACTCACGCAATGCTCATGAAACACCTACCCAGGGCAGAGTACCCCAATGCAGCGATTTGCGATGCGTTGCGTTACCTCAGATTTTTGGAACCACTTAAAGCCACGCAAAGTGGCTTTGCTTAGCTTCAAAAATCTGACTTAGAGGTTTGCGTCACGCATGTACCATGTTGCGTGGTGCACGGGATGCAACGCTCTCATAAATATGCCCCTCATTACTTCTAGGATAACTTGCATCCCTGATTTAGCAGCTTCAAGGAGTGCAGAGGGACCTTGCACCTGCAACACATTCTGCAGAAGTTTAAGCCTGCATTTATTACCTTTACAAAACAGAATTGCCTTGTCATTTAGCAAAGGGTGGTGTTCAAGAAGATGTGTTTTACATTGACATTTAATCCCTGAGGCAAAACAAATCATACCATACAATCATACTGTAGACTTTAGCATTCCTGTTGTAGTTAAGATCAGTGAGTCCCCTACATATTCCGATGTACCATTTTAAGAAAAGGAAAGAAAGACATTTTGTGGCACAGGCACCTAGCCTTTGGAATGATTGCCCAGATAAAAATTGCCTGCTATCTACCCTCTCTAAAATATTCTAGATTAGTCACCAGGCATATAATCTCAACCATTTGTTTAATGCTATTTATTCACTTCTCTGCTTTGATACTTTTCTGATACTTTTTGAAAGTGTTTTTAAGTTATATTGCTACCCCTTCGGTGCAAATAATGAGGTGCGTAATATAAAAAAAGAAATACAACTTTACATAACTAAGTATATAATCATTAGCTTTTACATGAGGAAGGGTGCATGAGTTAGGTCACCATCATTCCTACTACCCATTTGCCCCAACCTATCTACATGAACTCATTCAACCCAAAAGCAGATGTAGGTGGCCAGGCGGCACTGGGTCTAACTGTAGGGGTTGGGGCCTTTTATTCTTAATGTCCCTGGGTGCAACCTTGTATGGGTCATGTGTAGGTGGGCCAAGTACTACCCCTTCAGCACTTCCCTTTCATTGGTAGAAAAAGTCAAGCAGACCAAGGCTTCTTGGGGGAGGGGAAATAGATGAAAGGTGTACACAGACTCTCAACTCAAAATGCACTCAGCAACCCCAATAAATAAATGTGCAGCCAGATACTTGCTTTTATGTGAAAAGCATATTCCGATGTATAACATTTCTAATGTCCTCATATCCTTCTGTAAATCCCTGCTGTAATGATAGCAATATAAGTATGATAGTTTTAAACTTTAACAATAATTAAGAATTGCAATAAGAAGGTTTTATGGCAAGGATTCCGAATGTGGCATGGCATGTCCTTCTAGTACAAGATTGTAACTAAGATGTTCTTCATTCTTTTTACAGCTTTGAAGACAAAACTCTTCAAAGGCCAGCAACACTTGGGCAACAGACCGATTGGTCGAACAGGCTTCACTGATCCACTCGACAAAATCGCCACTGAACCCTCTGCTTCCTGATGCTCTTCTCCTCCTCATGGGGTTCAGTGGTCTTGATAGGTAGCAAATGCTGGTGTTCCAGGTGTGAGAAGTTGGCCTGGTATATGCTGTCCACTAATTGTAGTGGGCACCTTGCACCAGTCCAAACAACCCCTTATTGGAGATAGGTTAAAGACAACCTTATTGAAAGCTATCCTAGTGGTAGCTATGGAGAGCAGCCTTCAGGCTAAGTCTTGAAGGAATGTAAAGCAGCTTGTTTTACCAGTCTATAATCTCTTGAGTGATCAAATGAAAGAGCACCACACCAGGTATATATTCAAAATATATGTATTTATTGCTAAACACACCCCTCTAGTCTCTTTATGAGGCTAGAGTTCAAGTACATAAGTTATAAGATATTAAATCACAGTAATAGCACAAATACACGTTTGGGCCCTAGGGGCGTACTCAAACCATATACCAATAAAGTGGTATGCGAACCACGACTGAACTAGACACTAGGCCTAGAGCTTCTAGAAGTGCTTGGACCACAAGGAACCACCCAAGGTAGTGACACAGGGGACCCACGGGAGACGCGTGCAGTGTAAATACACAACCGCGATACGCCGTTAACTTCTATGGAGAAAGTCGGGATCGGGAAAATAGAGGAAAGGGACACTTAAAAGAGGACTAGGACAAAACCCTTTGAGATCTAGGACTTTGAAGAGTCTCTACCCACGGGAGCACCGGAGTACTCGTGTTACCTCACCCAGGAAGCCGGGTGCATAGGTGCCTTTCGGGGTCGGGTTTCGTCGTCGATTCGAATGGCAATCTGCTGCAAAGTGCTGCTGGCGGCCAAGAGAAAAGTGTCCGGGTGGATCCAAGAGTGGATCGGAGTTCTGGTGAACCTGAAAGCAGAGGGTACAGAGTCTGGGTCACTAGCTAGTGACCAGGAAGGCGATGGACAGATGCCCACCGATGTCGAGTGCTTCAGGTGCGTTGACGGTCGTCTTGACTCTTCAGCCACGAGGTCCGGGAGGTGTTGTCGGCAACCAGGAGCAGGATTCGAGCTCGTACACGATGTCTGTCGAGTGCTGAGGTGTCGGCGACCGGATTGGACCCAACAAGCCTTGGCAACGGCAAGTCTCGATTAAGATGTAGATCGTCGATGGTGCAGACCAGCAAGGTCTGTGAAACTCACCCAGCAAGGGTAAGTGAGGGCAGGCCTGGAGCAACCAGGATGCCAAGTAAGAAAAGGATTGGCCTTCGTTAAGGGCTACTAGCCAACGGGCTAGCAACCACGAAAGAGCCTCGTGACGCCGCACGTGGAGCTGGCTTACAGGACACTCGTGGAGTGGGGGCCAGTGATCTGCGGTGCAGGTGGTGCTGGAGGCTAGGGCTACTCGGAGCCCAAAGCACGACTTCTTGGGAGACCCAGAAGATGATGCACTTGCAAATGTGCTCGGTGTCCAGGGGTCACGGTCTCAAGTCACCCACGATAGCCACGGGCCTCAGCTTTGCTGGGGACTCAGGGTAGCCTCGGGGAAGTCTGAGAATCCACCTCTGGTGATGCGATGACTTCGGCGTCCGACAGGAGCTTCAGAAATGCGAACCGGACAGATGCTTCTTTGGTGCCTGCCAAGCAGGGGAGTCACTCCTTGACCCCAAGGGAGATTCTTCAGTCCTCTAATCGTGAGTAGAGCGTCGAAGGTCCAGGATTCAGTTTCAGAGTTTCGTCCAGGGATAATCTAAAGTCCTAAGGACAGGGTTCCTATCTTTATACTAAAGATAGGGGTTGGACTACTCTGTGGCCCCACCTATCGGTGGGTCAGGGCAGAGGGGTGGCTACACCCCTTTCCCTTTGTCCAGTTTGCGCCAAAGCAGGGGCTGCAAGCCCCTGATCCGGTTTGAACTGGGGTATGCACAGGGACACCAAATGTGCCCCCAGTGCAGGACTTCAAAGCACCCGAAAGTGCTCCCGCCCAGCCCCAATACACATTATCCTGTCTGGGGAGGTGGTCACACCTCCCTGGGACAGGAAACCTATTGTCCAGGCCTCTCCTGCCGGAGTTTCGTCCAGCAGCAGGAGGCCAGACTCGTGTCTGTGGCAGCAGCATCCATTTTGTGATGCCAGGGCTCTGGAAAGAAGTTACCGGACTAGTCAGAGTTAACATGTCTTTCCCTCTAGAAGGGTGGAATGCTACCCCCGCCACCAGGATTGGCGGGGGGTAGTATTCCAAGATGTTTGACACCAAACACGACATGTTTAGGTGCAGCCATTCCAAAGTTAGCATTTTACCGCGAGGATATAATGCGCTTAAGAGTATATGGTCAGGCTGCACTACAAACAGCATCAGAGATGGTCTCCGAACGCTGCAGAGGGGCCCTGCTCATGCAGGGGCACCCTCTCACATAGGAACCATGCACTCTGCCTTTAGGATTGATAAGGCCTGCCTTAGGAGTGACTTATAGGTTTATATGTGTGTATGTATTTCGTGATATAGGTAACCTATATCACAGTAAGGGGTGCATGCACCACCTTACCCAGGCTGCAGTAGCAGACCGGTGGTGTCAGTTTGGATGGCCTTCCAGGGGTGGCATAATACATGCTGCAGCCCCTGGCAGGCCTCTGAGGTACCTATGCCCTTGGTACATAGTATACCATATACTAGGGACTTATAAGGGCACTCCAGATCCCAATCAGTGATGTGCCTAAGGCACATGGAAACCATTTTAGAGAGGAAGCAGCTAGGCTGGGGTTCTGATTAGCAGGGCCCCAGCCAGACTAATGTCGAAAAACAGTGAAGCATCAGCAAAAAGTGGGGGTACCCATGTGAAGCAGATCCTACTCTCCTACACAACCCCCCCAAACGTAGGGACATTAAACTAACCTTGCCCAGTTAAGTCTTCATGTTCTAAGTGGAAATACCTAGAGAGTCCATCTGCATTCGCATGGTTACTCCCAGGCCTATGTTCCACTGTAAAGTCCATCCCCTGTAGGGAAATGGACCACCTAAGCAGTTTGGGGTTTTCACCCTTCATTTGTTTTAGCCATAAGAGGGGCTTATGGTCTGTCTGAACCAGGAAGTGTGTACCAAACAAGTATGGCCTCAACTTCTTCAGAGCCCAGACCACAGCAAAGGCCTCCCTCTCTATGGCTGACCAACGTTTCTCTCTAGGGGTCAGCCTTCTGCTAATAAAAGCTACTGGCTGATCCTGACCTTCTTCATTCAATTGTGACAGTACAGCCCCTACCCCCAATTCAGATGCATCAGTTTGAACAATGAACTTCTTGGAGTAATCAGGACTCTGCAGAATTGGAGCAGTGCACATGGCCTGCTTGAGGTCATCAAATGCCTTTTGACAGCTAACTGTCCACTGAACCTTTTGGGCATTTTCTTAGAAGTTAAGTCATTCAAGGGTGTCACTATTGATCCATACCCCTTGACAAATCTCCTATAGTACCCAGTCAGGCCTAAGAAGGCTCTCACCTGAGTCTGGGTAGTGGGAGCAGTCCAGTCCATGATGGTCTGGATCTTGCTCTGCAAAGGTTGAACCTGGCCTCCACCCACAAGGTGGCCCAGGTACACAACCTGACTCTGCCCTATCTGGCACTTAGTGGCCTTGATAGTCAGGCCTGCCTTTGCAGGGCCTGTAAAACATTCCTGAGGTGGACCAGGTGATCCTCCCAGGTGGAGCTAAAGACAGCAATATCATCTAGATAAGCTGCACTATAGGCTTCCAGTCCTGTGAGAACTGTATTCACCAACCTCTGGAAAGTGGCAGGTGCATTATTCAGACCAAAGGGCATTACCACAAATTGATAATGCCAACTAGGGGTTGAGAATGCTGTTTTGGGCTTTGCAGTATCAGCTAGTCTGATCTGCCAGTAGCCAGCTGTTAGGTCAAAGGTGCTGAGATATTTGGCAGAGGCCAAAGTATCTATGAGCTCATCTGCCCTGGGTATTGGATGGGCATCAGTCCTAGTGACTGCATTGAGACCCTTGTAGTCTACACAGAACCTCATCTCTCTCTTTCCACCACTGGTGTGAGGTTTCGGTACAAGGACTACTGGACTAGCCCAAGGGCTATCTGAGGGTTCAATTACTCCCAATTCCAACATTTTCTGGACTTCAGTCCTGATACAGTCCCTGACATGGTCAGGTTGCCTATAAATCTTGTTTTTAATAGGCAGACTGTCCCCAGTGTCCACTTCATGAGTGCACCAGGTGGTCTGACTGGGTGTCAGTGAAAACATATGTCGAAACTGATTGAGGACTTGCCTGCAATCAGTTTGTTGCTGGGTAGTGAGGCTGCCTGCCAAGGCTACACCATCAACTGACCCATCGTCAGGGTTCTGTGAGAGCAGGTCAGGGAGTGGGTCACTCTCTTCCTCCTGCCCTTCATCAGTAGCCATGAGCAAGCCCATGTCTGCCCTGTCCACATATGGTTTTAACCTGTTGACATGGAGAACCCTGTGGGGACTCCTGGGTGTTCCTAGGTCCACTAAATAAGTGACCTCACCCTTCTGCTCAACAATAGTGTGGGGTCCACTCCATTTATCTTGGAGAGCTGCTGGGGCCACTGGCTCCAACACCCACACCTTCTGTCCTGGCTGGTAAACAGTCAGAACAGCTCTTTGGTCATGCCAGGCCTTCTGAAGTTCCTGGCTAGCCTCAAGGTTTTTGGTTGCCTTTTTCATGTACTCAGCCATCCTGGAGCGGAGACCAAGTACATAGTCCACTATATCTTGCTTTGGGGGCTTGAGAGGTAACTCCCATCCTTCCTTCACCAAGCACAGTGGACCCCTCACAGGGTGGCCAAACAGAAGTTCAAAAGGGCTGTAACCAACCCCTTCTGAGGCACCTCCCTATATGCGAATAAAAGGCAGGGCAAGAGTATGTCCCATCTACGCCTAAGCTTTTCTGGGAGCCCTTTAATCATGCCCTTCAAGGTTTTGTTGAATCTCTCAACTAAACCATTGCATTGTGGGTGATAGGGTGTGGTGAACTTATAAGTCACTCCACACTCCTTCCACATTGCTTTCAAGTACCCAGACATGAAGTTAGCACCCCTGTCTGATACTACCTCCTTAGGAAAGCCCACTCTTGAGAAGATTCCCAGGAGGGCCCTTGCCACCACAGGTGCTGTAGTGGTCCTGAGGGGAATAGCTTCTGGGTACCTGGCGGCATGATCCACTACCACCAGGATAAACCTGTGCCCAGAGGCTGTTTGGGGATCCATGGGACCAACAATGTCAATCCCTACCCTTTCAAAGGGCACCCCCACCACAGGTAGTGGTATCAGGGGGCCTTTGTAGTGCCACCTGCTTTGCCACTGGCTTGGCAGGTTACACAGGAGCGACAAAACTCCTTACTGTCTTCAGACATGTGGGGCCAGTGAAAGTGAGGGACAATTCTGTCCCAAGTCTTGTTCTGGCCCAGGTGACCTGCTAAGGGAATATCATGGGCTAGGGTCAATAGGAAGCCCCTGAACTTCAAAGGTATTACCAACCTCCTGGTAGCACCAGGCTTGGGGTCTCTACTCTCTGAGTACAGGAGTCCATCATCCCATTACACTGTATGGGGACCACTAGCTTTCCCAGCAGCCTCAGCAGCAGCTTGCTGTCTGAGGGGTTCAAGGGAGGGGCAGCTCTGCTGCTCCTGGCTCAGATCTGCCCTAGAAGGTCCCCCTGTCCCCAAGAACTCAACCTGGTCAGGTTCAAGTTCCTCTGGGACAGTTCCTTCTTCAGGGCTGAGATCATCCCCCTCAAGGGACTGATCTTCCTCCTGAGCCAAGGGGGAAGGCACTGCCTTAACCCTACTACTCCTCCTCTTGGAAGGCACTTGGTCCATTCTTCCAGAATCCAAGGCCTGTTCAGTGCTAGACATTTTGGCTTGTGACCTGGTCACAGCAAACACATCTGCAGGGATCCCCAGCATTTCTGCATGGGTCCTGAGCTCCACTTCTGCCCAAGCAGAAGTCTCTAAGTCATTGCCAAGCAAGCATTCGACTGGTAGGTTTGCACTTACCACAACCTTCTTAAGGCCAGTTACCCCTCCCCAGGAGAAGTTAACAACTGCCAGAGTATGGTCTGTTCTGACATTGCTAGCATTGGTCACTTGGTACATTTCACCAAGCATAACTTGCCCAGGTAACACAAGGTCTTGTGTCACCATTGTGACACTTGCCCCTGTGTCCCTAAATGCCAAAGCCTCATGTCCATTGATTAAAGGCTGTTGTCTGTACTTGCCCAGATTACTGGGACTCACAGTGGAGGTCACATCCATGCCTCCATCACAGACTAACACAGCCTGAGTCAGTTCTCTGACTAAGTCAGAGCCCAACTCAGTTCCCAGGGTGAACCCTACTAAACCCTTTGCTGGAGCACTTCCACCAACTGTACTAGGGGGAACAGGTGCCTTAGGGGCATTGGTGGGTGCTGGACTGGAGTCTTTGGACTTGGTGCAATCACTGGTCCAGTGGGTCTTTTGCTTACAGACCTTGCACCATGGTTTTCTTTGGCCTTTGCCCTTGGTAGACTGGGAATCCCCACCAGAAGAAGATTTTTGGGGGCCTGATGAAGACTTTTGATCTTTACCCTTCTCCCCACCCTTGTCAGAGTTCTTAGCATCTTGCTTCTTGGTTTCCCACCTTGGTTCTGTACCTTCTGCTTCACCCTGGTTCTGACCCATTTGTCTGCCTTCTTTCCCAATTCTTGGGGAGAGGTCAGATCAGAGTCTACCAGGTATTGATGCAACAGCTGATTTTGACAGTTATTAAGAATCTGCTCCCTCATTATCAGATTGTACAATCCTGAGAAGTCACACACCTTACTGCCCATCAACCAGCCTTCCAGAGCATTGGCAGAACAATCCACATAGTCTACCCAGTCTTGAGTCTGTGCTTTTGGGTGTCTCTGAACTTCAACCTGTACTGTTCAGTGGTTAGGCCAAACCCATCAATAAGAGCACTCTTCAAGACCTTGTAATTATCAGCATCCTCCTCTCTAACAGTGAGGAGCTTATCTCTACCTTTGTCAGCAAAGGAGAGCCATAAGATTGCTGCCCACTGCTCCTGAGGGACCTTCTGTACTTTACAGGCCCTCTCTAAAGCAGTTATCCATTTGTGGATATCATCCCCACTCTGGTAGGGAGGGACAATCTTGCTCAGGTTCCTATGGTCATAGGACCTTTCCCTGTCTCTAGGGACATGGTTGCCACCATGGGACTCTAGTCCCAACTTTCTTCTCTCTCTAAGGAGATCTAGGGATTCCCTATCTAAAGCCAATTGCTTTTTTCTGATCTCCAGCTGAGTTTCCTCATACTGGACCAGTCGGTCTCTCCTCTCATGAGAGGATTCCCTCCTGTGAGAAGAGACAGAGCTCCCTATAGAGGTGCCAGAGTGGTTAGACTCCTGAGAAGGAGATCTAGACTTCCTGGGCACACTCTTAATCCTTCCTGGGGGACAAAGAGGGCATCATCTTGATCATCCTCATCATCATCCACAGGAGGGATTGGGTTTTCCAGGTCAGGGTCATTGTCACCCTCCTGGCCAGTTTCAGAGGGGGGCTGGGGGTATTGGTACCCCTAGCCTCATCCTCTTCGTCTGCCCCACCCTCAGCTCCTACCCCTTCAGTCCCTACAGGCTTACTAAGGTCATAAGCCACCAACAACTCCTTGAGGTGTTGGGTGGTGGGGCTTTGGCCTGTCCTTAATTTTCTCAAGTTACATAAAGCTCTCAATTCCAAGAATGGGAGTGTATCATACTTGGAGGGTGGAAGCTCAATGGCTTCCTGCAAGGATTCTTTGGATCCTGCCCTTAAAGACATTACTAGTGTGGTGTGGTGTATGCACTACCTTCTCTAGTGTGGCCTACTAAACTCTCTTGAGTTGTAGAAAGGGTTGTGCTATCCCTTAACACACAACTCTAAGTTCAGTAGAACTTACTGTTACTCTAAGCTTAAATTATATGTACCTTAGGTACCTTTAGTGGTTTTCAGTTGATCAATTCAATTGAGATTATCTGGTAAAACAATAGCAAGCTGGAATCCCACACGCTGCACACCAATGTGAGAAGTTGGCCTGGTATATGCTGTCCACTAATTATAGTGGGCACCTTGCACCAGTCCAAACAACCCCTTATTGGAGATAGGTTAAAGACAACCTTATTGAAAGCTATCCTAGTGGTAGCTATGGAGAGCAGCCTTCAGGCTAAGTCTTGAAGGAATGTAAAGCAGCTTGTTTTACCAGTCTATAATCTCTTGAGTGATCAAATGAAAGAGCACCACACCAGGTATATATTCAAAATATATGTATTTATTGCTAAACACACCCCTCTAGTCTCTTTATGAGGCTAGAGTTCGAAGTACATAAGTTATAAGATATTAAATCACAGTAATAGCACAAATACACGTTTGGGCCCTAGGGGCGTACTCAAACCATATACCAATAAAGTGGTATGCGAACCACGACTGAACTAGACACTAGGCCTAGAGCCTCTAGAAGTGCTTGGACCACAAGGAACCACCCAAGGTAGTGACACAGGGGACCCACGGGAGACGCGTGCAGTGTAAATACACAACCGCGATACGCCGTTAACTTCTATGGAGAAAGTCGGGATCGGGAAAATAGAGGAAAGGGACACTTAAAAGAGGACTAGGACAAAACCCTTTGAGATCTAGGACTTTGAAGAGTCTCTACCCACGGGAGCACCGGAGTACTCGTGTTACCTCACCCAGGGAAGCCGGGTGCATAGGTGCCTTTCGGGGTCGGGTTTCGTCGTCGATTCGAATGGCGATCTGCTGCAAAGTGCTGCTGGCGGCCAAGAGAAAAGTGTCCGGGTGGATCCAAGAGTGGATCGGAGTTCTGGTGAACCTGAAAGCAGAGGGGACAGAGTCTGGGTCACTAGCCAGTGACCAGGAAGGCGATGGACAGATGCCCACCGATGTCGAGTGCTTCAGGTGCGTTGACGGTCGTCTTGACTCTTCAGCCACGAGGTCCGGGAGGCGTTGTCGGCGACCAGGAGCAGGATTCGGGCTGGTACACGATGTCTGTCGAGTGCTGAGGTGTCGGCGACCGGATTGGACCCAACAAGCCTTGGCAACGGCAAGTCTCGATGAAGATGTAGATCGTCGATGGTGCAGACCAGCAAGGTCTGTGGAACTCACCCAGCGAGGGTAAGTGAGGGCAGGCCTGGAGCAACCAGGATGCCAAGTAAGAAAAGGATTGGCCTTCGTTAAGGGCTACTAGCCAACGGGAAAGCGACCGCGAAGGAGCCTCGTGACGCCGCACGTGGAGCTGGCTTACAGGACACTCGTGGAGTGGGGGCCAGTGATCTTCGGTGCAGGTGGTGCTGGAGGCTAGGGCTACCTGGAGCCCAAAGCACGACTTCTTGGGAGACCCAGAAGAGGATGCACTTGCAAATGTGCTCGGTGTCCAGGGGTCACGGTCTCAAGTCACCCACGATAGCCACGGGCCTCAGCTTTGCTGGGGACTCAGGGTAGCCTCGGGAAGTCTGAGAATCCACCTCTGGTGATGCGATGACTTCGGCGTCCGACGGGAGCTTCAGAAATGCGAACCGGACAGATGCTTCTTTGGTGCCTGCCAAGCAGGGGAGTCACTCCTTGACCCCAAGGGAGATTCTTCAGTCCTCTAATCGTGAGTAGAGCGTCGAAGGTCCAGGATTCAGTTTCAGAGTTTCGTCCAGGGATAATCTAAAGTCCTAAGGACTGGGTTCCTATCTTTATACTAAAGATAGGGGTTGGACTACTCTGTGGCCCCACCTATGGGTGGGTCAGGGCAGAGGGGTGGCTACACCCCTTCCCTTTGTCCAGTTCGCGCCAAAGCAGGGGCTGCAAGCCCCTGATCCGGTTTGAACTGGGGTATGCACAGGGACACCAAATGTGCCCCCAGTGCAGGACTTCAAAGCACCCGAAAGTGCTCCCGCCCAGCCCCAATACACATTATCCTGTCTGGGGAGGTGGTCACACCTCCCTGGGACAGGAAACCTGTTGTCCAGGCCTCCCCTGCCGGAGTTTCGTCCAGCAGCAGGAGGCCAGACTCGTGTCTGTGGCAGCAGCATCCATTTTGTGATGCCAGGGCTCTGGAAAGAAGTTACCGGACTAGTCAGAGTTAACATGTCTTTCCTCTAGAAGGGTGGAATGCTACCCCCGCCGCCAGGATTGGCGGGGGGTAGTATTCCAAGATGTTTGACACCAAACACGACATGTTTAGGTGCAGCCATTCCAAAGTTAGCATTTTACCGCGAGGATATAATGCGCTTAAGAGTATATGGTCAGGCTGCACTACAAACAGCATCAGAGATGGTCTCCGAACGCTGCAGAGGGGCCCTGCTCATGCAGGGGCACCCTCTCACATAGGAACCATGCACTCTGCCTTTAGGATTGATAAGGCCTGCCTTAGGAGTGACTTATAGGTTTATATGTGTGTATGTATTTCGTGATATAGGTAACCTATATCACAGTAAGGGGTGCATGCACCACCTTACCCAGGCTGCAGTAGCAGACCTGTGGTGTCAGTTTGGATGGCCTTCCAGGGTGGCATAATACATGCTGCAGCCCCTGGCAGGCCTCTGAGGTACCTATGCCCTTGGTACATAGTATACCATATACTAGGGACTTATAAGGGCACTCCAGATCCCAATCAGTGATGTGCCTAAGGCACATGGAAACCATTTTAGAGAGGAAGCAGCTAGGCTGGGGTTCTGATTAGCAGGGCCCCAGCCAGACTAATGTCGAAAAACAGTGAAGCATCAGCAAAAAGTGGGGGTACCCATGTGAAGCAGATCCTACTCTCCTACACCAGGCTCCAGGGCAAGTGGTCTTGATTCTCCTGGATGATATCCCCTCACCTAGCTGAGAGACTGGTAGATCTAAGGGGCATATTATCAAGGGCCATTTCACCGCTTTTTTGGCTTTAAAAGCCAAAAAAGCGGCGAAAATGACATTGCCCTATCTACAAGGGTATGCTAACATGCATTAGCGCATGTTAGCACCCAGCTTTCCGACGCCGCTTTGCATCTCTAATGAGATGCAAAGAGGGCGTCACTAGGCAGTACTCCTTGTAAATTATCGCTGATGTGCACATCGCGATATTTACAAGGAGGCCCACGTATTTTTGCAGACGTTAGTTTTTGGCGAAAACCGCGGTTTTTGCCAAAAACTAACGTCTGAAAAATGCTGTCTTAGGTATACGTACCATTAGGGGTGGATTATGCTGATACGACCACAGGGTAGTATCAGCAAGGTTATCACCGTTTTCCATGGAACATCGCTGAAAAACCAGCGATGTTCCATGGAAAACACCGCTATCGCTGGAAAATTATCGCCATTGCGCTATGCGTTGTTGATACAGCGATAGCATGGCGATAATTGCCAGCGATAGCCGGCGATAAATAATTTCTCGCTAAGAGCGGCCAGCGATAATTATCGCTGCCTCTTGATAATATGCCCCCTAGTTCCTTGTTTTATTCACAACAAACAGACGTCGTGCTGAGCTTCTCACATTGATGTACAGCTCCAATTTGACAACTTTGAGGGGCTCAAGATCCAATTTTCAAAATTAATTTCCAGACACAGATGTGATTTAGTGTCTGAGTCTTTGAAATTCATGATGTGGAGGTTACCTCCTTTGAAGTGCCTACTTCGCTGTCCTTTTGTTTGTCCAGGAAGTAGTCTGCCACGTGAGGAATGACTCCAAACTTAATAGCCCAACACCCAGGCCATTGGAGGGGCTAGAGGATCACATCTGGTGTCAGCCTCACTGAAACCCGAACTGAAAAGTTTACCAAGGCCCTCAGCCCTATTCTTTTTGATTCCCTTATCAGACCCATCAGCCCCTTCTCCTTCCTGAGATGTGCCCAGGCCCCACTGACTAGTGGCCTTTACAAATGGTGCTCCCTTCACAAGTGATTGTGTCCCACCCAGCTATCAGGAGTGCAGACAATCCACAAATCTGTCTGGGATGGTTCCTTCACCTCCACATGCCTCTCCCAGTATGGAACTCACAAGCCTCTATGGACGGTACCAAACACAGGCACACATACATCCCAGCATGCAAATGCAATCACACATGTGCTAAACATTTTTCAAAACTAACATGATACGCTAAGCGGACCTTTACATGGTTGGGCCTTTAGGCCTCACTCCAGTGACACGGGTAAAAAGGCATGTTCACTTTATTGTTCACTGTCACAAAAAATGGTATGCTGCCACCACTGCATTCATGCTACCTAACTCTGGGTAAGGACAGTGCCCCTTTACCACTACCACGGAAATGCTGTTTGCCTGGTATAACTAGACCACAGTCCTTGAAACAGGCCTAAACCATGGCGCCCATGATGACAAACTTGGTACCAAAGATCCAGATATTGTGGCAGCTGGGGCACTAAGAGCAGGGATGCATATCCATTACCATGCAGGAGACTTTTCCATCCCAACAAACGCTAATAACTGAAAAACATGATTTTCCTAGATTGGCAGCACAAAGATGTAGGTGGACTTTTGTAGGACTATGAATAAACCCCAAATGTGACTAATGTAGATAAGTGAGGGAGTGTAGTAAAATATTTAAAGTTACAAACAGTACCAGGTTGTGAGAGGGGTAAACCTGTGATCATGTTTGTGGCAATCCATGTCTGTAGGCTTTAATGTTGCTTTCAGAAAGTATGAGGAAGGCTTATGAGCCAGCACAAGTACAAATACACTAGTTTTATTAAGAGGTTTTCCCCCAATAAAAGTGTATCAACATTTCTAACAACTGCACAATGATTCTGTGTGAAAAAGAGGCTAATATTTTTATACTGGCATTAATTGAAGAGAAAAAATACATGAGCTGACTGAGGCTTGGCTTTCATTCTATTGACCTATGTCCATATATAGGTATATAAAGCTGTTTCGTTCATGATCCAGACATGGTTAAATAATAAATAATAATTGATTGATTGTTTGGGCTGTTTATAAAGCACAGCGGTTACCTAAAATAGGTGTCCTGGCACTAACCAAAGGAAAAATGGCCGAGGATACTGAGAAGATGGTTTAATGGCTATATAAACAGGTTTTAAGAGTTTTCCTAAAGTGAAACAGGTCAGGAATAGATCTCAGAGAGAGAGGAATTTTTTTGTTTTGATAAGGTTAAATATGTGCATTCTATTACCATTACATAATCTTCCAAGTGCTGGAACCAACTAAATACTACATTTTCTGTTCCAAACCTGTAAAAAATAAAACTGTGAACATCATTCTCAATTAATTTCTGAGTATCCCTAATTGATGCTGAATGAATTCCTGAACATTTAAAACTACTGATGGGTTGCTGTCAATACCGGTGTTGTTGCACCCCCAACTCTTTTTTAGAGCCAAGCCTGCGAGAGCTTGCGCTAGCGCATACGTCTTGCAAGCAAAAAACTGTTGCATACTTAAAATTGGTTGTAGCCCGCCTGTTTCTAACCATGTGTTGGTTTGCATGGCACTCTACTTTACAGCCTCATAATTTGTCAAGGCAGGCTTGACATCAGAGCTGTTGATTTATTCAACTTAATTAGTGCCTGTCCACTGCTCCTGGCGTGATTTAGGTAGTATTTTGTTCATTTTAACTTTTAGTGCCCTGCGAACAGAAGGCATGTGACTGGCAAAAGCGTGCCCAGCAGGACAAACAGAATTGCAAAGATTTATTTTCTATAGTTAAGCTTCTTTTATTTTGTCATGTCTTCTTTTCTCACTTTGCACTCATGTTTTCGTTTGTTTTCACTCATGGGGCGCTGTTCTCAAAAGATGAGGATTTTTTTATTGCAAAGCGACATTGTTTCTTTCTTATGTGTAATTTCTGAAAATATGCTTTAACTCAGAATCGTGCAGTACACCCCAATCTACTCCACACCAATGCACCCCACTCCATACAGTCTACCCCAGACTAATCCAATCCACCCCACCCCACTCCAATCCAAACCACTCAACCCAATCCAATCCACTTCAATCCACTGAATTCCAATCCTCTTAACCCAACCCACCCCGCTCCAATCTGCCCCACTCCATTCTGCCAGCTGCAATTTGCCCCACTCCAATGCAAAACAATCTGCTCCACTCCAATCCACAACAATCTGCCCCACTCCAATCCAAAACAATTTGCTCCACACCAACCTGCCCCACTCCAATCTAAAACAGTCTGCCCCACTCCAATCTGCCCCACTCCAATCCAAAACATTCTGCCCCACTCCAGTCTTCCCCACTCCAATCCAAAACAATTTGCCCCACTCCAATCCAAAATAATGTGCCCCACTCAATCCAAAACAATCTGCCCCACTCCAATCCAAAACAATCTGCCCCACTCCAATCTGCCCCACTCAATCCACCCCACTCCAATTCATCCCACTCCATTCCAATACAATCCACCTCACCCCAATCCACCCACTCCATCCCAATTCACCCCACCCCAATCCTTCCCCAATTCACCCCATTCCACTCCCTCCCCAATCCACCCCATTTCAATCCAAAACAATCAGCCCCACTCAAATCTGCCCCACTCAATTCAAAACAATCTGCCCAAAACAATCTGCCCCACTCCACTCCACTCCAAATTAATCTGCCCCACTCCAATCCAAAACAATCTGCCCCACTCCAGCGTGCCCCACTCCAATGCAAAAGAATAGGCCCCTCTCCAATCTGCACCACTCCAATCCAAAACAATCTGGTCCACTCCAATCCAAAACAATCTGCCCCATTCCAATCTGCCCCACTCCAATTTAAAACAATCTGCCCAAATCCAATCTGCCCACTCCAATCTACCCCACTCAATCCAAAACAGTCTACCCCACTCCAATCTACCTCACTCCGATCCATAACAGTCTGCCCCACTCCAAACTCCCCCACTTCAATCCAAAGCAATATGCCCCACTTCAGTCCAAAACTATACACCCCACTACAATCTGCACCACCCCAGTCTGCCCCACTTCAATTCAAAACAATCTGCCCAACTCCAATCCAAATATCCTCCCCACTCCAATTTAATCCCCCTCCCCAATAAAATCTGCCTCACCCTAGTCCAATCCATGCCACTTCAATCCACCCCAATCTAATCCAATCCAGCCAAATCCAATCTACCCCACTTCAGCCCAACTCACCCCACCCAACTCCACCCACCCCAATCCAATCCACATCAGTCCAATCCACCCCACCCCAATACAGTTCACCCCACCCCGTTCCAATCCACCTCAATCCACCCCAATCCACCCTACTCAATCGAATCCACCTCATTCCAAACAAATCCACCCACTGCAATCCAATCTACTTCACTCCAATACATCACGTACCAAACCAATGCACCCAACTCCATTCCACCCCACTCCACTCCAATCCACCCCACTCCAATCCACCCCACCCCAATCCAATCCACCCACCCCATTTCAATCCACCCCACTCCAATCTAATCCACCCCATCCATTCCACCCCACTCCAATCCACACCACTCACCTGCATTCCAATCCACCCCACTCTACTCCAGTCCACCCCACTCTACCAATCAAATCCAATTCACCCCACCTCAATTCAGTTCACCCCACTCAATCTGATCATCCAGCCCACCACACAACAAATCACCCCACTCCAGTCCAATCCACCACACTCCAATCCAATCCACCCCACTCGAATCCAATGCAATCCAATCCACCCCACTCCAATCCAGTCCAATCCCCCCTTCCACTCCACTCTAATTCACCCCACTCCAAACCACCCTACTCTAATCCAGTCCAACCCAATTCAATCCAGTCCACCCCAACCCAATCTAATCCACCCCACTCCAATACACACCAATCCACCTCCCCATTTCAATCCACCAAACTCCAATGTAATCCACCCATCTAGTTCACTCACTCTAATCCAGCACACTTCACTCAATCGAACCCGCTCTACCCCATTCCAATCCACCCTAATCTACTCCAATCCAATCCACCCCACTACCTCAATCCACTCCAACCCACTCAACCCTATTCCACCCCACTCCACTTTATGCCACTCCACTCTATGCCAGTCCACTCTACGACACTGCACTCTATGACATTGTATTCTGTGACACTGTACTCTACTTCCTTCTTCTCAACTCTACAACACTCTACTCCCCTACTCCACTCTACGATACTCTACTCCAACAAATCCAGTCTATGACACCCACACCACTAAGCTTTACCCATGCTGAACAGCAGGTTCAGTAGTGTACAACATGGCAAAAACACATTGCCAAAGCCAATAGCTCTTATATAGGTGAGACCTATTGGCTTTGCCAATGCTTGTTGACTGTGAAGCTGATTCTATGATTCACAAATAAACTTTAAAAAATTTCCATGCTACCACTTTCCCACCTACCCTTGAAATTAGCCTCCTTCATCATTCATCCACCCCAATATCTGAAAATACCCAATACCAAGTATTAAAAAAACACTTGAAAACCACGCTACACTACCCCACCCAGACAGTAAAACAAAAAATAGCTGGTCTGTGGCTGCCCTCCTACACCACCCTAAAATAAATCCACTCTAATCCAATCCAATATTAGAAGAAAAAAATACCTGGTGTCCTGCCACCCTCCCACAACACACTTGCACACACACCCATCCCATAAGGTAAAAAACTCCATTACCTGGTCCTATGCCACTTTCTCTCACCACCCTCTGCAGCTTACCCCCACCTGAAGCCGTGCTCTCTGATCTGCATCAGAGCAGGGAGGTAGCCCCATTCAAAGAGACGCTTTGAAAGAACAGCGTGGAATCCTCTGTGAGCGCGGGTTGATGCAGACTCGTGGAGACAGGGGATGGGGGGATAGGATTTCTCCTGCCTTTCTCAGTCTGAGGAGGTAGGCAGGAGAAAGCGGGCAAGATAGAAGATGATCACCAGCCATTCTGTCCCATCAGAGATCTCCTGCGGTGAGGGAATACACACAGGGTAAGCGAGGCCTTCATCTTAGGACATGGCAACAGTGGAAACAACATTTCAGGTTCAGAATCTTGAATTCCTGCTAAAGTATTTCTATGAGTCACACGACGAAACAATTTATGGTTTGGACCCGGGCCGGGAAGGCAGAGCCGGACCCAATAGGGGCCCGGGTTGAACGCCGGCCGGCGGCGGGGGGACCTCCCCCTCCCCCGCCCCCTCCACATGTAAATGCCCGGCTAAACCGGGGAAGGGGCCAGGATTGGCCCACAAAACAAAGAGGGCTCCCCCAATCAGGGGCGAGCAAGTAAGCCCAAGGGGGTTAAGAAGGGGCCAACGGCCCAAAGGAGCCACAATTCACCCCCCTTGGCGAGGAGATAGGAAGAGAGAAGCAGCATCCAGCCCCGCCGGGAAAAGGAACGGCTGGCCGGGCTCAGGCGGCGGGACCACCAACATCGGCGGCGGACTCCACCCGCCGGAAGGAAAGAGCGCGGCCCCCGCCCCGAGCACCCCCAACCTACCCGAGTACTCTGCTACTGCTTCTGGCCTCCTCCGACCTGCGGTTCTCGCCCCAGCTCTCGTCTGGTGTCCACCTCGGCGCCCACAGCAACCTGCAGCAAGAGGCGCTGGGTTCGCGCCTTTTTTCGCCGAGCGCAAAGCGGAGAGGGCGGGGAAACAGGACGAGGCCGGCGCCAGGAACGCTCAGCTGACGAGCGGAAGAATTTTTAAAGGGACAGGCACGTAATTACAGGCGAAGCACGCCGGGAGTGGGAGGACGGCAAGAAAGTTTGCACGCTGCGGGGGGAACTTGCTGGGGGGAACCTGCGGTAGAAAGAAACCCCCCCCAAACATCGCTGAAGCCAACCAGGGGGAGGGGAAAGCACTGCACAGCACAGAAAGCAGGATGCCCAGCAGGAAGGGTGCAGCTGGGAGGACAACACGGCTCCCGGCAAGGTTCAGGGAGAACCAGGAGGGGCCAGCAGTCCCCAAGAGGGGGCAGAAAAGACGCAGCGAAGGAGCAGGACCAGACCTGGACGAGGGCCTGCAGGCCATGCTGGAACAGGCCAGGGCCCTGGTGGCGCTAAAGGGAAGGAGCTGGATGAACCAGCAGATCGAGGATGCAGCGCAAGAAAAAGGGAAGAGGCCGCGCAAAACATCCCCCACACGACCAACCTCGAGGAAGGTAGCAGACAAGGGGCTTGCAGCCAAAACGGCGGCCCCAAAACAGCCAGCGGAGCAGGGGCATGCAGCCAGAACGGTGGCCCCGAGGAAGGCAGCTGGAAAGCAGCAAGCAGCCAGAACGCCCCCCCCGGTGAAACACAGGGAGGGCAGGGCAAAGGGCTCCCAGCAGGCCAGAAAGGAAAAGGACAGAACCCCGGAAGTGGTGAGCAGCACAGAGTCCGAGGACAGCAGTGATGAGGAGGGGCCTGTAGCCTCCACGGCGGCCCCGCAAGAGGGACATGAGAGACACGGCGAAACAAGCAGCAGGGGCACCGGTAAGCATGGCACGCGCAACAGCGAACCGGGGCACGGGGCAGGCCAGGGAGCACGCGCCAGCCCAGGGCAAAATGTGAATATGGGGACCCAGCTAGGGGTACACAATGTAGCAATGCAAGCTCCATGGCACATGCAAACTCCATGGCAAGCAGGGCTAGGCGTAGGGAGGCCAGAATTCCAAGGGGAAGCATGGAGCAGGGAAGAGGGGGGGCAAACATCCAGACTGCCCTGGTGGCAATGGCCAGAAATGGGACCCCCTTTTAATAGGTACCCAACATGGGGACCAAGGGGACAAGGGAGCCCCCTGGCTCCGGGCACAGGAGTGGGAAATGGGGGGCCCACAACGGGAGCAACAGGCCACGGGCCCGGGGTGACAAGCCCAGCATCACAGAATGCGCCGGCAGAGACGGGGCAGCACCGCACGGGAGCACAGGGGCCAGCGGGGGAGCAGCCTCAACCAACCCAGACTCACGGAAGGGCAGAATAGCAACGGGAAGCCGGCTAGCGAATACATACGACCCTCCCCGAGCGATCCACCTACAACAACAAGAATGTTAGGGCTGGCCAACCTCATCCCTCTCACCGTCAAGGAGAGAATTTGGAGAAAAGAATTCATAGATATTTTCTCACTGCTAGAGGTGCGCCAGGCAGGGATAGACCTGACAGCGCAGGACAAAAAGGACGAGGACAGAAGAGCCCCCGAAAGCCTAGGGTGGAGAGGTCAATAGAAAACTGGCTGAAAGCGTTCAGGACACTAGCGTGCGTTTCCATTGAAAATTTCCCCAAGCGCGGCGGCACTATGGCTATATGAGCAAAAGATACATGAGGCGCAGCAGCAATACCAAGGGGAGGCATGGCTACAATATGACGAGGGCTTTAGGGAAAAGATGCAGGTGTGGCCAGTAATAGAATGGGATTGCCAAGACATGGAGGGCTTCTCAAAACACATGGTAGCAGCCAGAGAAGGGGTTGGTGTGAAAGAGTACACTTTTCGTCAGTACGGGAGTAAGGGCAAGTTTGAAAGCCAAGGGAAAGACTTTAAGGGAAAAAACCAGGCAGGACAAAAGTCTAATAAAGCATGTTGGAAATTCGACAAAGACGAGTGTAAATGGGGAGCATCATGCAGATTTAAGCACGCTTGTGGGTCATGCGGGGGCAACCATCCCAGCATTCGCTGCAAACGCAACGCAGGGCCGGGGGCCAACAAAGAGAAGACAGGCACCAAAAAATAAGATACAGCCCCCGCGGAACAGGGGCAAGGGGGACGGGGGCGGAGGGCAGGCGTTACCCACCCCCATCAAGACAGGCAGAATACTACAACTACTACAAGGGTACCGCAAAACAAATGACAAACAGTTGCTGGCGGATGGCTTCACGCAGGGTTTCCCCATACCTTACAAAGGGCCGAAGGGAGCGCGGGAAAGCCCAAACCGGAAGTCGGTAAGGGACAACCCCGGGGTGGCGAGGGAAAAGGTGAAAAAGGAAGTACAACTAGGGCGGGTGGCCGGGCCGTTTACTACCCCCCCGCTGAAAGACATGGTGGTCTCTCCGCTTGGGGTGGTCCCCAAAAAAGAGCCAGGAAAATTCTGGCTGATCCATCACCTCTCCCACCCTGAAGGGGAATCAGTTAACGATTGGCTGGACCACAGCGAGTGCACAGTGGCATACGCATCGGTGGACGACGCAGTGGACTTAATTAGGCAGGAAGGAAAGGGGGCCCTGATGGCAAAGTCGGACATAGAATCAGCCTTCAGGTTACTGCCGGTCCACCCAGACAGCTACCATCTGTTGGGTTTTAAATTGGACGGGCAATATTACCATGACAAATGCCTACCCATGGGGTGCTCAATATCATGCGCACATTTTGAGGCTTTCAGTGGCTTCCTAGAGTGGGAACTGGGTACAAGGGCCCCAAAAGGCGGGCGGGTACACTACCTGGATGACTTCCTGTTCATCGGGAAAGCAGGCACAAAGGATTGCGACAAACTCCTAGACAAATTCGTGCAACTGGCGCAGGAACTGGGCATCCCCCTGGCACAAGAAAAAACAGAAGGCCCAACCACAAGACTGTCCTTTCTGGGAATCGAGTTGGACTCGGTGGCCGGCACGTGCAGGCTGCCACCAGAAAAAGTGGCCGACTTACGCGCAGGCGTTAAGCTAATGCAACAGCAGAAGAAAGCTACACTGAAGGAGATGCAGCAGTTACTAGGTAAACTGAATTTCGCCACGCGGGTAATCCCCGCGGGGCGCACTTTCGCCAGGAGACTAGCCTGGTTAACCAGGGGCATGGCGCAGAAGCACCACAGGGTCCGCATCACACAAGGGGTGAGGGAGGACCTGGCGCAGTGGGACAGGTTTCTGGCAGAGTTCAATGGCACCCTGATATGGCGAGAACCCTGGGTGCAGGCACAGGAGCTAGAGCTCTACACCGACTCAGCAGGGGGACTCGGGTTCGGGGCAATACTGGGGACCACTTGGACAGCGGGAAAATGGCCAGAGGGCTGGCAACGCGCAGGGTTGACAAAAAACATAGCGCTGCTGGAACTATTCCCCATAGTGGTGGCCTTCCACATCTGGGCCCAGCGGCTGGCAAACAGGCAAATTACACTGTGGTCAGACAACCACGCGGTAGTACAGGCAATAAACACAGGGGCGGCGAAATGCCCAGCGGTGGGCGCACTGCTGCGTAGACTAGTGGGATACCAGTTGCAGGGCAACATGGCGATTAGGGCACGACACATCCCAGGAACTGAAAACTCAGTGGCGGATGCCATTTCTCGATTTCAGTGGAAAAAATTAGGGAACTCGCCTCAGCAGCCGACAAACGGATGACCGAAATGCCAGAGGAAGCATGGGCATGGGTGGAACAGGGTTGGAGACGCTGCTGAGCAACGCATTGGCGCCAAAAACAAGAAACCGCTACAGTAAGTGCTGGGAAACATTCAGGATAAAGACTGGGTTGGAAGGGAACAAGCGGGCCTCACAAGGGGAGGTCCTCGGGTTCATCGAGTGGGCCTTTATGGCAGGTAAGACAAAAACATGGGCCCAATCGCACCTCAATGCAGTGGCATACTACTCAAAGATGGAGGGACAGGCAGATCCCACCAGGTCGTTCAAAAGCAGAATGGCAATGAAGGGATGGGGGCGGTTGCAACAGCCAAGCAAAGATAGGAGGCACCCCATCCATGTCAAAATACTAAGCAAGATGCTGGAGGCAACAGCAGAGGTGTGCTCCTCAAAACACGAGGGAGAGCTTTTCCGAGCAGCATTCGCATTAGCATTTTTTGGGGCTTACAGGGTCAGCGAGCTAGTAGCCCCATCAAGAAGCGACCCGGGCACAGATTGCATACACAGAAGGGACGTGGTGATAGAAGAAAGCCACATGGACATACTGCTAAGACAGTCCAAGACGGACCAAGCAGGCAAGGGCAGGAGGACCAGGATTCTCGGCACAACAGATGCGAGCACATGCGCAGTGTGCTTACTAAAAGAACACCTAGGAGAGAGGGAGCTGAGCCAGGGGCCGCTGTTCAGACACAGGGACGGGTCCTTCCTCAGCCGCTTTCAATTCATAGCGGTGATGAGAAAAGCACTAGAGAAGATAGGCCTCCCCGCACGCGAATATGGCTCACACTCTTTCAGAATAGGGGCAGCCACGACAGCGGCGGGACTAGGACTGGGGGAAGGGCTGATCAAGGGGATAGGGCGCTGGGCATCCAGCGCATTCAGGCGTTACATACGCCCCACGGTTTACTGAGCCCAATCTCTCCCGCCCCATACAGGTCCAAGAGCGGCACGGAAGACGGTGTGGATAATGGGACATTCCTACGTAACGCGGGCGCAACAGTGGGCGGCAACCAGACGCAAATTCGGCGGCGTATGGCTGCGGGACACCACCATTGAGTGGTGGGGACGCGCAGGGATGAAATGGGAGCAACTGCTACCCGCGGCGCGGGAAGCACTGAAGCACGGTGGCAGACCGGACGCGGTAGTGATCCACCTGGGCGGGAACAACCTGGCAGCGTTGGGAAAACGAGCGCTGCTAGAGAACATGCAGAGCAGTCTCACGGCGCTGGCACGCCTAATCCGCCCAGCGGACCTGATATTTTCCGAAATCATAGCACGGGGGGCCTGGCGCGGGGCGGTGAAGCCGGGAGCAGTCGAAAAATCCAGAAGAAAGCTTAATATTACCATGGCCAGGATATGCAAGGCCCAGGGATGGGGTTTCGTGCGGCACAGGTTCATAAACCTAAGGTCTCCCGGGTATCACCTGGAAGACGGGGTAAACCTCACGGGGGTGGGAATGGACATGTTCCTACTGAACATCGTGGGGGTACTGGAACAAATGGGTTGCAACTAGGACACGGAGGAAGGGCCGCGGCAAATGGGGGGAGCACCCTCCGATCGGGAAACCGTAGGGAGCATGGCGGATCAAACACAAGGAAGCTAGTAGGACTCAAGATCACTAGAGGATAGACGGGAGGCTCTCCCAGTGGCCTTGGGATGCCTCACGGCAGGGGCACTGAGGGAGCCAGGGGGCGGCGTGCCGCCAGAGAAAGAATAGAGGCGACACTCCCGCAGGACCCTTGGGATGCCTTACGGCAGGGGTACAGAGGGAGAAGATGGTAGGGACTCAGCCTCAGGAAAGAGAGAGTAGACGCTCAAGCAAGGTCCTTGGGATGCCAAATGGCAGGGACCCCCGGGAGAAGGGAGGGCCCACAAAAAGGCCCAGGGCGAGCGGGACGGCACTTGCAGCCCGGGCAGGTCCCAACGGACACCCTCCAAATCGGTAGCAAGTTGAAGCCTAGACCCGTGACGTGAAACCCCGAGAAAGGTGCCCCTCCCTCCTCTCCCAGAAAGTCGAGGAGGCTGGGAGTCCAGATCACAAAGAAATTGAGGAAAGCTAAACAAGGACATAGAGGGCTTATGACCATGGACGTTGAAATATAAAAATTGTATGTAACAAAATTTGTTGTATTGAAAATAAACTGCGACCTTTTCAGGCACCAAAGAAGTGGTCAGTGGTGATTGTAAGGGAAAGCGCGCAGTTGGCGGTAGCAAGCGGGGGGTGAGCAGGAGGGGGGGGGACTCGCCGCCTGGAAGGGGTTTATCACAATGACCTTTCCAGAAAGATTAAAACCACTCTGCAGGTTGTCAACTCCACAAGAAAATTGTGCCAAGATTGTGCCTCATGCATGACAGCAATGCATGACATTCATTAAGATTAACAAACTGGCAGCCAACACTGTGCATTGTGGCTCTGACCCATATCCTTACATCACTTTGAGAAACAACTTCAAACTTCATCAGCTGTGCATTAATTATGCTTCACAATTACAAGTATAAAGTTGTCAGTTGCAATATGAGACTCATTAGCGCCTGGACTTGTGCAGTGGGCTACAAAATCGGCTCAATGTTTCCTCTAAAAGCATAACTTCTCTTGGAGGGACATCATAGCTGCAACTGATGGAACCAAAAGTTATGGAGTGGATTTGGGAATGGAAAGAGTCAAAAAAGAACATGTGGTGGAGATTTTGATGCTCCTTTATTGCGAATGAAAGAAGCATGCGCTCTTGTGTTAAAATATGCTAATGGCGTCTGGCCCCTAAACCAGAAGTCTTGACTTCATTAAAAAGTAAATTAGAAATCCCCAAATGTATCGTTAGGATTTGGAGCACGGTTTTCTTTACAGAAAAACGAGGGAGGAAATGTGCAAGCCCTGTGTGCCCAATCAAGCATGACTTGGAAAACATCTGCAAACTTTTATAAAAGGAAAGAGAATTGGACATGGCGGGCTCAATAAAGAACTTTCAGCAGCGTGAAACGTGCTATGGGCTCCCCTCGAATTCTACTGAACTCCTAACAGGGCAGACTGCTCAGTCCCATTGACCAAGTGATCATTTATAAGCACTAATCGCAAAAAAATAGGGCGTGTTACTGTTTTTCAAATTTGCGAGTTCGCCTAACATATGTTACCAATCATGCAGTCCATTTGCCTTAATTATCACTTTCCCGGGCCCTCAGGAGTCGTTTTTATAACCCCACTTGCTGTGAACTTGGGCCCTTGAGTAGGAAATCAAGGCATGTGCTGTACTTCCGAAATGACAAACAATTAATTGAGGTCACAGCAAAAGCTTTCACAGATCAGAGAATACCCCAGATATGCACACATTAAGGAAAAAGATGGCAAAACAACTATCGTTCACTGGTGAAGGGCGGAGTAGTCTCTCAAAACCTAAAGAATTGCGCCACCTTGATATTTTGTTTTCAGTTACTAATAACTGGGGCTGTAATACACAAAGGGGCATATTTACTTTCCCTGGCGCATCCCTGCATATCAGCAGGGATGCGCCAGGGAAAATGCGTCACGCAAGTTTACCCTTGCGCCACGTCCGATGCGCCACGTCCGATGCGCCGTGACGCAGGTTTCATGTGGCGCAGGGGTTTACTACGTGACGCATCTCCCTAGATGCGTCACGTTGTAAATATAGCGCAACGCGGCGCATGGTTTGCGTCGCCGCTGCGTCACATGCGTGACGCAACGGCGGCGCAAAAGTGGCGCAAGGGGCTTGTAAATATGCCCCACAGTGCTCCAGGAAGTGTGCGCCCACTTTCTATGCACCCAGGATACTTTGGCATTACAGAAGGGGCCACAGATACTTGTGTGGCCTCTTTTGTAATTCAGATAGTGCTGGTACACATGTACCACCAGAGCGATCCTGAAGGGGCATTCCTTCATTTGCATGGGGTCATGGCCCTATTCAAATGAAGGACATATTTTGCATCTGCACCGCGCCATGTTATGGACATGGACGCAGAGGCACAGAGGTAGCCACAGGGCCCTCTGACAGTGCACCACCAAAGAAATGGCGCACAGTTAATGCGCCCCACCCCCCAGATACCCTCCGAAAGTGGGCAAGTGGGGCAAGTGGGGCTACATGGTCTCCCTAGACTTTCTTCTAAGGGTGGATGCAGTCACTCAAAGTAGCGGCCGCAGGCAGGGAAAACCGGTGGGGCAGCGCGGGTAGAAAAAAATACATAAAAGAAACAAAACTTACTTGAAGCCTGATGTCCACTGCCTCTGCAGCTCCAATGCTCACACAGGCTCCCACACTCCCCTGCGCCAATCCAGAGGCTACTCTCATGCTGGTATTAACCAGCATGAGAGAAGTTTAAGGATTGGGAGCAGCGGGCTGGTTCCACGCTCCAGCAGGGACTGGGAGCCTGTGCTCCTGAGCCTGCCGATATCTCCTAGCAATAGCCTGGAGATATCCAAGTGCACATGTTGGTTTGGTCAGCCTGCTCATGCAGGGTGAGTGCACCCATTACATATATTGATAGTGATAGCTGGGGAGGCTCTTTGATGAAGCCGCTCCATCTTGTACAATTCAGTCGGCACTCGCCCCACAATATATCTTACAAACCACCCAGTGGATTCACCACTCATTTATTTATAAGGGCAAAAACGAGACAGCTGATGGTGCTAAGAGAAGCAATGATGGCTGACTAAAGGACATATATGCTCAAGGGTGAAATCGCCATAAAGGTCATAAAACACACTCCTGGTATGTCAGTAAAAAAGTCTTGGGTTGCCAAAAATGCCATATCCTCGAAGGTCCAACTGGACTATCCTTTCAACTGCCATTTTATTCTGGTGTTATTCCCGCTGCCAGTATGATCCTGCACCGGTATCAAGTCACAGTAGTATGAAGACACTTACCCACCTTTCCAAGTGAAACACCACAGATTCTTTTACACATTGGAGACAGGCAGAGTAAGAAATATATAGAGGCAGTCCTTGGGATACACCCAATGTAGAGTAAATAGTATTCTACATGGCAAAATATCAACAACCGGGTTATTTTGCTACTGAAGGGTTCCAAGTCACATTATACACAATGATATTGAAGCTCGAGTTGTCTGTATTGTAACTTAAACGTCCGCATGGAAAACATATCCATGTTAGTAACTATCCATGTACAGTTTTAGGTTCTTATAGTGTTTCTTCGAGCCCCTGTCCCCATGAGATGAGGGACAAGGTTTTGAGGAGGGAAGACATCACAGGTGCATTCAGTGCTTAATTTGTAAAAAATAAGTGCCAGGGTCCTCGTCAGGAGGTCACTCCAGCTTGCAGCACCCATAGCCACTGGTAGTGCTGCCAATTACAACTACTAACCGTCCAACTCCTACAAGTGTGAAGATTCACACTGTTCGAGGCCACCACAGCTCTATGAATGGCTTGGGATCAGGTAATAGTTGTTTTTAATCTATATTGAATTAGTAAACAACTGTTTTGCGTATATTTAAATTACACAAACAGCACCACCACTTAGCAACTGTCATAAGCGCCGGTGTTGGTAATAAGGTGCGGTGCCGAGGGCCCGAAACCACCGGCTCAAATTAAGCACTGCAAATTACAATATATTCTTTTAGAAACATATGTCCTTCCTGTACCCTTCCCATCGCACCCCTCAGCCAAATCAGATAAGTAAATGTGTTCGAGAAAATGTCAACCTCACCTCTCTCCGAGCTTCCATCCCACTTCCCTTGAACTTATTAAAATAGAATAACTGATGTCCCACAGCCATTGCACACTCTCTCTGTCTCCCCTCGATGGTTCCTATATTTACAATGTATAAAATATGCTTGCACTCTCTATCACCTCGCTTTTCACTTCACCTACCTCGGTCTTCCCAGGTGTTCCAAAAAAATAATCTCCACCCTGCATCCTTGACACCTTCACATGACCCGCCTGACATTTCAGTTCCTTCAGAGAGCTGCTTTTGCTCTGACTCTTTCTGAGGGAGCAGGAGCAAGCACCATTCTAGGTGGTGGCTGTCACTGTGAGTTGTTGCAGTGTGTGGCACAGATCTAATGCTACCTACGTGCCTTCACAGACCAGCAGCAAGCAAGGATGGTGCTAGGGGGGAACGCAAACATACACCGCGGATATAGATACATGTAGCGCCATGAGATGGGACATAGAAAGAGATAGTTACACAGTTTCTGTGGTAAAAGGAAAGTGAATCTGTCAAACTCTGCATCAAAGGAGAAACAGCCTTTACAATGAGGTTTTTACCACATTGTGCCTTTACCGCACATTTTTTAGCACGCATGTTTTACCACATGTATGTTTTTACAACACATGCTTTTACCACGTATATAAGGTAAGTTGCAGGGTGTGGGGAGTTCCCCCCACAAATATATTGTTTTGATATACATAAAAAATGCATGGTAATGGCATACGTTGTAAAAGCATATGCGTTGTAAACAAATGCGGGGTAAAAAACGCGTGGTAAAGGCATGCAATGAATTTCCCTGTGTTGTTCGTTCGTACAATCGTATCAAAGATACAGCTTCAAATTTCCCGGTAATGCAGTTATCACCTACAGAGCACCGTTAAAACGTGGCTCAGTGCTATTGAACGACCGTACATAACATTGAAAGTCACATTCACATTTATTTTGCCACATGGATAAAATGACAATTACAATTATAATATTTGTACGGATTCATAATTCAGTAAGGCTAGTCAGAAAATGCATAGCTAAGGCTCGAAATTTTTATTGGATTCTTACCTTCGATCTGGTCTGCTGTAAATTCAATCTGCAAATCAAATGAATAAATCATTAGTTAATGTTTATAATACAAAACAATGAATAGATTTCTAATTCTTCTTTACTGCTATAACTTAACTTTGAGATCATGCTAATGTAACACTGGTCTATATGGAAGGACTCCAGTGCTGAGTACTTTTGAAAATGTAAGGTTCACTGCTTGGAACAGACGCATTTTCAAGAATTCTAGCCAATGTACATCAATGGCACAAAAACAGTACTTCATGCACACCATAAAGAAAAACTAGTACATGTACAACACAGCTATAAAAGCAAAAATCATGACAATTAATTTACTTTAAAGCTGGAAGAAAATGGCACTAAATTGCACTTTATAATCCAGAAATCTCCTAGCTCACATAAGTTTTCCATCGAAACAGCAGATAGAACTAAGATAATCATCATATTCATTCAGGAAAACTCTTATTTTGTAATATCAAATGATCCCTTAAGATCTACAAACTATATCGTATGGCATTTTTGCATCTTCAGATAAAAAAAATTCTAGTGTTTAAATAGGATCTTTAGTATAAAAGAATTGGTTTTAAGAATTAGGGACAAATGTGAATTACATGCTGTGCACCAAATTCGCCCTTAGCCTACATCACTTTAGTTAGTAGCGCTGTTTAGCATGCGTGTGATTGTATTTGCATGATGTGATGTATGTGTGCCTGTGTATGGTACAATACGTGGAGGACTGAGGGTTCTATATTGGGAGTGGCATGTGGAAGTGGAGGAACCATCCCAGACAGATTTGTGGATTTCCTGCATCCCTAAGAGCTGGGTGGAACACACACACTTGTGAAGATAGCACCACTTGTAAATGTCACTTGTCCGGGTCAAATGAATTGGTGCAAATTCTGTATATGTGCATAAGCACACAGACACATTCAATCATGTGAAATACCAAAAACAATATTGTTAAAAGTATTTCCTCACTCTCATGTCCTTGTAGTTTATTACATATTACTGTCCACAAAGCAAAATGTCATTACATATCTCCACCACAGCATTTTTAGGTTTCGCCAGCACAGCGCTTGCGCTGTGCTTGTGAAATCTATTGTATTTATTATATCTTAAAAGGGACTTAAATCCCGTCTTTGCTTCTTGTTTGTCTGTGTGCTTGCCACTTAACTTTTCCTTTGTTTCTATTGGTTGTAGCGGTCTATTTCCTGTTGCTGCTTGTGTGTTTCTCTTATCAGTCTCCCATGGCCCAGGTACTCATTTCCATTCGCCGCTCTGGTGGGTGGAACTTCTTTCATTGGATTAAGGCTGCACAGTGTTTACTGTTCTTACTGTTAAATTTTACTTTGCTTTCTCTGGCTGCACACATTGAAAGTGTACTTGATTAATGTAATGTCGTCCTGTCAGCACCATTTCTACTGTGCTTGTTGAAGACCTGGCGCCGGCCTAAGCAGCAGAGGTCCACTCGCATGCATTGGCAATAGTTATGTGCTCAAACAATGCCTCAATGTTATTCTGGTAAAATATTTACCACTCGGGACATGCATTCTAAATGTGCTTGAGACATTGGGAGCATTCAATTGTATCTCTCTTTTGAGTTAAACTTAGGTTGAGCTATGTGGTTTCACTTCCTGTGCTCATGAAGCGGCCAAGAAAAACGCCAGAATTTTTGTTTTTGAAATGCCCGACTTTCCTGTTTCTTGATAATGCCTCCTGTTCCAAAGCAAAGAACTCCTGTCTGCAAGTATCCAATTATGGAAATATTAGATCAGTCATGACTTATTTCACAGAGCAATTTGACTGGTCAACAGACCATATTTCACAAAAAATCACAGCCATGGGGAGCAGGCAATTGTGAAAGCAGCTTCCAAGTTTTTAGTCAGCTCTCTCTTTTGTGCGCTTGGGGTGCAGGGAACTATATTAGATGAACCTCTGGGTCTTTGTTGGACTTTCCAGTGATAACGAGCGGCACACAATATTCTTAAAAATGCAAATATTTTGTGCTGCAGATAAGAGTATCATGTCATATCATGCAGCCATGGAAAGTTTGTCTCCAGACATGATTGTAAAAAGGATGTCTTCTATATAAGCCAGGAGTGTATCGTCCACTGGTGCAGCAGGTACAGTGGCGCAGGGGCCTGGATGCGTGAGAAGGCCCATTCAACCCTGAATATCGCTAATTTTTGCAATTCAAACAGTGACTATAGTCCTTTCCTTCCTTGTTTTTATTTGAGTGGTCTTTCCCCACAGGAGTATCAGGTGTAAGACACATGAGGCAGTTTGCAGTGGGCTTGGGCTTTCTCAGAAAATATAATCTGCAAAACCATCCAATTACTGAAAATCTCAGGATCACTGGGAGGGTCTGGACAAGTGGTGACCGGTGACTGACTCAGGTTCTTGAAGACATCAATGGCCCTTCTTGCCTGTCCCATTACCACACTGGGAGCGCTGACAGCCTGATGGAAGGTAGCTGGCGTCCGATGCATTCCACATGACTAAGGCAGCCAGCAGCTCCAAACTTCTCCCAGCCCCAGTGGCTGTTTAAACAAATGCACACTTCGAGGACAACAGTTTCCCTGCCAATGTCCCAGAAACTATGCATCTCAACTGTAGCATATCTTGTAACTGTCTCTGAAAGAGAAGAACACGCTATCCAAACCCTCAATTGTCATGTCTGTTGTTGGCACCAGTATCTTAGCTGTTTTTAGGTTCATCTTAATTTAACGTTGGAATATAACAATACTGACATAAATTACATTTACTTGTATTGTCTAAGTGTCGGTGCTCATCGGACTACAGACTGCGTTACCCTAAACATCCCCTTCCTGGTGAGATGAGGGCTAAAAGAGACAGAGGGACTCCCTCTGCATCTTATAGCTGCTCGTCACAGATGGATCAGTTGTATTTAGAGCGCAGCACTTCACTCCTATGGCAAAGGTGGGTGATCTCAGTGCTGTCAGTGGTGAAAGTCCTTAGTAAAAGGAATGTTTTCAAACTGGTGCTGGCCCTTGCATTTTGCTGGAGTCTCATGTATGTGCAATGAGATCCAGAGGAGGGCAGCCGTGACCCAAGTGGATTGCCTTTTAGTTTTATGAGTAATCTTGTGGGGTCGGGTATGCTTTACTTGGGCTCTACTTTCAGTTATGTAGGATGTAACAGATTCTCAAAGCAATTAGGGCTTCATCAATTGCATATTCACACACCTGTTTTAATCATGTTTTTGCACAAATGGTGAGTACTGTCATCCTTTGGAGTGTTTGGATACTGCGCAACAATTGATGTCAGACTCGGAATGGTTGCTTGATTTCGTAAACATTGGGGACTACATATATTTAAGGAAGCAGGCGCAGCCAGTACAGGTAAGAGCTGTGGGGCGGGGCTGGGGGGGATACGCTATACAACGGGATAGGGAACATAAAATAAATAAATTAATTTTAAAAAACCTTATCTTGTGCTCGCCGCATCGCCGAGTCGGCGATGTGGCGAGCACAAGGTAAGTGGTTGTATTTATTTTATTTTCCCTATCCCATCGAATGTCGACTCCCCCCACCCCACTTATCTGAACCGGCCATCCCTGGAAACAACAAACATGAAAGAAAAGTGGTATGCAGTACTTTGTTTTATTGGGAAAGTTGATTGAGAAACTCATGAGCTGGTATTTAGAAACCATGGAAACAATGTGACAATCTGCAGACTTTTTTTTGACATTTCTGTAGTAGGGATTAGTAGAGATGGAGGAGCCACCAAATTAACAGGGAAAGCCTCTGTCGCAGTTTTTATAGCTTGTGCATGAGCCCTAAAAATGTTTGATATGTAAATCATACACCAAACATCATGTAAGATATGATAAACTCTCTAAAAACATTCTAAAAGGTTTATTTCTTCAACATGCCGAAGCTTATACATTAATATGTCAAAAATACACTGAGAAGTTATTTATTAAAAGTGAGGGTTTTAAAACATGAACTGTTAGTGAACTAAGAGGCAAGGCAATTGTCATGTAAACCCTGTACCTGGTCCAGATTGTTATAGAGAAACATAATAGTCTATTAAATAAAACACAATAGGTTTTTGTACAATTGGTATTCTGAACTCCCATATTTTAAAGTGCATCATTTAGATAATGAAGAAAAGAATGTTTTGATGCAATAAAATATTTGTCTAAGATCACACAGTTTAAGTGGGGAAGCCTCAATTTATCCAGGTTTTCTGGTGCCACTTTGTACAAATCAGCCAGCAAATGGCTATCTATTTGTCTTTCCTTGTGTTAAAGCTTTGTTTTTACCACGTTGTGGACTTTTCTGCAGTTTTTAATATACCGCAAACTCGATCCAAATGTATTGGAAAGCTTTACATGAGCACCAGTTCCATTACACAAGGTCATCTTTAATTGTTTATAGCACTGGGGAGATTAAGCGATTTGCCCAGAATCACATGTTTTTGAGCTAACACCGAGGCTCAAATATGATTCCCCAGTTCCAAAGTTGACAGCTCTGGCCATAACGCAGCATCCAGGGTACAGGGAAGGAGTCAGGCAGAGGCCACATGAAAGCTTGACTTGTTATGGCCTCGAGGTTTCAACAGGACCTAGAGCTGAGCCAGTCCAGGCTACAGGCTCGAGCCTAACTCGAGCTTTCAGTGGTTCACCCATCTCTAAGGATTTGTGCTGGGAAAGTAGTTTGAGGAAATGACTGAACTTAAGCCAAACACATAATATATCAGTTGTATTTGCTGCATTTAGTTTTAGCGTTCCTGAACTTACTAACTGAAGTGTGTAGTACCCCTGATTTACTTTGTTCCCTAATTTCAATCTCCCCCACGACTACTTGTCTTTGCTCTATACCACATATTGTTTTGTGTCTCCCATTTGTGTCCTTCAGAAGCACACAACTGCTTGATTCTTTGTTATGCGTAGGAGGCACTTTCACTTAGAAGCCAGTCCTATGGGCATCAACCAAGGCCTTTATTTTATATGAAAGTAGATGTTTCACTGATTGTGTTAAGTTCTTGCAGAATCATGAGGACCTTCAAACCCAGATTGGGCATAGCTACCATTGGTGCAGCAAGTACAGTGCACTGGGGCCCAGACTTCTGAGGGTCCCATTGAATCCTGATGATTGCTGTATTTTTACTCCGCCAACAGCAGTCCAAGGGTGCATTTTCCTTTGCTTGCATGAGGGCCCGTGACTTCAATGCTAAGCAACTGAACCAAGAGGACTTTAATATATAGGGTCACTGCCCTAAAGTAAGCAATGGTGTTCCAAATCAGTCATGAGTATTAATCTCTGATGTATAGACATCGTGTGACAAACTTGTAAAAAGGTTGGCTCAATACAGGGTACACTTTGCCATAAATGTTCTAGTCTGCTGAGACCCCTAGGGACATCCAAAACCTGGAAAATACAATCACAAGAACGAATGTAAGTGGCTGCACCACAGTCAGATGTTGTTGACTGTAGACTTAAAGCAGAGTTCAATATCAGTACTAATTGCCATCTAAGGAATGTGCCACAGATCTGAAGCGTCCAATTTTATGGGGTATAGGTGGGAATGGAAGTTCACATAGGCGAAACCTATTGGCTTTGCCAATGCTTGTTTATTCTTTGGGGCTCATTATCAGTCCCCCAGTATAGGGCTTCATCCCAAAGAACTGATGAAAAAAACAGAAGCATTGTAAGTTCTGGGGTAGGAGATTACTGCGCATTGCCCGGTGTGCCCTGCGTGTAATGAAATGAGGAATTATAAGGGAGTTTGGAATACCACATCCAATTCCCCTACCAATGTCTCATTTTCCTCCACAGTTTCACCGGGGCATTACCACTGCTGTCACGGACAAAAGGGGATATGTACATAGAAGTGGCGGAGTGAGGCGTTAGCCGTCATAGCTTAACGCCTGACTCCGCCATTGCTGAAACGCAAGGCTGCACCATATTTACAACGATATGGTGTAGCCTTGCGTTTCCCCCTGTGATGGCGCTACACTTAGCAGTGGAGCGCCAACGCAGGCACCCTTGCACCATAGTGCAAGGGTGTCTGCGTGCAGGGGAGGATTCTTATGTGTAGGAAGGTGTCTCTTCCTGCACATAAACAATCCTGAAATGCCATGTTGTCACTTTCATGTGTGCTGCTTAATGCAGCACACATGAAAGTCACAAAATGGCATTTTTAAAAAAAGATTGTTTATGTACAGGAAGGGGGACCTTCCTGTACATAAACAATCCATGGCATTTTGCTTTTTCCATGTGTGCTGCATAAGGCAGCACACATTTAAAAAGCAAAAATGAGGAAAAATAATGCATTTCTCCTCGTTTCGCCAACTTAAGGCCTGGTTTTCCCTGGTTTTAATTTTGGTGCTGCCTCCTATGTACGCTGCCCTTGTACATGGGGGCAGCGTCAAAATCAATGGGTGTTGCGGTGGAATGCCCACCGCAACACCCACTACCCACCCCTTTCACGCTAACCATAGCGTAAATGGGGGCCTTATTTACAAGGCAGCATTAAGCCACGTTAAGGCGTTTAACACTGCCTTGTAAAGAAGGCTAAGCCCCTATAGCCCGCACGCCATGCCCTCCGCCGACTACATCCTCCTAGGGGACCTCAACTTCCACCTGGAGAACAACAACGACAGAAACACCACCGCCCTGCTGGACAACCTCGCCAACCTTGGACTCAAGCAACTGGTGAACACGCCCACCCACTACGCCGGCCACACGCTTGACCCCGTCTTCTCTTCCAGCAAGCACATCTCCTTCAGCCACGCCACCGGACTCCACTGGACCGACCACAGCTGCGTCCACTTCAGCTTCAGAAAGACTGCGACCCACCACCACCCGCAACAGGCTCCCCGCCGGAGCTGGAGCAAGATCACCGCCGAGCAGCTCACCGCCTCCCTCAGCCAGAACACACCCACCAACACAACGGACCCAAACGAAGCAGCCAGCAACCTCGCCAAGTGGCTGACCGCCTGCGCCGACGACCTCGCACCACTAAAAACCCTCCCAGCAGACCCGGAAGCAAGAAAACCCTTGGTTCACCAACGAACTCAAGGAATCCAAGAAGAACTGCCGCACTCTCGAGAAAGCCTGGCGACTCGACCAGACCACAGACAACAGGACCGCCCTCAAGCACGCCACCCGCAAACACCACCAGATGATCCGTGCCACCAAGAAGTCGGCACTCAAAGAACGACTGGACAACAACGCCCACGACAGCAAGGAACTTTTCAGCATCGTCAAAGAGTTCTCCAACCCCAGCGCCGGAAACAACGACATCACCCCCTCGCAAGACCTCTGCAACTCACTCGCCGCGTTCTTCCACCGCAAGATCACCGACATACATAACAGCTTCGACGCACAGACCACGCACCCTACCGCCAAACCAACGCCCGCCACCACCACCCTCTGCAACTGGACCCCGATCAGCACCGAAGACACCACCCGCACGATGAACTCCATCCACTCCGGATCACCAACCGACCCCTGCCCACACCACGTCTTCAACAAAGCCGACGCCACCATCGCACCCCATCTCCGGGACATCATCAACTCCTCCTTCCACACCGCCACCTTCCCGGAGAGCTGGAAGCACGCCGAGCTTACCGCCCTCCTGAAGAAACCAACGGCGGACCCCACCGACCTCAAGAACTACCGTCCCATCTCGCTCCTTCCGTTTCCGGCCAAAGTCATCGAGAAGACCGTCAACAGACAGCTTGCCGCCTTCCTCGAGACGAATGGATCCTCGACCCCTCGCAGTCCGGGTTTCGGGCCAACCACAGCACCGAGACCGCCCTTATCGCAGCCACCGACGACATCAGAACCCTAACCGACAACGGGGAAACAGCAGCCCTCATCCTCTTGGACCTCTCCGCGGCGTTCGACACCGTCTGCCACCGCACCCTAGTGAAGCGCCTCAGCAACATCGGAATCCGAGAGAAAGCACTGGAATGGATCATCTCGTTCCTCGCCGGAAGAACCCAGAGAGTCCGCCTCTCCCCCGTTCAGATCCGAGGCCACCGAAGTCATCTGCGGCGTTCCACAAGGATCTTCACTCAGTCCAACCCTCTTCAACGTCTACATGAGCCCCCTCGCAGCCATCGCACGCCAACACAACCTCAACATCATCTCCTACGCTGACGACACCCAGCTGATCCTCTCCCTCACCAACGACCCCACCACCGCCAGAGCCAACCTACACGACGGGATGAGAGACGTCGCCGACTGGATGAGGAACAGCCGCCTTAAACTGAACTCAGACAAGACGGAAGTCCTCATCCTGGGCTCATCACCCTCCGCCTGGGACGACTCTTGGTGGCCCCCGGCCCTGGGCACCGCGCCCAAGCCAACGGACCACGCACGCAACCTGGGCTTCATCCTGGACTCCTCCCTGTCGATGACCAGACAAGTCAACGCCGTCTCATCTTCGTGCTTCAACACCCTGCGCATGCTCCGCAAGATCTTCAGATGGATCCCCACTGAAACCAGGAAGACCGTCACCCAGGCACTCGTCACCAGCCGACTGGACTATGGGAACACCCTCTACGCCGGAACCACAGCCAAACTTCAAAAAGACTCCAGCGCATCCAGAACGCCTCCGCACGACTCATCCTGGACATCCCCCGGCACAGCCACATCACCGGACACCTGAAAGACCTGCACTGGCTCCCCGTCAGCAAGAGAATCACGTTCAGACTCCTCACCCACGCACACAAGGCCCTCCACGACCTGGGCCCCAAGTACCTCAACGACCGCATGACCTTCTACACGCCCACCCGCCAGCTACGATCAACCAGCCACGCCCTCGCCACCGTACCACGCATCTGCAGAGCCACCGCCGGAGGAAGATCCTTCTCCTACCTGGCAGCCAAGACCTGGAACTCCCTCCCCACTCACCTTCGGCGAACCCAGGACCATCTCTCCTTCAGGAAGCAGCTCAAGACCTGGCTGTTCGAGCAGTAACTTACCCCCTCCCCCAGCGCCTTGAGACCCTCCCGGGTGAGTAGCGCGCTCTATAAATGCCGTGATTGATTGATTGATTGATAGCCACAACGTCGATAAAAGTGATGTTGTGGTGGCAATAGGGGCTTGTACATATGCCCCAAAGTGTCCAGAAGAACCACCATGGATCCATAGTTTTACTCTGTATATTGTGATCCTGATGGGGCGGCCCTAACTATGGCAAGTCAGCTGCAGTGCTTTCTTCTCCATTTGAACTTTCAAATAGCTGAACTTTCAAAATGACTTCATTGAGTTGAATGGCAATGTGAGAAAACTGGGTATCTATTAAATATTTATGGATAACCATGCATTAATCATGGATTAATTAAGGAAGTCTGTAAAAAATTCCAGAGGTTTTACTGAGTATGTCCTTAATAACAAGTCTTCATCATAATATTTTAGTTGCAACAGTTAGCAGTTTTCTGGAGATTGATACTGGGCATTCAACAAGAGATGGAGTAGTTTGGATGGACTCGACTTACTCCATTATAAGAGAAAACTCAAAACTTTACTCTCAGTTTTAATCATTTAATCCAGCATTATCCAACCCCTTGATTCCAGTGATAAATTTTGCTTTGCAAGCCGTTAACAGTAGTTCTAATGAGCTACCTTTAAATATATATTGTGTTACATTTCAAAAAGCCTTTTGTAGTACAGATTTTGTGTGAAAGCTAAAACAATTGTGTTGTGAAAGGTAAATTAGAATAGACTATTAATCTAAAATACGTGTTTGTTTATTTCTAATGTGGCGCTCACATCAACCCACTTACCAATCTTAGCTGTCTTTCTACATTGAAGGGGGGCAGATTTACAAGCTCCTTGCGACACTTTTGCGCCGCCATTGCATCAATTTTGTGACGCAGCGGCGGTGTAAACAATGTGCCACGTTGTGACACATTTACAACGTGACACATCTAGAGAGATGCGTCACGTTGTAAAGCCCTGCGTCACATTATACCTGCGTCAGTTATAATGTATTCAGGGTGGGTGTTCCCACGCAAGAAAGCCTCGTAAAAGTGACACAGTGAAAACTACAAGATTTCACTGTGCCACTTCTACAATGCCCCTGCCTCAAAACCTTACGCCTGCTTGAAGAAGGCGTAGGGAGTGACGCAGCACAATAGGTATAGGCCTTCTTGAGGATTGCTGGAGTTGTGTCGTGCTTGAGACACTACTCCAGCAATGCGTGACCTTTGTGCCAACAGATGCGTGACGCATCTGTCAATCCTTGTGCCATGGTGCGCCGCATTGTAAATGCAACGCATCCATGGTGGCGCAAGGGTTTTTTGTGTGACGCAAGTAAACTGACTCATCTCTGCTATGATGCAGAGATGCATCAGTTTCTTGTAAATCTTCCCCAAGATGTTTATATTCAAACATTTTATTTTCAACTTATTGGCAAAGGAATTTTTGCAACTGCTTCAAGGACGAGTTATAAGACCTATTTGGAACTGAAATAACTATCATATTGCCAACAAAATTAACAAGAGGCATTTTGAGCAAACTAAATTTGGAGGGAATCATATGATAGTACTCAAAGCAGAAAGGAAGTAGGATACATATAAATTTAAAAAGACGATGGGTTTCCATACATCCCTGTTGAATTTCATTCCTAGTTGGGATACATTTTGTCTAATCCTCATTCCCATTTTCACACTTTATCCTTCTGTGGTTGTAAACGAGTTGGATCGTGATAAGAAGACCCCAGCAACCCCCCATCGTGATAGTTCAAATCACAACAAGATCCGCAGAGACAAAGGCTCTTTTGCATTAAATAAAGCAGCAATATTATATGGTTCCTTTATATTTTGCTTCCCGTAAAGCCAATAACAACAGCACTAAAGAGACATTACTAGTGCTTTAGTGGTCTTAAAAACAAACTATGAAACAAGGAACAAGCCAGCTATCTCAAGCCATGCTTCTAAGGCCCCCATTACCAGTGACCTACTAATTCCAATGCAGCCAGGAAAAGCGGTTACCGACTGCATCAGAAATATGACTTTTTTACTTTCCCCTGCTGTTAAGCAGGTGAAAAATCTTGGTGAAAGTCCAGCCCAAAATGAGGCATAACCAGGGGAGTCAGACCCAGAATTACTGATTCAGCCAGTAATTCTTACTTCTTAGTGGACCATGAGAATCCAATTTGTAATGGGCTGGATTTTCCCAAACCTCAGAGTTACCAATTTCCACGAAATGAGTAACTTCATCAGGAATGGAGAAAATCGGATGCCTTTCTCAGGCCACTTGTAATGATAACTGAAGTGTGACATCAAATGTAGATGAATATGGCAATAGAATGTCTACCAAGGATATCTGTAATGTGATGGCAGTTCTGCACTTCTTTCTAGCCAGGATTCGGCAAAGCTTACTCCCAGACTATGTGTCTGGCATACAATCTGTCTCATCATTTTAGCAGCATCAACAATATCTATATTATTAGGCAAACCAGTGAGTGAATGAGTAAATGTATACAACTTAATGGTGACAAAGGTGCAAATGCTTTCCTGCTGATGGGATATTGAAATTTACTGAAGGCTGGTGTGGCATCCATTTGTGATTTTCTGCATCGTTGTAATTTCTGTGTGATGGGAGGTGTGGGTATCTGGGCGTGTTGTTAATGCTGTCTCCCTTACGTGTGTATGAGCATCCTGGCTGCTCAATGAAATCTGTGATGCTGACATGATCTGGGCGAGGAGGATTCTGAAGAAACTACAAAGATACAACTCGGCTACGTCTGGTCACATCACAACATAATTTTGGCGATGACCTGGAGACAGTCCCATGTCTTACAACTGGACTTCCTGAACCTGGCTCTCAAAAGAAGAGTTAAAACTGAAGGAATCTAATAAAACTACAGATGCTGACAGCATAAAGTAAATTTCCAGGAGGTAGTGTCCACTAGAAAGCAAACAGTTGTTCACAGAAAAGCACAAGAATCCACAATAAAGCAGAGAAAATGGAGCACCAGGCCACGCAGCCCCATCAGTATCCTGATCATTGGACGGCTCTAGCCAGGGCGTGCTTCAGTTGCTTACATGACTTGAATTTCCAGCAAGACCATTTACACCTATTTGTTAGATTTATTATCCTCCAGTGTCCTTGTTGAAGTTCGGTCACTGTCTGTGCTAGGAACTGATAGCGGCATTTTTGAGTCATTTTGCGGTGACCCAGCGTTATTGGCAGCGATGTGTTCTACCATCTTCAGTGACATCGATGGTGTTTTCCCTATATCGTACGGATTCATGTGTCTCTACATGTATCGTATATGCTCACCTGCGTGGGATTTGCTAGTGTGATTTCAAAGTACCATTATCAAGAAATTTACATCTTCCTGCACAGAGTATCAGCATGGAATCAGTGGCATGTCGGGAATGTACAGGCGTGTCCGTTGTCTGCCGACATGCAAGTAATCCAGATAGAGCTATGGTCGGTTTTTTTTCATATTTTATGTACAAGTAATGCGACGCATCTTACAATGACCCGTTTTGCTTGGAGCCTAATTATGTCCTGGGGTGAAACGTCATTGCAAGTCTATGAGGTGCTGCTGTTTAGATTTGAAAATGCACAGTTTTTAAATCGAAATATGCGCGAGGATTTCCTGGAGTTCATCCTAGCTAACCCTGGGCGAAGTACTACGCTACGCTCGCGTAGTTTGCGAAGTTTGCGCTACTTCGCACAACGCGAATTGCACGTAGCACAGTGCAAACACGCAGTAGCGTAGTGCAGCGGTCATTTTGCTTGCTCGCGGTCCTCAACGTCAAGTTGGCGACCGCAAGCAAGCAAAATGACATCCCGGCGAGACTTTTTCCTCGTTCGCGATCAGCAACATCAAGTTGCTGATCGCGAGCGTGGAAAATAAACCTCCCGGCGAGATTCTCAACGCGGGAGGTCAGGTTTCTCACTGCGAGTGGTCGCGTATGCTCGCGACCGCTCGCGATGAGAAACTACCAGTCCGCGTTGAGAAAGCTGCCGCTCGAGTAAAAATCTACTCGAGCGGCAGTAAAAGACAGCTCGCACTGTGCAAGATGCCGTTTTCAATGATTGCACAGTGCGGACAAGCATCCGGCACTGTGCAATCATTGCGAACAGCGCACTACTTAGTTCGCGTAGTGCTATGCGTAGCTCGCGTAGTGCGAACTGCACTTCACGTAGCTTCGCGTAGCGCTACTTCGCGAACTACGCCCAGGCTTAATCCTAGCGCGAGATGAAGCGTTCCTTTCTAGGTGACATCAGCATGGAAGTAAGACCTAGTTTCCAAAGAAAGTTGACATTCAACACAGTACCGGCAGCCATCTTTGGTCTTTGGGAGGAATTTTGTGTACTTCTTTTGAAGTTACGGCGTTCATGCAATGGTTTCAATGATTATCCTGATACACTTGTAGGAAGTTTCTTTACATTACATCGGAACCTGACGAGGAGAGTCTTGCTGCAGTTAATGGAGCGTATCTGGTCTACTGTGGTCTCTGGTAGTCTGAGGCGCTCCAACTGGTGTGTGTGCGCGACATCCCCTAAGAGTTAAGCAACGTCTAAGCTATATCGCACACTTTATAAGTTGTATCGCAGCTTGTCGGACACATGTTATCGGCAATATATTTGCTGGTAAGACCAGACTGATGACCCAGACTTCTACTGGTACAAATTTGTGTGAGTGTTCGTTCACAGGAGGTCGGGCTTTTCAACATGGGGCACGAGCTAGTGTTTTCAAGACATATTTGTTTATTTTCTTTGATGTTGCATTGGTTTCACATGCATATTCTGGGTCACGCCAGTACTGCAAGTTTAGAACTACTACTCTGGTAGCTTGCAGTGCGCTTAACATACTATGTGTTTTGAGTGCTTATTTGTTGTGCGTGTGGGATTCTGTTCTTATGCATTGTTTCGGTGCAACCAAGATCTTTGGTTTCATAGAAGAACATTGTGTACAGTGCTGTTTAATTCCTTTTGAGTGTGGAAAGATTGGTTGGCATTTATATTCATGTGAGTGTCACTGTGTCACTGTTTACAGCCTTTTTGTCTCAACTTTTGGATTTTTACATTTAGCTTTACTAATCCCTTACACATGGGATTACTCTATGGGCGGAAAAGGCTCATTTCTTTAGTTTAGCCTGTATTTGCCCATTTTCTTTGGTTAGCTATAGTACCTTTACATGAGGTACGTCACAATGTTTTTAGTGTGTGGTTTTCACCCATTTCTTGGTTTTATTATATACACCCTTACTTGGGGGATCATTTCATGGGTGGAATTTGCCTGTTTTTGAATTGCACATTACTCTACCTTACATAAGGGATGGGAGTGGGTACTATTCCCCTTTCTATACAGTACATTACATGACCTCCACATGGGGGTTGTCTGAATGGGTGTCGTTCCCATTTACACGTGTTACATTAAGACCCTTACACAGGGTATGTCTTTATGTGGATTAGTCCCATTTACAATATTTTCTGACCCTTGCATGAGGGGTGATTCAATGGGTGTCAGTCCCATTTACACTGTTCACGTTATTAAGCCTTACACAGGGTATGTCTGTATGGGTTATAGTCCCATTTACATTATTTTCTGACCCTTGCATGAGGGGTGGTTCAATGGGTGTCAGTCCCATTTACATGGTTCAATTACTAACCCTTACACGAGGGACGTATTTTATGGGTTGCAGTCCCATTTCTGCACGTTTTTTGATCCTGACATGAGGGGTGTCAAGATGGGTTTTAGTCCCATTTTCACAGCGTACATTTTCATTCCTTTGGTGAGGAATCTTGTCTACTTTTTTTTGTTCCCCTGGTATTAGGGAAGGGATTGAATTATCGGGGTGCGTGTCACCCGTTGCTACATGTGGCAAGTTATTTTTTCATTGTTTTATAATGGGGGAGGATGGGTGATATTTCTTGAGTATCTACTTATTCATCCTCTCTGTTTTCTTAATTGTTCTGACTCTCTCAAGATGTATTTTACTTTGCATCCCTGAGTATTGAACTATTTTCTGCATATATACATTCTTGTGTATAGTTGTTCCCACTTAGCATTGTTTATTTTAGTTTCCATTTAAAAGGGGGTATATGTTATATCCTGCCTATATATTAATGTACTCATATCTTAACTAGCTCCTAGCTGCTCAGCCAGTGTGAGTGTTCTGAGTGGAATGTTGGTGTGACAGAGATTCATGGAATGTTTGGCTGCCTGTGTGGTGTGACAGTTGAAGATGGCTGAGCAGCATGCAGGCTGCTCCCTCTGGGGCTGCAGTACATGGACTAACAACCTGCTTTACATGGAATCCAGCCTGTAACTTATACTTAATAAAGAAACTCGGCTACGTCTGGTACATCACAACAGAGTCACTTTGAGGGTTGAAGCTGTGATGGAATGTGCTCGAGTTAACAAAGTTCTTGTGTTCGGTTTCTTTACACGGAACCAGTGCTTTAAATGGGCAGGTACTGAGCACTGAGTACCTGCACTTGTTTAATTTAAAGGGAGAGAACCTGCACTTTTCAACTCTGCTGCAATACATTTAATGGGAGAGTAGGGGCACTTCCCAGAAGCAAACAGGTGAGTACCTTCCCTTCTGTATTACCATTTAAAGCACTGCAGGGAACTTACTGAAGCTGTATACTTAATAAATCTGTTGACATTCACTCGCCTGCTCGTTAATCTTCGAATTTACAATTGGTTTGATGAGGAGCACTGAAAACGTCAACCCAGATGCTAGGCTTACTTTGACTTTGCAGTATTATGGTGGCACACTGAATACTTAAATGACCTAGCAATACATGGCAGCCATCACATATAGTTCAAAGGAGGCCACTCCAGAAGAAAAACCTGATCAGCAGATTATTTCTAGTTGTAAACAACTCTTTGTGAAAACCTGTGGTTACAAAATACAAATCTTTTGTCGGATTCAGAACTTACATTTTGCAATTGTTTCTTATGCTGATTTATATATAACTGATCTACTGACTAGTATTATGGAAAACAAAATTCATTATAGATTAGTGATGATTAATGTCAGCAGCAACAGTTGGGCAAGGGTTGTATGCTTGCAAGGCACCTGTGCACACCATCTAAAATGTTGATTCCATTGTGAGTGTATGAGGAAGAAAGGCCATCACTATCAGGACAACAGTTTCATCTTCACGATTTTACCTTAGCCCTGGAGGTTCTCCTGATTTTTCGCCATGTTGGTAAGGTATGAAGAACCTTTGATAATCACCAGCAAGCCCCCTAATCTGCAGACCAGATGCCCTTCATAGATATTTTGGCATTTCCTATATATTTGGGAGACGCTTAATATGTCTCAGACTGGCTTGGATACTCCTTTTTTCAGACCTTGCCTGCTTATAAGCCCTCAACCATCACCCAGAATCTAGAAGCATACACAGATAACATTAAGAAGCACCCACTACCTCCGACAAGAGACCAGAGGAGAGCTGCCCTACAAACTACTATTCATAATTTGTTTGTGGAGAAATCTCAGGGACATCAAAAGCTTTATTTTGCCAGGTTGACAAGGCAGTGTAAACTTCACACACAGGCTCTGCAATGGCAGGCCTGGGACATGGTTAAATGGCAACTTAAGTGGGTTGCACTATCAGTGCTGCCGGCCCACTAGTAGCAATTAATTTACAGTCCCTACGTACAGGGAGTACCACTTTACCAGGGACGTATAATTAAATGAAATATGCCAGCTGGGGATGAACCAATACTACAATGTTTAGGGGAGAGAGCACAAGCACTTTAGCACTGGTTAGCAGTGGTAAAGAGCACAAAGTCCTAATACCAGCAGAAGGAAGGTCGGAAAAGTGGGGGAGGCAGGCAAAACGTTTGGGGAAAGACCACCCTAAGGCTGTCAGGTCTAAAAGAGGGATTCTCTTGTTCTTCCCTAGAAGCCTCCTAGACATTTAGACTCCAGCCACAGTAGGAGGAAAAAAGAGTTTTGACCTTTTTGGGTAGGGGATTGCCCAAGAAGCTGAAGATAGCCCTTTCTGGTGGCAGCTGGGTCCTGCCATGTTGAAAAAGGAGATCCTGAATTATTTTACTGTAAGGCTAAGATGACGTGCTGCAAAAGGAAGTTGGGGAACTGTGGGAATACAGGTGGGATTGGGTGGTAGATTTTCTCTAATCACTATTTACTGAAGATGATAAATTTGGCACCTCAAACATAACCTCCTCAGAAAATGTCAAGACCTGGAAGACCTCACCTGAAGAAGAAGACCCTGCTGGAAGAAGGATCCTGATTTCTGACTCCTGCTGGAAGAAGAGGACTCTCTCAAGACCTCCTGAATCCTATTGACACCCAAATATTGGAACTTCTCTCCCACAGGCAAGTGGTTGTCCTACTGTTTACCTACTTCAGGGACATGAAAGCATAATGGCTCCCGACTCCTGTGGTACCTAGCTGACTAAAGAGGAATAGACCCGGCAGGAGACCTGAATGGAGAGAGGCCTGGTGCCTTGCCCACAAGCCTTCCCTTCGGACCTAAACTCCATTGTGATTGGCGCCTCGGTCCCAGTCCAGAACAAACTGTTGTTTTTCCATAGTGCGTGACTTTTTCTAGGTGCTTGCCCTTAGGGCATGTATGTGCGCCACATGTGCACACATGCATATTTCAGGGGTGCAACAGGGTGTCCATTTGGCACCCTTGCACCCTTGAAATTGCATGCACAATTTGCGAGTACCTATTTAATTAATATATAAATTGCGCATTCAATTCCCATTCATTCCTATGGGCCTCTAGGCCCATAGGAATTAATGGGAAGCCATTCCTTATTTGCAACTAGCAATTTGCGAATCCCAAATAAGGAATGCGTAGGAATCACACTTTAATTTGTGAAACCTACATACATTGCATTTTGCAATACCATAATAGCGAATCGGTAAAATTCGCTATTATGGAATCGCAAAAGGCAATGTTGATACATCTGGCCTTAAGGGCTGTGGCCCAAGGTTTTGCTCAGAAGCCTGCAGCCAGTACTATTGAATGTCAGTATGTTGAATACCAAGGCTCCGTAGTCTTGATTCTACCTTAAGCCTGTTTAATCCTCACCAAACACTGCCTGTCCCATTATCTCACTCTTGGAGGTTCCTGCTTTATCCTTCTGACAGTTTTTCTGCCTTTTTTTCCTTCTTCTTTCCCCTCTGGGTGTGTTTTCCTTCTTTTGCTCTGAGTCAAAGTCTGATGAGGAAACATAAGTGCTGATTCCTATAAGTCAGTGTGGGTGGGACCCACCTGTAACCACTGGCTCAAATTAATCTCTGCCTGCTGCTTGTGCCATAGCTACCGGGGTTTGAGCAGAGATTCTCTCCGAACTGTGTTTTGCCCAAACCAGTGGCATAATGCAAAATGATGCCCCCTCTGCAGAATAGCAAGAGTCTCTCCTCTGTCTCCCCTATAGCACATATTTTCATTGATCTTGGGCTGAATGGGCCCCCCCTGAAGGGTTGATGATGCTTATCAATAGTTGGAAACTCTGCTGCGCAGCAAGGGCTGTAGAGGAATGTGTTATGCACCTGGACCTAACCAGAGTGAATTTATTGAATTGGTATGGGGACTGTTGGAAATGGGGGTCTCTAGTTGGCAGAGGTCGGTACCTTTATCCAAATAGGGACCCTTGCTTCTAGTCAGGGTAAGGGGGATACACTCCTAAAATAACCCCTGCTCACCCCCTTGGTAGCTTGGCACGAGCAGACAGGTTTATCTCAGAGGCAGTGTGTAAAGCATTTGTGAACACATACAGTAATACAGTGAAAACACTACAAATGGACACCACACCAGTTTAGAAAAATAAGTAAACTTTATCTAAACCAAAACAAGACCAAATGACAAAAATTCACAATACAGTATTAAAAATAAGGGTTTCAAATGGTAGAAATAGTTCAGTTCAATGCAAGTTATAAATGCAACACTTTTCTCAAAAGTACCTTAGATGTGTCACGCAAAACAAACAAAATGGCCGCAGGGAAGGTGATGCATCGGTTCCTTACACTGAGGGAAGGTGATGCGTCAATTCCTTGCTCCGGGGGAGGAGATGTGTTGGTTCCTTACTGCAGCGCAGGGGAGTTGATGCATCGGTTCCTTACCGGAGAGGAAGGGATGCGTCGTTTTCTTACTGCATGGGGAGTTGATGCGACTGTTTCTTACTGCGGCCCCCAACGATGCGACAGTCTTGGCGCCTCGATGCGATGCGTCGATCCGGTACGATGCGTGGTTTTGTGCAGCCGCACAGCAGGCTGGCGTCGGGATCGGTGCGGTGATCTCCGACTTCAGAGATCGTTGCACCTGATGCGTCGTGCGGCGATTTCTCGAGCCGCAGCAGGCGCTGCCACGGTTTCTTCGGCGATGCATCGGAAAACAGGTGCGGATGCGACACGCTTCTTCGATGTTGTGTCGATTTTCCAGCTCCCAGCGACAAACATTCTCTAGAGGTCCTAAACAGCAGCAGGCACCTCTATGCAGGTTGGAATTCCCAGCAAGGAAATTCAGGGGAGCTGGTGGTGAAGTCTTTGTGTCCCTGAGACTTCAGAACAGGAGGCAAGCTCAGTTTCAAGCCCTTGGAGATCTTTTCTTCAAGCAGGTGACAAAGCAAACTGCAAAGTCCTTTTCCTCCTTTCCTTGCCAGCAAGCAGCCACTGCAGGCCAAACCCAGACAGCAAACAGCACAGGGGCAGTATTCCTCCTCAGCTTAGCCGGCTCTTCTCCTTGGCAAAGGTTCCGCTTGATTTCCCAGAAGTGATCTAAAAGTCTGGGGTCTGGGCCCCTCTTTTTATACACAAAAATCTTTTGTTCTCTGAAGGCAGAGAGTGTCTGTACCCAGCCAAAACCAGCTCTGTGGGGCACTTTGCAAGTGCACAACAACCTCCATTGTCAGTGTGAGCCCTGGCTCCAGACACACCACAGGGGGGCGGAGCCGTCATTGTGAAAGGCAGGCACAGCCCTATTACGGTGAAGGTGCTACTCCTCCCACCACTCCAAATGCAGACCAGGCCTATTCAGCCCAGCCCTGACTCATCAGACTTCTGGAGCCGCTGCCCCTCTCGAGCCCCTGTCATCCAAAAGCCAGACATGCAATACACAAACCTAGCAGAGGCACACTAGATGGTTAGGCAAGAAAATACCTACTTTCTAAAAGTGGTATTTTCAAACACAGAATGTAAAAATCACCCTCACTAAAAGATGCACTTTAACATTCTGAGTTCAGGCATACTACACTTTACTTTTCTATCTTGTTCCCAGGGTCAGTTATGTTTATAAGATGTTAAAAACAAACTCCCCATTCTGTCCTATGGGAACAGATAGCCTTGCAATAGTGAAAAACGAAATTGGCAGTATTTCACTATCAGGACATGCCACACACACCAGGGCATGTCCTACCTTTCACATACAATGCACCCTGCCCACAGGGGTACTTTGGGCCTACCTTAGGGGTGACTAATATGTAGAAAAGGGAAGGTTTAGGGACTGGCAAGTGTGTGCACTTGCCAAGTCGACATGGCAGTCCCAAACTGCACACAGGCTCTGCAATGGCAGGCCTGAGTCACGTTTTACAAGCTGCTTCTGTGGGTGGCACAATCAGTGCTGCAAGCCCACCAGCAGCATTTGATTTACAGGCCCTGGGCACACATAGTGCACTGTACTAGGGTCTGACAAGTAAATCAAATAGCCAATCATGGAAACACTAATCCATAACACAATTTTCAAAAGAGAGCATATGCACTTTAGCACTGATCAGCAGTGGTAAAGTGCCCAGAGTCAGTCTTGTCAGTCAGAATAACTTTATTTCGCCAACACAATGTAGGCATAAAAAGTATACTACAGTTAAAAAAAAAACGTTTCACAACATTACAGTAAGGTTAAAATGTATAAAAAGTATAAAAATTATTGCATTAAAATACAAGTTCATAATTATTTACACAATACAGTAAAATCGATCATTGTTCGGGATATAATTTTAGCAGATTGTACGCCTTTTTTAAAGCAGATAACAAAAGGACGCCAAAGAAAAACAGATAAATGGGTCAGGTAATAATTGCAGGTAATAAAGGGCTACACGACACTGTTTGAAGTTCATTTTACGTAAAACGGGATAATAAATCGTTTCCTTTCATCACAATAAAATTTACAGAAGAACAAAAATGTAGATCATTCTGTACAGATCGCTGATCACAGGAACAAAATGGGAGATCAGAAGCAACATAAACGTTACGGGGAGAACCCAACATAAGGGGAATATAATTTAAACGAAATCTCACCAAGATGTACCTGTGCTGCAAATTAGTAACGAAGGATAGATATATTGTATTTATGTCCATTTGTACTATACTAGGGAAGCCAAGTATGTTTTTACTGTTGACAGATTAATATTTTTAGTCTCCTTCTTATGTGTCTATTAGAAAGCAATTGCGCTTTTAAATCATCCTTAGAGATAGAACAACAGGTACTAGGATCCAAAAAAGACGATGTAGCCCAACTGCTTTCAATGTGGTTTCAACATAAGTTAATCAAGGAATGTTACCCACCCCATCTAATTTCAGAACATCCTTTATAATGTCTCTTGTTAAAGCAAGGGTCTCCTTTCGCCATACTGAGTGCCACATTAGGATCGGAGCCACTGCAATTTTATCAGTAATGTAAGGTGCTCTCAATTCCATGTGGCACTTATAGTTGGCACATGACTTTGGTAAGGAAAGGACCCTTTTTAAAAAGTTATCTTCAATAATCTGTAGTTTTGCACAATCTCTCATTCCCCAAACAGCTGCTCCATAGGTGGCGGCAGATACAGTCTTAGCTTGATACACTGTTTTAATTACATCTATTGGTTTTAAACCAGTTTTTTTATAAATTTAGTTAGTGCACCAATATTCTTTTCCATCTGGGACCCTCTGTTAGCGATCATTTTTTGCCAATTAGTTTGGGGGTCAAACATAATCCCTAGATAGTTAAAAGAATCGACAACTCCCAGTTTTCCCCTTCAGTAATAATTTGCGGATGATTTAGCTGTTTAGTACCTGCTACTAGGATGAAAGACTTTGAATAGTTAACTTCCATATCTAGATTATTCATAAATTGCGTATATTCCAGGACTAAGCGGCGCAGTGCATTACTAGTACGAGCTAAAAGCACTGCGTCGTCCGCATATAATAAAATTGGCACCTGCACTGAATTAATATAAGGGACATCCGGAGTGCAACCTAAGAGTGCAGATTCTACACCGTTGGTATAGAGTGCGAATAAAAAGGGGCAAGAACGCAGCCCTGCCTCACACCTCTTGCAATTTTGAAGGATCTGGTGCACTCACCATCCTTTCCATAGCGAACACAGGCTGAGGCACCTGAATACAGGTCACGGATGATATTCATAATATTCAAGTCAATTCCCATTGCCTCCATGATCTGCCACAGCCTAGGCTGTGCCACGCAGTCAAAGGCTGCGGACAGATCCATGAAGGCTAAATGGAGATGTCCTTTTTTGCAGCCGTGTATTTCGCTATAATTAGACTGAGGTTCAGACACTGATCCACAGTGCCTTTCCCTTTTCTAAAGCCGAACTGGCATGGAATAATAATATTTTTTTCTAAGGCCCAATCCTCTAGTCTATTTAAAATCAATCGACCCATTAGCTTTGCAGTAGAATCTATCAGAGATAGGTCTATAGTTTTTCGCAATCGACCTATCCCCCTTTTTATATATTGGGACAATTACAGTTGTCTTCCACGATGGCGGTGCACCTGTTTGGGCAATTTTATTAAAAACGTTTGTTAAAAGTGGAGCCCAAAGATCTTGATTATCTAGGAACAGGTCAATCGCGACTCCATCTGGTCCCGGAGCCTTTGCTCGTTTGCATTGGTTTAGGGCATGCTTAGTTTCAGCAAGTGTAAAACTATGCAGTGGTAAAGTGCCCAGAGTCATAAAACCACCAACAACAGGTCAAAAAAAATACAGGAGGAAGGCAAAAAGTCCTGTGATGACCCTGCAAAAAGGGCCAAGTCCAACAGGGACCCTCTTCTCAAATTATTAACTCCATTTCTGACAGTAGCACAAATCTTTGGTGAAGCAGTTTTAAAGGGTGCTGTACAGTAGAAACCTAGGAAACAATAATGAATGGCCGTAGGAACAAAGGCTGGCAAATCTTAAGCCAACAGCCAGTATGATCTGTCAGTGGCCATGGGCAATATTCAATATGTCAGCATCCATGTCACTAGAAGGGGTCATTCAAAAGGCCCAACATGCTTTGCACACGCTAAAGCGCTGCACTATACTGCTAAACTCCTCGCCAGTGATTTAAACATGTTGACATTCATATATCAATGTCTACACCTCAGGAGATGTCCATGCTGGACTCAACCCTTTAAAAAGTCCTTGGTTTAGAAAACAAATAGCGTTCAATATGAAGATTTTGAGTGTTTGTGGAAAAATAGCATTTTGCTTGCTGCAGCACTCCCTATATATTAAAAAAAGGACATTTTAATAGTATTTTATAGCTATGTGCCACCAACACAAAGTAGCACCATGAGGCTGGTGTCACAGCACATGGAAGATGAGGCTATGGTGATAGATTGTGACCAATTTACTTCCAGGCCACCAAATGACTTCCAGGAAGTAGGGCAGCAATGTAGCTACAAACAGGGCTATAAGTGGGCCGGGTCTCACCGGTGCTGAGCAGTTTTTTAAAGGGGGCCTCGAAACGGGTCTCTATCGGGCTCTGTTTTGTGTCCTGGCACAGGCGGTGCATTTTTTTCCGGACTGCAGTGATAGCAGGCACATCGATGTGCGCATGCTCACACTGCTCACATCTCATTAGTGGAGAAGTTACGGCGTGACGTCATGCCAGGTGAGCGTTGTAGGGGAAGGGAAATCCTTTAAAGAGAGTTATTTTCTCTCTCTCTCTTATTTCCCTTCTCTTTTTGAAACTCAGTAGCAGCAACATTGTCGTGGTGTCACCAGGGCTTTAAGTGGAAGCTTTTTTAATTTTATATACAAGCCAAGGTTGCTGCTAATTTATTGTATGCAACTAACAACCATTGACAAAGCCAATAGTCCTGACTTGTTGTAGGTATGATGTTACTTGTTGCATCATATATTTAGATGCAATGACAGAACCAGCACAATACCAGTTGGGCGGCACACTACGCTAAGCACAGATTTTTACCTTACGTGTTTTTAAGCCACGCCCTTAATTGCATTGGCCACGCACCTTTCAGAGACCTCCCAGTTTTTTCATCCCAGTTAAAGCCCTGGCTACAAATATACGTTTGAAGTCTCGGCCTTGGCCTGGAGGTGAAGGGCCGGACTATCCCAGTTTGCATAATCACAACAGAAGCCCCTTTATGAATAAATCTACCCATTTAATTGTATCATGGAGCGCAAGAAGCTGACCCAGCCCTTTAGAACGATTACTGGAGATTGTAATAGTTTACTTTAAACTTTTACTGAAGTGTAACCCTGAACTTCAGAGAAAGCTACTCTTCTTGGGCAGGGAGTCGGGAAAGTTCACTGCCAGAATGATTTTGGCTCTTAGCAGTTAACGGTAGCAATGCAAGCGCTTTTCCAGATGAACAGAGTTTATTGTGGATGAAATGTGTAGGCCGGCGCTAGCGCGTGCCAACAGGGCACATTAGGGGGAGTAGAAGCACCGTTGTTCCCACGCAGCAGTGAAAGAGAGGGAATATGACTTATATTTAACTGCATTTTTCGCATGAAATGAGGCCATTTTATGTGTCTGCTCTGTCGTTTTATGGACAGCTCTAATAGGTTTTATGTGCAGTAGAAATGCGCTGCTCTCTCTCACAGACGCTCCGCGGCACGGCACACACATGGCACCGACCCCCCTCCCGGTAGAAAATATGCTTCTCCGCCACAAGCCTTTTCCTAGTGTATCACTAAAATGTTGCTGCTACTGTGGTCAGCTCAGGAAATTGGCAGTCGGAAACCTTACAGACGTCCCTGCCCCTAGAGTAAGCAGAGAAAATATTATTTTTCGTGCCACCGTTTTTTTTCAAACTGTGAATTAAACAAAGGCATTAATTGTGGACTTAAACATGGAATAAAGCGCGCAAATCAAACTTTTGTCACTGTCATCATTCTAGTCGAGGTTAAAAAATGCATATTCAAGGGAAAACTTTGGAAATCCAACTAATACAGGACCTTGTTTGTAGCTGTACCTGTTTACTCTCTGTGGTCGTTAAAGACTTGCATAGAAGAATTCTTACAATTAATTGTAAGATAGGTCAGCAAGATAGCACTCCCACATCAGTACTGTTCGAGCAACCTAAAAATCATAACTAGAAAGGAGGAAATAATTCGCGTAATTTGCTTTTGCATAATTACATGAAATTCTGCAGAAATTACAGGGAATGCAAATTGGCATTTTTTACTATATTGTGGTGTGAAAGGCGTACTTGTCTCGTTTCGTTCGTTTCAACAGTCTTTATTCAGTCCTGATATTGACCATAAAACACAAGATAAAAAGACATTATAAGCAATCAGTAAGCTTAAAAATTTCATAAAAATTAATGGGTGGCAATCTCAAACAATTAAAAGACGTCTATCATATTTAAAATCAAGGATTTGACACTTTTATAAATTATATCTCTTTCTCAATGTATTATCAGTAGAAATATAATTAAGAACAGCAAAGCAGATTGAGGGGAAGGATAAACGTTTCAAACAGGTCATCCCTTCTTGATAAGATGTAAGGTGCTCATACTTTAAAATTGAGCATACAAAACGGGCTTTCAAGGTGCGGTACAAAGTGCAAAAAAGCAGAAAAAATGCTCCATAGATTGGGGCGAAAAATCGTCGCATGGGCACCATGGTAGAGATGCACACTAGAATCCCAAGAGGGAAAAAGCGACAAAAAAAGTATTGCGTTTAGTCTTAGCCTTGTTAAATAAAAACTATATTCCAGGTTATCGACCCATGTTAGGTAAGGCTCAATCCCTGGGATGATGGAGATTGGCATATAATTGAGAACACTGGACATTTCTAAAGATCTCCTTATTCTGGCCTCCTCTCGGTGTAAAATATTTTTTTGTTTTACTAAGGCCTTAGTTTGTAGGCCACTTTTGTCTGGAGAATCGAAAAGTGTTCTTAGATCCAGGTCAATTAACATGTTCTTGACATATGCCAACCATGGATGGAACTGCTGTTATTTAAATTTATGCAAAAAGAACAATTGATGGACAGAATGCAGAACAATGTCATACATTCACCCCAGTACAGAGATTTGTGCCTAAATTCATCGTTTGTTTTGCTCACCATGCCATTCCAGTTTGAACCCAGCCATATGCAAATCAGTTTTGACCCTGTGCCTCATGGGAACCATATGCAAATCAGTCTTGACCCTGTGCCTCATGGGCACAGTCCAGCCCGAACTGCCAGGCCAGGTCCTACCTGGACTGGAAACAAGCATTCTAGTTCTGGTTTCAGGGTTTCACCCCTCATCAGCCAGGATAGCTTGACTCCAGTGGCATGGAGAGCACGGGAACCACATCTGGGCATACCCGTCCCACTTGGGGTGACAAATGCAAAAAGAACAATTGATGGACAGAATGCAGAACAATGTCATACATTCACCCCAGTACAGAGATCTGGGCCTGAATCCATTGTTTTTTTGCTCACCATGCCATTCCAGTTTGAACCCAGCCATATGCAAATCAGTCTTGACCCTGTGCCTCATGGGAACAGTCCAGCCTGAACTGCCAGGCCAGGTCCTCCCTGGACTGGAAACAAGCATCCTAGGACTGGTTTCGGGGTTTCACCCCTCATCAGCCAGGATAGCTTGACTCCAGTGGCATGGAGAGCACGTGACCCATGTCTGAGCATACCCATCTCACTAGGGGTGACAAATGCCAAAAGAACAATTGATGGACAGAATGCAGAACAATGTCATACATTCACCCCAGTACAGAGAACTGGGCCTAAATCCACCGTTTTTTTGCTCACCATGCCATTCCAGTTTCAACCCAGCCATATGTAAATCAGTCATGACCCTGTGCCTCAAGGGAACAGTTCAACCCGAACTGCCAGGCCAGGTCCTCCCTGGACTGGAAACAAGCATCCTCGGACCAGTTTCGGGGTTTCACCCCTCATCAGCCAGGATAGCTTGACTCCAGTGTCATGGAGAACACGGGACCCACGTCTGGGCATACCCGTCCCACTCGGGGTGACAAATGCAAAAAGAACAATTGATGGACAGAATGGAGAACAATGTCATACATTCACCCCAGTACAGAGATCTGGGCCTAAATCCATTGTTTTTTTGCTCAGCATGCCAGTTCAGTTTGAACCCAGCCATGTGCAAATCAGTCTTGACCCTGTGCCTCATGGGAACAGTCCAGCCCGACCGGCCAGGCCAGGTCCTCCCTGGACTGGAAACAAGCTTCCTAGGACCTGCTTCGGGGTTTCATCCCTCATCAGCCCGGATAGCTTGACTCCAGTGGCATGGAGAGCACGGGACCCACGCCTGGGCATGCCCGTCCCACTCGGGGTGACAAATGCAAAAAGAACAATTGATGGACAGAATGCAGTACAATGTCATACATTCACCCCAGTACAGAGATCTGGGCCTAAATCCATCGTTTTTTTGCTCACCATGCCATTCCAGTTTGGACCAAGCCATATGCAAATCAGTCCTGACCCTGCACCCAATGGTAACAGTCCAGCCTGAACTGCCAGGCCAGGTCCTCCCTGGACTGGAAACAAGCATCCTAGGACCGGTTTCGGGGTTTCACCCCTCATCAGCCCGGATAGCTTGACTCCAGTGACTTTAGCCTGGCTGACGAAGGGTGATGCCTACGATGCTCCTGGAAAACCCAACCTCGGGGGTTGCTCCATATTTTAACCCAGAGTGAAAGAGGGGCGATTTTTATTTGGTCTTCCAGAAAGCCCGTGCCCAATTCAGTGTGAGATAAGGCTCGAGATAGATTTAGGGGAGAGCTAAAACCCTGCAAAAGTACTTGTTTTCCATTGCCTACAATCTCTAGAGCTTCCTAACCCTGCACACCTGTTCTGTATGTTTCTGCTGCAAAGCTTTTACTCTTATAAAGTTGAAACATCTCCTTAGTTGGCTTATGGCCTGGTTTTTTTGCAAATCGAAAAATCGATTCGCACACTACCCCCATCTTATGTATTCTTTGATTTATCAACCTGCCCCATGTCAAATGAGTTTCAAACAAAATGCCTACGTAGTTAAAGCGAGAAATCTTAGCAATTGCAGTCTCCCCATTAAAAAAACGTTTTGATTTAGTATTCTCGGGACCACAAGTTAGAATCAACGATTTTTGATGGTTCACTTTTAAATTTAAATTAGGCATAAAATTGTTAAAACCATTTAAACGATTCTGGAGGTTATTTGCTGTTTGTGCTATTAAAACTGCGTCATCTGCGCAAAGAAGAACTGGGACTGGGCGGGAGCCAATTCTAGGGATATTGTTGCTGCACGAACCCAGGGCTGTATCGCAGGAATTAATATAAAATAAAAACAGAAACGGGGCCAATATACAGAACTGCCTTACCCCTCATACCACCTTCATGGGACATGTACACTCTCCATGATGTGTGTAGCATACTTAAGTGGTTTTGTCCCAGTGTAGGCCCCTAATAAGATTCAACAACATCTTTCTCATTTTGGAATTGAGGATGCTCTTGCTGCAAGCAGCCTCTTGCTTTAAGGTTGTTTGTATTGTTCTCGTGCTCCTGCATGAGGCATATGGCATAAGTTTGAGCATTTTTTAAGTACCAGGCATAATGTGAAATTTGAGAAACTACACCAGCGTAATGGCAATTTCTCCCGGGTCTAGTATTAACTCTGAATTCTAGTTGGGTTGGGTTGGATTGTTTTTACAGTGCTTAACATTTACTCAATTGGTGATTGGTGGTAATAGTTCATTTAGAATATAAACTATTGTCTCAAATTGATTATATAGAGATACTGGCTAATATCAGGCATGTGAAAAGTCAAAATTGTGGAGGTTTATAGGGAAAATCTTTCTCAAGCTTCACTAATAAAACAGGAAAAATAGGGGTGCGCAAAATTCATGTCATTTGCTTTTGCATAATTAAACAAAATGTTGGCAAAATCACATGAAATTTTGTGTGATTACGTAAAATGCAAATTTGTCATTTCGCTGCACTGCATTACTTTGTTCTTAACAAAGGCATGCAAATCAACATTTGTGTTTCATTGTAAATACCAAAATGGATTTTGCGACAGGTCTGCATAAAAAAGTGATGCAAACCCAATGCAAACGTTTTGTAAATTTGGCTAACGTACTGGGAAGAATCACATAAGTGAATAGTAACCAATTTTAGGTATCTAACCAACAAGCCTGTGTCAATGGTTAGCAGTTGATTTTAGGTGTCTAACCAGCAAATTAGCATTAGAGAATAATTGCTGATTGTAGGGGTCTCACAAGCAAGCCAGTGTCAGCCTGAAGGAAGGAGAAGGCTAGCACATGAGAACCAAAAAAGCTAGTCGTGTCTGTTTGCAACTGTGGATTTCTAGAAACCTGCTGAGTATGAGAAAGTTAGGAGTCAGTCGCAGATTCATTGGAAGACAGTTCCACAAAGAAGAGGGTTCTTCAGCACAATTTATTGAAAAATATTAGCCTTATGGACAGTAAGTGTTGATTAGAAAACCTTACTCTTCGAGTTATGAGATAAGGATCCACAATGCGGACTAATAGTCGGATAATCGGCCATGTATCAGTTTGGGTACCATAAAAGGGAATATAAGTTTGCTCTTTCCTTTACTGGGTGAGATTGGTCATATGAACTTAGATCAGCACTGGCAATAGTTCAAAGCCTCGAGGCACCCCATGTGTGATGTCAGCATAGCTGTTGAAGAATGATCCAATATGGACTGATGCGTGTGGCTATATAACAAATACTTAAACGGCCAAACCTTTGTAGCACTGAAGCCTGCTGAATAAGTCAGACTGTTGAAAAGTACCTGGAGATCCATGTTATAAAATGATGCCAAGGTATCTCATAAAGCAAGGTGGCAGTCTGGTGTTAAATGTTAAGGGATTCTTCTCTGATGCTTAGTATTGTTGACTCTGTGACAGATGGAGTTTGATGCCTAACTAAACGCCATTGAAAAGGTCATTTGAATACAAGTCAGACAATAGTCAACAGGTGTCAACTGTTTCTAGTTCTTTAACATAATTTTTATACGTTTGTAATTGTAATAATGCTCTGGATGCACTGAAAGTCTATTTTGAAAGGAGTGATAACTGCTTGTTTGAGAAATGTAGGGATGTATCCACTGAAGAGGCAAGTGTTGTATTAGACTAGTGAAGAGTGGCAACAGTGCAGTGAGACCCAAGCTAGAAACGTATTGTATAGATTTCCCTTAATTGTGGTTTGGAGGGTTTGGGAGTTTGGAGCACATAAGAATGTTTAGGCTTCACCTACTAGACACCAAAAGCGCTGTGTGTTGTGAGACAAATTGTCGGCAACAGGGGGCTTAGAGCACACCCAATGCTTAACATTGGTTGGCTTCATTGTCAATATCATTTGCTTGCTTCTTATTTGTTAGCTTGTGTGGGGCTTAGTTCTTCTTTGTGCCTTTGTGTTTTTGTCCCTCCCCTGGAGCATGAACAGATTACTTGTGTCCTTCCACTGCTCACTCTTCGGGTGCTACTTTTTGTTTAAGCACTCCATGATAGTGCATGTGTTTTCCAGCTGCCTCCCTTCTGTATTTCCCCAATCCTCTCTGCTTGTGTTGTTCTTTCTATGCCCATGTGCTTCTCCCAACCCTGCCCCTGTGATGTGCTTGTCCTTATGTGATTCTCCGTGTTGCTTTCTTGCTCGTATGCTTCACCCCCAGCTCCACATTGGGCTGCCTCTTGTCTGTTTGCCTGCCATCACTCAATGTTCCTGTCTCTTCATTTGCTTCCCTCCTCGTGCCCTCTGTGCTGCTTCCCCCACTCACGCTCTGGGTTGTTTCCACCACCCTGTGTTACCATGCATCCCTCCTGTTCCTTCTCCGATACTGCCCTTTGCGATTCCAAGCTCCCTGTGTTTCTTCCCTCTCCTGCAATGCTTCCCCCTCCCACTTTTTTTGTTTACCGATTCAACTCAGATCGGTCAACAAAAAGAATAAAATATAGTTGCGTCATTTTGTTGGTGCATGCCTGCTTGAAGCGGGCACCCATTAACATGGACAGACCATTTTGCAATCAAATGGCAGTTATCTGCTCAGGTTATGGTATCACGAGCACCTAGGAACTCTCTGTCCTCAAACAGGGCATGGCATAAAATCCAAGCACAGGAATTAATCCCTCGGCTCACTAACTCAGCAACAAAAATCTCTGATAATATTGATCAGATGGCAGAGAAGCTCTCCTCATGGATAATTATAGATTGTGGATACTATAGCTCAGAGTAGCAATTAACATAGGATAGAGAAAAAATCTCAGCCATGGTATGGGGATTCTGTAAAAAAATCAAGACAAAAATGTCACAGACTGGAGCGCAAATGGCGGAAAAATTACAAAGATAATGAGAGGAATCGGTATAAAATTAAAATAGCAGAGCATAAACCGTTAATTCTACCTACAAATTCAGGAGAGCAAATTAGAGCAGCCTATGATGCAAATAAAACTCTTTCAGGTATTAAAAAACTCACAGTGCCGGATAATTTCAGTGCAGCAACTAATAACCAAGGAGTGTGCGACTTGGCAGCAGGTTTCATTCAAGAGAAGTGTTTTTAATCAATTTCTGACCACTAACATAACCACTTCACTTAATACACAGTGTCCTAATTTAGAGCCAGAGGGTACAAAATGTAATAATTTCGATCCACCCTCAGTGATCACCACTCAATGATCACCAACTTCCTAAGGATACAAACCTTTGGTTGCATTGTGAATGTCTGAGATGAGGTAGGGAAAAATTCGTTTTTTTAGTACAAATAATTAATTGCTTCTAGAGTGCACTATACACACTGTCTAATTTGATTTATGTCTACAGTTACCCACACTATTCCTTAATGCTTCAATTGCAAACCTCCCCTGAGAACCATTTATTGGTATTTATTAAACTCTTTTTTTTTTTTTAAACGTTTGTTTATAGTTTTATCGTATCATATAACAGTACAGTTCAGGCAGGGTTACAGTGAGTCTTATCATATCATTGGCAGCCTCTCGTATCAAATGTCTTAGCTATAATACATGTGGTGGAACAGTACATACAGACGTATAATTCGTATCCGAATAGAGTAGAACAGGCATCAGAGGCATTACATTAACATTAGGAGTGTATACTCCGTAGCATTGATCTAAAAGTAGGCAGTACAATTTAACTCAATTCCCTCAATCTGAACAATATCTCTTGGCGTTGAGCAGACCTGTGAAAAGAAAAGCAGTATATGTACAGTATTTCATTAAGAGTGATCATTGAGTATCCCCTTGTATGACGCATGGATCGTTAGATAGTAGGTATCCTTTAAGAGGTCCCCAGATATCCCTGGGTGTGGAGGATCGAGGTAACAGTTCGGCGTATATGTGTGTCTGCTCTTGACAATATATTAAGTCTGCTAGCCACCGTTTGAATTTCGGAGCTCCTCCCCTACCCCACCTACAAGCTACCTGGCGTTTAGCTAATAATAGCGATAAGGCGAGAAATTTCCTATATGTTTTGGGTATCTGTTCTGTGTACCCTAGTACTGCAAGTAGTGGGTCTCTCTCCAGGGTGCTATCCGTCATTTGTTCGAGTGCTGTGAATACTTGTTCCCAGAACTCTCGCACCTGTGGGCATTGCCATGCCAAATGTAAGAATCCAGCTCCCGGCTGTCTACATCGTTCGCATCTATCATTATCTGCAAGATTGAATCTATGCTTCTTCACTGGCGTATAGTATAGGCGTTGTAAGAATCTATAATGTATCACCCGTAGCCTGCAGCTGGCCGATATTTGTGCAGTTTGGAGGCAGCAGTAGCGCCATTGACCATCAGTCATTTCCTGTCCCAACTCCTCCCCCCAGTGTGTACGGGCCGGGCTACTGAGTTCTTCTCGGTGCGCTCGTATTGTGCTGTATAGACCTGACACTAGGTGTTTACCATTTGTGGATCCCAACATTTGATGTAAAGGAGTGAAATTTATCGGCTCTTGTGGGAATGTTGGGATGATTGATCGCATCCCTTGTCATAGTCGCACATATAGGAACCCATCCAAGGGAGTGGATTGTATTCCCTGAAACATGTGATCCATAGAGCAAAATGTCCCTGCATGGAAGAGATCTCCCCATGTGCCAATATGAGCTTGTCTGCATAGGCCTTGAAACCCCTTCTCCTGCAGTAGTGAAAGGCCGGGATGATATGACAATGGGAGTCGAGAGGAGTAAAGGAAGGGTGATCCAAGCAGGGATGTCAGTCGGTTCCAGGCGTCAACTGTGCCAGTGACCGTGGTAGGCGGTGTCGTGCGTGTGCGCGCAGGTCCATGTATTATGCCAATCAACAGCACAGGATCTGCCAGCCAGTCCTCCACGGCTACCTGTGGCATGTATCGGGGGAGATATATCCAATAGTAGGTGTAATGAGCCTGTGCGCTAAGAAAATATATCTCAAAATCTGGGATATCGAACCCTCCCTGATGATACAGCCTTGTTAATATGGACCATTTAAGTCTTGGCTGTTTCCCCCCCCATAGCAGTCTGATGAGTTCTGTACGTAGCGTTTTAAAAAAGTAGGATCCAGGGTGGTAAGGTATATTCAAGAATAGATATTAGAATTGCGGGAGTATGACCATTTTTATAAGGGATGCTCGTCCCGCCAACAAGAGGGGTAGTGAGATCCAGCGAGTCACGTTAGCGGCAAGTCGCGTCATAGCCGTACCATAATTCAATCTAATCGTCTCTTCTCTATCCCTCGTTACTTGTATACCAAGATATCGAAGGTCGGATTCACACCATTCCAGTGGAAAATCAAGCTGGAATTGAGATACTGCTGCCGTGAGAGGAAAAATTTGGGATTTTCCCCAGTTGATTGTAACACCAGATAGTCTGCCAAACACTATAAATTCTCGGAGTATGGGGTTTAGATTTTGCTGAGGGTCTCTAATGTACAATGTTACGTCGTCTGCATACATGGAGATTAATATTTGGCGAAATGCTTTATCCTGATGGTACTGACGAAGCCGAGAGGCCAATGGTCCTATCGCAATGGCGAATAGGAGTGGGGACAACGGGCACCCCTGTCGCGTACCTCTTGTTATTGTTATCGGGTGGGAGAGATGGCCATTTATCAATATTTTGGCAGTGGGATGGTGATACAGTAATTTAATCCAAGATATAAAGAGGAGCGGGAAGCCCATACGCTGTAGCACCCCGAATAAATAATCCCACTCTACAGAATCAAAGGCCTTGGTGGCATCTAAAAAAACCGCGGCCAGTGGAAACTCTGGTGCTACCGTCTGAATCAGGGAGAACAGCGTACGGAGATTATGGGAGGTGGCTCTGCCTGGGACAAATCCCGATTGATCAGGAAGTATGAGTTTGTCCATAAGGAGAGTCAGACGGTTGGCCAGAACTTTAGCCAATATTTTTGTATCGCAGTTCATTAGTGACAATGGGCGATAGGAGTCACAGGACTCTGGGCGTTTTCCAGGTTTTAGTAGGGAGGTGACTATCGCTTCCCGCATCGAGGAAGGGAGTATTCCCACTTCCATGGATTCTTCGTACACTTCTTTCAGCACCGGTGCCATGATATCTATGTAACTTTTATCAAATTCAGCCGGTAGGCCGTCTGAACCCGGCGCCTTCCCATTTTTCAATTGCATTATTGCTTCTCTAATTTCATCGATCTCAAATGGTAGGCACAGAAATTCTCTCTGTCCATCGCTGAGCCATCCAAGCTCCACATCTCCCATGAAACTGTCAAGTTCTACTGGCTCTTGTCTTTGGGACGTATACAGTGTCCTGTAGTGCATAATAAAAGTATCTAATATTTTGAGTGAGTCTCGTTGCACCACTGCCCCTGGTCCCTGTATCTCCAACATTTGGGTATTAAATCTAGGGCGTCGAGTCATCTCCGCCAGTGTTTTACCCGGCCTTTCACCTTCCCCATATTTGCGGGCCTCCCAGTATCGTCCCTTAAATGTCGTCTCCCTCTCCGCAGTTTCTTCATATTCGGACAGTTTCTCTCGGAACTCTGTGTGCATCTGTCCTGTCCCCCCTCGTCCCATTTGTCTCTCCAGTCCCTGCATCTCCGTCTCCAGTCGCTGTAGTGTTCTACGTATATCTCTGAGGACCCCAAAGCTTTTAGAAATGCAAAATCCTTGTATTGTTACCTTAAAGGCCTCCCATATTATTTCCACTGTGTCAACTGATCCTTTATTCCTGCTAAAGAAATCTTTAATTTCATCACCTAGTTAGGCTTGAAACACTATGTCTAATAATGCTGTGGGGCTGTAATCTCCAGCTTAGTCTGGGCCTATCATATCCAGGTGATGTGAGTGATATTTTCACTGGGCAGTGATCTGAAAAAGTCCTGGCTAAGTGCACTACATTATGTATGGCTGTCCCCAGCCCCTTGGAGAGTAGACAATAGTCAAGTCATGCCCACGTCCCCCTGTGAGCCGTGAAATGTGTTCCTTCTTGGGCTTGTGGATGGGTATACCGCCAACTATCAATGAGCTCACCCTCTTCCATTATACCCCGCAGTGCCTCCTGTGAGTTTGTGTAGTGATGCGCAGCTACATTAGATTTGGGATTTAGGGCAATATTAAAATTCCCCCCCCATATTACGTGAGTGGACCCTATCGATACTATTTTGCCCCACAGATTAGTAAAAAACTCAGGGCTATCTGTGTTGGGACCGTAACAAGTTACAATCGTGACTGAGTCTCTGCCCAGCCGGCCCCATGCTATAACATATCTACCGTGTGGATCCGCAATCGATCCTGCCAGTGCGAAATTGGTCTGCTTTTTAAAAAGAATAGCCTTTCCTCGTGCATATGAGGAGTATGAAGAGAAAAGCCTACAGCTCGCCCATTTGCTAGCAAAGGTGTTCGGGGTGTGTGGATTCATATGAGATTCTTGTAACAAGGCCACTTGTATTTGTTGCCTATCCATGTATGCCAAAACCTGCCTTCTCTTCCTCGGATCTCCAAGGCCTCTGATATTCCATGACATTATCCTTATCGTGGATTTATCCTCCTGTGTCATTATTCCACCCTATCACATCTCGATTATTGAATTGCGTGTTGCCGTACTGGAGTTGTCGCATATGTAAAGAGACCTGTTTTCCAAATGCATACCATACATCTTCCTCACTGCTGCTCTGAACTCCCCGTCCCCCCTCCCCACCCTCCCACTGAAGCATCCCAATTATGCCAGATGTGAACATCCCTCCCCCTCCCCAACAGCCAATAACGTATCAATCATAACATGAATATCCATTCTCCCCCCATTCAAAACCGAAAGGAGAACAGTGGTGAAAACAAGCAAGCAAAAAGAGAGAAAGGAAAAAACCAAAGAAAATAAACACAATTTGTGGGGTATTCCCAGTTGGGGTTATACAGCTGGGTGGCCCACGAATACCTCTCACCAGTCCAGGTGCAGTGCGATCTGTTCTTAGTCCCTGAACCGGTTTCGAGGGTGTCCGGCTGCGGATTGTCTCTGTGCCCTCTCCGAAGCCTGGGTCATCACTGAGACCGTTTCCCTGCGTGCAAGGTGTCCTGGCCCAAGTCCATGTCAGGTGTTCTAGGTCCGACTATATTGTTTGCAGGTGAGGTGAGTCGGATCGTTGATTTGTGCGTCTTTGTATCGATTGTCATTCCCGTTCTGGCGTTCGTGCCCGTGGCGAGTCCTCCGGCGTGGATGGCGCTTTCCTCTGGTGTTTAAGTTGCTTTAAGAATTCTTCCACCTGTTGAGGTTTTGTAAAAAACGTTTGAGTCCCCTGATGCGTAATGCGAAGCCGGGTGGGATAGAGTAGGGCATGGGCTTGCCTTAACTTCTGCTTAACTGCGAGAAATTTCCGCCGCTCTTCCTGTACATGCATCGTGAAGTCGGGGTACATGGTGAAGGGAATACCGTCATAGTGCAGTTGCTTTTTCTCCCTGGCCACACGCAAAGCCACATACCCTTGACCTTGCCAGGTAGGTCGCTCCCCCGCCACACAGCTCCGCCTGTGGTGTCCTGCCCGCTGCTGCTGCTGGTAAGCTCGCCCCTCTGCTTGTGGCCTCGGTGCCCGTTTTCCTTCTGTTTCCCCTCGCTGCCCCCATTGAACTGTGTCCATTTTTCCTTCTGTTTCCCCTCGCTGCCCCCATATTCCCTGTGTCCATTTTTCCTTCTGTTTCCCCTCGCTGCCCCCATTGAACTGTGTCCTTTTTTCCTTCTGTTTCCCCTCGCTGCCCCCATTGAACTGTGTCCATTTTTCCTTCTGTTTCCCTTCGCTGCCCCCATTTTCCCTGTGTCCATTTTTCCTTCTGTTTCCCCTCGCTGCCCCCATTGAACTGTGTCCTTTTTTCCTTCTGTTCCCCTCGCTGCCCCCATTTTCCCTGTGTCCATTTTTCCTTCTGTTTCCCCTCGCTGCCCCCATTGAACTGTGTCCTTTTTTCCTTCTGTTTCCCCTCGATGCCCCCATTTTCCCTGTGTCCATTTTTCCTTCTGTTTCCCCTCACTGCCCCCATTGAACTGTGTCCTTTTTTCCTTCTGTTCCCCTCGCTGCCCCCATTTTCCCTGTGTCCATTTTTCCTTCTGTTTCCCCTCGCTGCCCCCATTGAACTGTGTCCTTTTTCCTTCTGTTTCCCCTCGCTGCCCCCATTTTCCCTGTGTCCATTTTTCCTTCTGTTTCCTCGCTGCCCCCATTGAACTGTGTCCTTTTTCCTTCTGTTCCCCTCGCTGCCCCCATTTTCCCTGTGTCCATTTTTCCTTCTGTTTCCCCTCGCTGCCCCCATTGAACTGTGTCCTTTTTTCCTTCTGTTTCCCCTCGCTGCCCCCATTTTCCCTGTGTCCATTTTTCCTTCTGTTTCCCCTCGCTGCCCCCATTGAAATGTGTCCTTTTTCCTTCTGTTTCCCTCGCTGCCCCCATTGAACTGTGTCCTTTTTCCTTCTGTTCCCCTCGCTGCCCCCATTGAACTGTGTCCTTTTTTCCTTCTGTTTCCCCTCGCTGCCCCATTGAACTGTGTCCTTTTTTCCTTCTGTTCCCTTTGCTGCCCTCATTGAACTGTGTCCTTTTTTCCTTCTGTACCCCTCGCTGCCTCTCTCCACTCCCGCCGCTGCGTCCCCTGCGTCCCCGCCCCCCTGACTGCCCATTCGCTGCCCCTGCCTCCCGCCTCCCAGCTGCTCCTCCCTCCCACCTCCCCATATATGGCGGCCGCTGGCGCGCCGAAGGCGCGCCTAAGGCAAGCCCGTCTGCGCCGGTCCGCGCTTGGACCGCGCCCAGCGCCAGAACCCCTGGGCCGTGCACCCCCCGCACCATCCTCGAGGACCAACGCCGATACGATGCCACCACACTCCACGCTCTCAACCCCGGACAGACGCACAACTGCTTCAAGGCCGCCCCGAAATGCACCCATGGTCCCTTCACCTGCCGGAACTGCAGCTACACCAGCCTCAGAGCCACCGAGGCGCCCGCCAAGAAGGACCTCAACCACCTCCGATGCATCCTACTGAACACCCGCTCCGCACGCAAACACGCCGTCGAGCTCTGGGACCTGCTCGACACATCATCACCAGACGTCGCCTTCCTGACAGAGACCTGGATGAACGACTCCTCCGCCCCGACATCGCCATAGCCATCCCAGACGGCTATAAGATCACCCGCAGAGACCGCGTCAACGCAGTAGGAGGAGGAATCGCCATCGTCCACAAGAACACCATCAGGGTCTCGACCAGCACCGACGACACTCTCAGCACCGCCGAACACATGCACTTCCAGATCTACACGGACCCCAACACCACCCTTAGAGGCACCCTTGTCTACAGACCCCCTGGGCCCCGACCCCAGTTCAGCGACTCCATCGCCGACTTCATCAGCACGCACGCCCTGACCTCTACCGACTACATCCTCCTCAGAGACCTGAACTTTCACCTGGAGAACAACAACAACAGCAACTCCACCACCCTGATCGACAACCTCGCCAACCTCGGTCTGAGCCAGCTCGTCACAACACCGACCCATTCCGCCGGCCACACGCTTGACCCCATCTTCTCCTCAAGCTCCCACGTCTCCTTCAGCCACACCACGGAACTCCTCTGGACCGACCACCGCTGCATCCATTTCACCTTCCAGAAACCCACCACACACCACCGCACCCAACAGATCCCACGCCGCTGCTGGAGCAAAGTCACCGAAGACCAACTACGGGCAACCCTCGCTCTCAGCCCTCCCTCTGACCCATCCAACACCGACGACGCTGCCTGCAACCTTAGACAATAGTTGGACGACTGTGCCAACACCCTCGCCCCGCTGAAAAAACTCACCTACAGTGACACCACCAAAAGAGCCAGCTGGTTCACCTCGGAACTCCTAGCTTCCAAGCGTACCTGCCGGAAACTAGAGAAGAAATGGCACAGTGATAAGACACCGGACAGCCGCGCAGCCCACAAAGACGCCATCCGTAACCACCACCACCTCATCAACTCCGCCAAGAGAATCTCCTTCAAAGACCGCCTCGACAACAACGCACACAACAGCAAGGAGCTTTTCAACATCGTGAAGGAACTCTCCAACCCCAGCTCCAACACCAACGACATCCCGCCGTCGCAACCCCTGTGCGATTCCCTCGCCACCTTCTTCCACCGCAAGATCGCCGACATCCACGACAGCTTCAACACCCAGACAGCCCCAACTAAGATCGATGCACCAGACCCGCCGCACACCATCGACCACCACCCCCTGCCAGCCTGGGCCAGCGTGAACATCGAGGACACCATCAAGACCATGAGCACAATACACTCCGGCTCCCCGTCAGACCCTTTCCCGCACCACATCTTCAACAAAGCCAGCAGCTCCATCGCACCCCACCTGTGCAACATCATCAATCTCTCCTTCGAGACCGCGACCTTCCCAGAGAGCTGGAAACACGCAGAGATCAACGCCCTACTCAAAAACCCAAGGCGGACCCGAGAGACCTCAAGAACTTCCGGCCCATCTCCCTGCTTCCGTTCCCAGCCAAGGTCATCGAGAAGATCGTCAACAAACAGCTAACCCGATACCTCGAAGAAAACAGCATCCTGGACCCATCCCAAACGGGGTTCCGCAGCAACCACAGCACTGAGACTGCCCTCATCGCCGCCACCGACGACATCAGGATCCTGCTGGACAACGGTGAGACCGCAGCCCTCATCCTGCTGGACCTCTCCGCCGCCTTCGACACTGTCTGCCACCTCCTTCCTCGCCGGCAGAACCCAGAGAGTCCGCCTCCCACCATTCCGATCCGAAGCCTCCGAGATCATCTGCGGCGTACCCCAGGGATCGTCCCTCAGCCCAACACTGTTCAACATCTACATGGCCCCGCTCGCACGCATCTCCAGACAGCACGACCTCAACATAATCTCCTACGCCGACGACACTCAACTGATCCTCTCCCTCACCAAGGACCCCCTCGCCGCCAAATCCAACCTCCATGAAGGAATGAAGGCCGTCGCCGATTGGATGAAGATCAGCTGACTAAAACTGAACACGGAGAAGACAGAGGTCCTCATCCTCGGCTCCAACCCCTCAGCCTGGGACGACTCCTGGTGGCCAACGATGCTGGGAGCAGCCCCGACACCCACCGACCACGCACGCAACCTGGGAGTCATCCTCGACTAAACGCTCTCCATGGCCAAGCAAGTCAACGCAGTCTCATCCTCCTGCTTCAACACCCTCTGCATGCTTCGCAAGATCTACAGGTGGATCCCGACAGACACAAGAAGAACAGTCACCCAGGCCCTCGTCAGTAGCAGACTTGACTATGGGAACGCCCTCTACGCGGGAGCCCTGGCCAAGCTCATCAAGCGACTGCAACGCATACAAAACGCCTCCGCACGCCTGATCCTCGATGTACCACGCCACAGCCACATCACCCCCCACCTGAGGAACCTACACTGGCTCCCCGTCGACAGGAGAATCTCCTTCAAACTCCTCATCCACGCACACAAGGCACTCCACAAGACTGGCCCAGCCTACCTCAACAGACGACTCCTCTTCTACGTCCCCAACCGCCAACTCCGCTCTGCCGACCTCTCCCTCGCCACCGTCCCTCGCATTCGAAGAACTACCACCGGCGGAAGATCCTTCTCCCACCTCGCCGCCAAGACCTGGAACACCCTTCCACTAAGCCTACGACAGACCCAAGACCTGCTGACCTTCAGGAGGCTACTCAAGACCTGGTTGTTCGACCAGTAGCAGCACCCCCCCCTTTTTTCTCCCCAGCGCCTTGAAACCCTCGCGGGTAAGTAGTGCGCTTACAAATTCTGTGATTGATTGATTGATTGTCCCTGTAATTTAATAGACGGGCGATGATAGGGCGGTGAGTGCTCCCAGGGGGTGGACGCGGTCCAAGAGATTGGTGAGCTCTTTCCACGATGAAATGAGGAGAGAGTAATTCCTTTCCCACCACTGCGATCAGTAATTTTTCTATGTACTCCTCCATCTTGCCCGTGTTGGTACTTTCCGGTATGCCCAGGACACGTATGTTATTTCTGCGACTTCGCGCTTCGATGTCCTCATTTTTAGCTGCTATGAGCTTGAGTAATTTATCCATCTGTGCCGTAGTTTTATGCACTTGGGCCATAGTGTCTTCCACTTCGGAGAGGCGCTGTTCGGCATCTGTAATGCGTGTCTCGTGACCTTCTATCTTGCGGGCTATTGCATCCATTTTCTTGTTGCCATCGTGTCCATTTTGTCTGCTATTGTCGCGATCCCTTGTCGCATTTCCAATAAAAGTGACTTCATGTCATCACCGGATGTCGATTGCTGGTCTTGCTGCGATGTTTCTTCCTCATTGCAGGCCTCTGCTTGTTGCTGTCGGGTGGACTTTTTGGCATTGAATGTCAGATGTGGTTGGCGGGCATCTGGCTTTCCCATTTTACTGCGGTCCCTGGTCGTGACTCCAGCGTTGTCCTGGCCATAGTGAGTTCTCGTTTACGTCTCACATTACCACCCTGCTCCTGTAGTCTCTCCGGTGCTGTGTGAGCCTAGTGTGTAGTGATCCTTCAGCCAGTGAGTCCGTATTATCCCCAGACCACCTAGTGCAGTCCTTCCCGCTTTCGTGCCAAACACCCAATCGTGTTTCTCGTGATAGGGCCTTGGTGTGTTCACCCCACACCGCTCCCTCAGCCCAGTTGGTGTGTCTTAGGCCTTACCCCTTTCGTTCATACGGTGTGGTGCTCCGGTCTCACTGAGTTTAGGGGTACCTCAGGCCAGGGTCTTCAACCGTACCGTAGTGCTATATACGGCACTCTTCAGAATGCTTAGCTGTTGCCTGAGGAGAGCAGATCAGGCCAGTCCGTGCCCGTGCATACAGACGATATCGCCGTGACCCACCGCCGCATATATGGTGATTGGGGACGTGTCTGGTCCTACCGTCGTCGATCCTATGCTGGCGTTAACGGGGGATCTCTAGTCAGCCGCTTCGCCGGCTCTCCGTGTGGGATCGTCTCGCTCCAAGATACATTCTTTAGGGCAGGTGTGCCTGAGCCCCGGTACTGCTCTGCCTCCCGGTACAGATATCGCCCCACCTCCTGTAGCACAGCCAGCACCTCCGCTTCCCCTACTGGAGATGTTCCGTTGCTCGTCAGCCGCCGGGATTCGGCACTTCGCAGGCAGCTTTTATGGCCCGGCCTCTTCCACCATTTTCAGCCCGGCCTATCCGCCTCGTGGGATCCGCGGCACTTGCGTAATCAGCGCCGCCGCTCTAATGCACCAGGAGTTCCCGCACCGCGTCTCGGTCTCTACTTCCAGACCCCTGTTCCTGCTCGGAGGTCTTGCGGGCGAGTTTATAGTTACCGCCGCTGGGTCCCTGTTCGTGACTGCTCCTCACCGCTAATTGTTTGATCTTTGTGGCATCGGTAGAAGAAGGATTAATTCCGGATTACAGCGCCGGACTGCGGGAGCCTCACACTGTGGCGGCCATTCCGCTAGTGCGCCACCTAGCGCCCCGTATTTATTAAACTCTACTTACTGTTGGCAACATGAACACGGGTATCTACTTTCTTCACAAGAAGTCCTAAGATATCATGAAGTGCATGAAGAGGGGGTTAGCTGAGTTTGGAAGCAATTGAATAATATCCTTAGGTTGAGATGTATGTGATTGTCCTCAAAGGATGCAGTGATCAAAGATGGAGCACTATTTTGGTTTGTTGCAGAGTTCATTTTCAGCTGATTAAACAGTGATTCGTTGAGCACAGCACAAGGAAGCCCATTATACAAATTTCTGGAATTGTGGATAATAGTATGCAAAGTCAGTTACCTCCTAAATGTATTGGGACATTGACCAGAAGCAAAGTGTGCCAATTTCTTCATTGAAATATTATCTATATGAATTTGATGTGTCATGAGCCTAGATATTCATGTCTTCTAGTACAAAAATATGATTAAAGATGGAGAGTAAATTTTGCATGAGATTGAACAGATTGAATGGGATGGTGGTAAGGTATTTTTTCAGTGTGTGGTAGATAACTCCACATATGAAAGTTGTGGTGGTGACGGTAACAACTTTGGATAGCAGGAATAATTGCCAGTTAGCACTTTTACCATACAATAAAGGATATGTTCAAGCATGCCCATATTCAACTCATTTCTTAAAACAGTCTTAAACTGTAGGACGTGTAAAAATAAAAAACATGCATTTAACTATACATTTTTGACAAATACTTGATGGGTGAAGTGTGTGTGCAGGTCTTCATTTGAAGTGTTGATGGTAGGACATTGTTAGAATTGGGGGTCTCTAGTTGGCAGTGGTGTACACCCTGTCCGTTAGGGACTCTTCCTTCTAGTCAGGATGAGTAAAGTACACACCTAAGTTTGCCTGTCCTCACCCTCTGGTAGCTTGGCACAGAGCAGTCAGGCTAAACTACAGAGGCAATGTGTAAAGCATTTGTATATAACCCACAGTAACACAATGAAAACACCACAAATGGACACCACACCAGTTTAGAAAAATACAGATACAGATATCAGAAAATGACTTTTAGAAGGTAAAAACAGTTCTGTCCATAGGAAACTATGGATGCGTCACTTTTAACACAAAGTACTTGGGAAGCTTCAAAATCACAAAGAAAAGCAGCTGCTGGGAAGGTGGTGCACACAGGGAAAGTGAGGTGTTGGTTCCTTGCTCCAGGAGAGGTGATGCGTCGGTTCCTTACTACCACGCAGGGGAGGTGATGCATTGGTTCCATACTGGAGAGGAGGGGATGTGTCGGTTTCTTACTGTGTGGGGAGGTGATGTGTCAGTTTCTTACTGCAGCCCCAGCATTGATGTGGATTTGGTGCACAGGTGCAATGTGTGGAAATCCAGATACGCTGGAGGTCGATGCAGCGGCGGTAACACAGGCCCTGCATCGATTTCTTCAGCTGCAGTCCCACGATGCATCGATTCTTGTAGCCGCGGAATAGGGCATGCGTCGGAGTAGGTGAGGGGATCTCAGACTTCAGCTCGGTGCACAGGACTTGGCGTGCAGTGGTTTCTCGGGCCGCGGGCAGGGGCTGCGTCAATTTCTTTGGCAGCACAAGGCTGTGTGTCATAATTTTCTCCCGCACGGTTGTGCTGCATTGAATTAAACAGCTGTTAGCAGAGCAAAGTGTCAATTTTCAGGTTTACGCAGCTTCAAGTAGCAGGAATAACCTCCAGGGGCGCAGAACTGGAATTGGCATCACATAGCAGGTCAGAACTCCCAGCAGTGGAGTTAAAGGAAGCTGTTGGTGAAGTCTATGTGTCCGTGAGACTTCAGAACAGGAGGCAAGCACACACAAGCCCTTGGATATTCTTCTCAAACTGGTTTCACAGCAAAGTCTAGTCTTTGTCCTCTCCTTGGCAGAAGCAGCAACTGCACGCCAACCCAGCAAAGCAACATACAAAAAAGGGTCAGTACTCCTCCTTACAGCTCTTCAGCTCTTTTTCCTCTGGCAGAGGTTCCTGTTGATTCCAGAAGTTATCTTTTTGAAGTCTTTGATTTCCCTGATACTTCCAACAGGAGGCTAGCTGCTTTGCATCAAGCCTTTGGAGATCTTCTTAAGCAGGATACCACAGCAGGGCAAAAATTGGCAGTCCTTTTCCTCTGCCCACAGATAGAAGCAGCAACTGCAGGCCAACCCACCGTTTACACATGAAAGGGCAGCACTCCTCACACAGCTCTTCAGCTCTTCTTGGCAGGGTCCTCTTGTTTCCAGAAGTGATCCAAAGTCCTGGGGTTTTAGGCCCAATACTTATACCCCAATTTCTCATTGTTGTCTTTGTTTCAGAGTTCCTGATCTCAGTACAAACCGGTTCTGTTCTCCCTGGTCCAGCTTGACCACAGGGGGGTGGAGACAGCATTGTGCAAAGGAGACACAACCTATTCAGGTGCCAGTGAAAACGTCTTCCACTACTCTAAATGCAGAAAGGTCTATTCAGCCTGGCTATGTGTTACCCAGGAAAGGCAGGACACACCTCAACCCTCCGTGCGACTGTCTAGAGTGAATGCACATCGCCAGCTCCTGTCACTCCAAAACCAGACAGTGAAAACACAAACAGGCAGAGGCACACAGAAAGTTAAAGCAAGAAAATGGCATTTTCAAACACACAATTTAAAAAACACCTTCACTAAAAGGTGTTTTATTAAATTTTAAGTTCAGAGAGCCTAAACTCCATTTCTCCATCTTGTCCCAATGGAAAGATACCCTTGTAAGATGTTACAAGGCAGCTCCCATTTTAACCTATGGGACAGACAGCCTTTCAATAGTGAAAAAAACATTAGTTCACTATCAGGACATGTAACACACACCAGTACATATCCCACCTTTCACATACACTACACCCTCCTCACGGAGCTACCTTAGGCCTATCTGAGGGGTACCTTACATGTAAGAAAAGGGAAGGTTGGGGCCTGGCAGGTGAGTGCACTTGCCAGGTTGACATGGCAGTTAAAAACTACCTGGGCAGGCACTGCAGTGGCAGGGCTGAGACACATTTACAGGGCTACTCAAGTGGGTGGCACAACCAGAGCTGCAAGCTCACTAGTAGCATTTGATTTCCAGGCGCTGGCACACTCAGTGCACTTTACTAGGGACTTACCAGTAAATTGAATAGGCCAGTCATGGATAACCAAACATAATCACAATTTACACAGAGAGCTTATGCACTTTAGCACTGATCAGCAGTAGTAAAGTGCCCAGAGTCCTAGAGCCAACAAAAACAGGGTCAGGAAAATAGGATGCAAAAGGCAAAAGGTTTGGGGATAAACCTGCAAAAAGGGTCAAGCCTAACAGACATGATATGATGTAAATGTTGATATAAGGTTGTGCTTGTAAAGTGCATATTGTGGTGTCCCAGGGAGTGTATGAGGTAATACAGATGCCCGTCGTTGAGAATGTAGTGGTGTGTGTAGTGGTCTATGTGCTGGTGTTTTCAGTGTTTTTCTAAATCCTTATATAGCAATGTGTGTCCATGAATTTTAATCTGCATTTAAATTAAAAGTGTTTATAATATGCATACTGTCTATGCATGTTGTATGTGCATACATTATGTGGTTTGTAGGTTGTATGGGGTATATGAAGTGTGAAAGTGAGTGGTGGAGATTATTGTGGTATAGGCTCAAGGATAAGGGAGAAGGGTGTGAGGTGTACGTGGTGATGTAGAGTTGAGAGTTGGGAAGTGAAGGCTATAGGAGGTGTAGGGTGTTAGTGTTGTTGAGTATATCTGGTGTATGGTTTAGGTAATAGAGTGCAGATTGCTTATGGTACAGAAGTTTTTCTACATTGGTGGTGTAGAGAGTAGGGTGGGAGTGTTGGGAGTATAGGTGATGCTGAAGTGGAGGTTTTGTAGTATGCAAGTGGTGTAAGGTGTAACTGGCATAGGTGTAGGGCCTAAGACATACATAGTGGTATGTGTGTAGGTAGTGCAAGATGTAATTAGTGGTGCTGATGGTATATAGGGTTGGAAGTGTGTTATGTTGGAAGTGTGTGATGCATGTTATTGTGAAAGGTTCAGGTAGTGTTGAAGGGTGCAGATAGAAAAAGAGAAGTTTTTGCACCTATGGGAGATAAAGACCAAAGATTAGAAGTAATCTGTGACTGAGCTCATCAGTGTGACAAACCAGAAAGCTACAGCTGGTAGGAACACTAGATAGTCAGTAAAAAAGACTGAGAATTCATGGGGTGTTCTTAAGCTTCCTGACAAAAATATTTCTGTTGGGAATAACTTCAAAGTTAAAGGTTAGAGGACCTACGGTGCATTTCTTTAGGGAGGTGTAGCAGATTGCCTCTGTTCTCAATAAATATTCTTCAACCACAATACAAGGATTTTCAAAAACATCTGTTAGAAGTACTTTCTTGTAAAAAGTTCTGATTTCTTGTGAATTTGTTCCTCAGAGTCCAATCTACTTTCCATCAGCTACTCACGAGACTGCCCCTCTCACTTTCTATTTCCACAGGTACTAAGACAGAGCAGATCTGTCTCAGGACTTTATGGAGCCTTAAACCACATAAGAGAAATTTCACAGCAGAAAAACAGGCTGCACTTGTAGGAACCTGACCCCTGTCACCTCTATGGTTCATTTGGCTACTGGTGTTGCAAATCTTTGAGAAAAATGCTAGACGTAGAATTGAAGGGAGATTAGGAGACACCTATTTGCAATGTTTCCTGGTAGGCCTTATCAAATTCCAAAGTGAAGTCGGCAGCAAATTCTTCCTTGCTTTTCAAATCTAGGTATATACAGGTGGCTGTGTAATGTGTGGATGGTGATGTAAGAAGTAGATGGAAGAATGTGTCAGAGATGGTTTAGGGTGTACGATATAGATGGTGGGGTAGGTAGTGATGTGGGAGGTGATGCAGATTCTACGTGATGATGTAGGTGTCAGTTCACTCAACTCACATGAGTTTGTGTGGGAATGCCCAGTGATGAAGCATGCCACATAATTGCGGTGAGGGCTTTGCAATTCCCAGTGGCATAACTGTCCTAAATTTGTGCTTTCATATATAATTCTTCTATTAGTGAGAGTACAGTACTGCTGGGGAGGACAGAGGAATAGGTCTTTAGGGCCTCTTTCCCCTCTTGTGAGACTGATATTCACCCAAGTGACATATCAAATGATCTACCCCAGAGGCTGTGCTAAAATTCGGAAAAAGCTTTAAGACTCAGGAACGGATTTAGACTTTGAAGGATGGGATACTCTGTCACAAATGTGTCTGATATCCTGCCCATTGTCCTACAAGTGTTATGGGATATAATGGATTTGTAATGCAGGGATGGGCTATCCGTCACATTTGTGACCGGGTATCCCATTCACCAGAGTCTAAATCAGGTTCTCTGCCTTCAACTCCAGAAAGTAAGGCTCAGTCCAATTAGGAGCCCTGTAGAGGAATTTCGGGTTTTTATATGGTGAACCTGGCACTCAAGATGCTAATAGAGATTGTTTTTACAGAATTAATTAATTTAAAGGTTGATGTTTCACAGGTCAGGGCGTGGAAGAGATGGTACAAATGCAACAAACATGGGAGAGAGTGAATAACGCAGCTACAGCATGCTGAGAAATTAAGTTTTTCAAGTAAGTCCAGGAAATGTTTTATTTTGATGCAGGAGGCAGAACAGAGACTATGGGGCACATGCATCAAGCCTTTTTTCCGTTCGCAAATTTGTGAATGGAAAAAGGCCTTTTCAGATGCATGTACCTTTCGTCATTCGCAATTTAGGTAATCGCAATTGTTTGCAATTATGTAAATTGCGAATGCATTTAGGGAATCGCAATTTGTGAATCCCTATTTGCCGATGCACGTATCCTATCCTAAATGCGAACTGTGCTTTTAGGAAATACTAATTACCATCAACTTCAAGTTGATGGTAATTTGTGCATGCTTAGAAAAATGCACAAAAATGAATTTTTCAAAGTGCCATGTAGCGCAAGTGCTTCACATGTGCACACCTACCTTTTTTTGGGGGGTGCTTCAGGGGTGCCTTAGGCCCCCGGGCACCCTTGGATTTGCATTCACAATTTGCGATTACCAATTTGGTAATCGCAATTTGCGAATGCATTACCATCCATTCCTTTGGGCCTGTAGGCCCATAGGAATGAATGGAGTCACATTAGCTAATAGCGATTCGCAATTTCCAAATCGCTATTAGCTTATGTTAAGGAATCGCAAATTTTATTGCGATTCCTACATGCATAGGCATTTGCGATTACCAAATAGCGATTCCTTAAAAATCGCTATTTGGTAATCGCAAATGGGGAGTTTGATGCATGTGCCCCTTAGTCCCTGCTTACTAGCTGCACAGCATTGTCGGGTGCCAACTCTGCAGGGAAGTTTAACATTATTGTGAAGTAATAACATGCCAACACTGTGCAACTATGAGTTATATTTCATGGAACGAGTACTAACCCGGCTTTAATGTTGATAAAACAACACAGCATTCTCATTTCTGTAGGATTATTTTACACCTAATTTAGTACCTGCTATGAAAAGGAAGTAAAGGTATGATGGGACTGTTTGTAGGGAGGATGACGTGGGGATGGGGGAGGGAAGGGGAATTTAATTTTTGGTGGGAAAAGCATTGTATATGGCCTCCCACAGAGAAACAGAAAAACGGGATAAGAGGCTTGGATGCTGCTGCTATAACCTCATGTGATTTTACCATGCAGAAAAACTGTCTGAGAAAATGGGGTCAGGTGTTCCAACACCCCGAAAAACTGGGTGCAAGAAAGCCGGCCCACTCAGAATCAGGGGGATCAGAATTCCATACTGGAATTCAGCTCTGCCTGGCACAGAATCATGGCCATAATGTAAGCATCTGATTCAACTGACATGTGGAATACACTGCTCCTGCATGAACATATTCAGGGTTTGTGTTCATTTGTAAAGGGTGGAGTTTAAAGTGAAGTTGTTGCCCAGTCTATCTTTTTCACCCTTTGAAAGTATACATTTGTGATGTGCTTCAATGTAGAAGACGAGAAGCAGTTGCGTTTTTAAAGTGTGGAACATATTCTAACAGCGTTTGCTGCTTAGAAGGCTGGTGCACTTATTGGGCAAATAAAATAGTAGACAAACGTAGGGGTGGCTCGGGTGGAATAATTATGTAACTCAAGTCTGAGCCTCTTGCTTTTATTTTAGACAGTCTTGGATGTGCTAAATAATTAATTGTGACTGACCTTCGAATGTGATCTATTCTGCAGCTGCAACCTCTCAACTTCCCATGTCTTCTGGGGCTGCATCATGATCCTGTGCCGAGTTCTGTGCAGATGCAGAAAGGGTCTGTGCATTTGCTTCACCCAAACTGCGGTCTAGCGCACACCCATAAACTCAGAATAAAAAAATAACAAAAATATCCATATTGAACACTACTAAGCTATGATTCTTCTGCACTCTCCCCCAACGCTGGAGCTCAATTAGGAAGCCTAGTGCCACAAACATTATTTTTTTAATCAAATCCCTGTCTGCCATTTTTGCGTTCATAAATATGGGTGGCACTCTGTCAACAGCCATGTACCACCCATGACAAGCCACCTTGATGGAAAGTAGTGCAAATAGAGCAAAGTAGCTTAAGGTAGAGCAAAGCACTATGGGGCAGATTTTACAGGAACTGACGCATCTCTGCATATTAGCAGAGATGCGTCAGTTAATTTGCGTCACGGAAAAAAACCCTTGCGCCACCATGGATGCATCGCATTTACAATGCGGCGCACTGTGGCGCAAGGATTGACAGATGCGTCACGCATCTATTGGTGTAAAGGCAACACATTGCTGGAGTCGTGTCGCAAGCACGTCACAACTCCAGCAATGCTTCAGAATACCTATTTATATTATACTGTGTCACTCCTTATGCCTGCTTCAAGCAGGCGTATGGTTTTGACGCAGTGGCGTCGTAAAAGTGACTCAGTGAAATCTTGTAGATTTCAATGCAACACTTTTACGAGGCTTTCTTGCGTCGGAACGCCCACCCTGCATACATTATACCTGACGCAGGTATAATGTGATGCAGGGCTTTACAACGTGATGCATCTCCATAGATGCGTCACATTGTAAATGTGTCGCAACGTGGCGCATTGTTTACGATGCCACTGCGTCACAAAAGTGATGCAATTGCGGCATAATTGTGTCGCAAGGAGCTTGTAAATCTGCCCCTATGTATGTTGTTTTACAGGCTACTTTCCAGCACATTTAAAGTTTTGCACTGGAAAATAAATACTTTATCAACACTTTGGACCTGTTTGCAGCACTTTTTGTGACTTAACACTGACGAAATATGTTTATAAATCTACCTCACTATCTGTTGAGTAAATGTTAACACAGTTCAACTATGACCAGATGTAAGAATGAAGCTTAAATTTCATAATACATGCCAGAGGGATATTTTCATATTTCCCTAAATGACTAAACTAATACTATTAGTATAATGTTCTACTTAAAACAAAACACACAGAAGAAAGTACCTTTAGTCATGTCCTGCTGTTCCGATGTGCAAAAAAAGTTATACTTAGGAGCTGGAATACCCAATCCAATTACCAGGTCTTTTGATCAAAAGAACCAAAGGCTTTTTAAATAAACCTATTGGACATTCAATCTCTTGATGATATGCTTCACGCAGGGAATGGACTATCCGAGGTAGCTGGGCACTCAAGGAACTGGTGCATGGAAGTAATTTAAAATAATGGCATGTAAAGTATGCACTTGAAATAATTCCTCTGCTGGAATCAGTATTCCAGCCTTATATTGTCAAGTGGAAACAACCAGCATGGCTTAAGTAAATAGGAGCAAAGTAGTCATTACCAAATTCAATAATTTCAGTAATGTCTGACTAAACACTAAAATGACTGCTCTTGACGAAGACATGGAGTTAGATCAAATTATGTGGGCAAGGTTTTCAGCACAAGTTTTGTGATATGGCAGGGATGACGAGTGCAGGGGCTAGATGCAAGCCAGGTTGACTGTAGACCCAGGCAAAAATTTCAGTACACCTGCATAATATCGCATCATTTTGCATTAAGCTTGTAAAGAGAAATTCCTGAATTTACCCTAATATACCACGTCATGTAATTATGTGTCATTGGCAGCAGAAATTTTGCATTAGCACACAGCAACAACACGTATGAACAGCACAAGAGTGACTGTTTGCTGGTGACGTGTTTTTGTCACAATTTTTTAGCGTCATTGTATCCAAAATGGATACAAGGACCCATTTCACACTATAATTTAGCACCAGAGGCTGGTGTTAAATGTTTTGCTATTATGTATAATTTTGCATCATTTTTCCAAAATTTGGGGAAATAATGCAAATCGAAAATTATGAAAATTTCACACCCGCCTAGTTATCAGGATGTCTGTAGTAGTGATTCATTTGAATGCTATAAATCTAAACTGAACTCATTTAACTAGTCATTAGTTGCCATGAAATTGTGACCTTGGTCAGAATCTCCTAACCTTACATTGGCTATACTTGTAGTGTTAGTCTGTTTGGAAGGATGTACAAAAAAAGGCTTACAGATGGGAGGTACAATATTTACACCTTTGGCTTTGGGAAAGATATTACTTCTCTTGAGGCCATGTTCAATGAAGGTCTGTTTTTGAATGAAGTGATGTGTATTCTGAAACGTTCGGTGGTCACTTGTTTTAACTTTGTGATTTTCAATTGCATTTTGGATTCAGTTATTTTGAAAAAGTGGTGAATTTCAAAGCATTACTGTATTTGCTGCAACAGCCATTGACAATTGTAATTAAATTATATGAATTTACAATAAGAGCCTGTTAGATCTGGCATTCTTGGCATGGTTTCCCCTGTGTTTTTGCCTCTACCTACTGTATTTTTTACTATGCTGGACTTCGTTTTTGCTGGCTTTTGAACTATGGGCACTTTACCACCGCTGTTCAGTGCTAAAGCTGTAGTACTCCCTGTCCAAATTTTGATTATGATTGGTTATCCGTGAGTGGCATATTTGATTTACTGGTAAGTCCCTAGTAAAGGGCAGTGTGTGTGCCCATGGCCTGTAAATTAAATGCTAGTAGTGGGCCTGCAGCACTGATTGTGCCACCCACGAGTAGGCTTGCAAACATGTCTCAGGCCTGCCACTGCAGTGTCTACAAGTGCAGTTTTAAACTGCCATGTACACCTGGCAAGTGCACCCATTTGCCAGGCCCAAACCTTCCCTTTTAGTACATGTATGGCACCCCTAAGGTAGGCCCAAGGAAGCCCCATGGGCAGGGTGTGGTGTATGTGAAAGGTAGGACATGTGTTGGTGTGTTTTACATGTCCTGATAGTGAAATACTGCCAATGTATTTTTTCGCTATTGTAAGGACTATCTTTCACATAGGTTATCATTGGAGCTGCCTTGTAACTCTTTACAAGTGAACTTTCAATTGGGAAGAGATAGAGATTTTAAAAACACATAATTCTGTGAAGTTGTTTTTTAAATTGTGTGTTTGAAAATGCCACTTTCAGAAAGTGGGCATTTTCTTGCTTTACCATCCTGTGCCTATGCCTGCCTGTGGAATCCACAGCTGGTTTAGACTGACAGTTGGTCTGTTTGTGCATTCACTCTATACAGTCCCACAAAGGGAGCTGAGTTGTGCCCAAAATATCCTGATTGCCCATCACAAGGCTGATGGGCCTTCCTGAACTAGAGTGGTGGGAGGAGTTGTCACTGACACCTGAATAGGGCTTTGCATGCCCTCCCACAAATCTGTCTCCAACCCACTGTAGTGTGTCTAGAGCCAGGTCAGGGCATGGCAGGAACTGTTTACTACAAAGATTATCCTTTGAAGTATACCTACTTCAAAGACAGAAAGGGATATTAATATTGGACCTGTAACCCCACATTTTTAGAACACTTCTGGACTGAGGGCTCTGCCAAGAAAAAGAGCTGAAGAGCTGTCAGGAAGAGTACTGCCCCTTTGCTCTGTTGCTTTTCTGGGTTGGCCTGCACTTGCTGCTTCTGTCCGTGAGCAGTGAAAGAACTGAACTTTGCTTTCAGGTGGTTTTGCTGCTTCACGAGCTGAAAATCCACGCATCGCCCTTTAGCACTGTTTTTCCTGTTATAAGCTTGCCATGCAGTTAAAAAACCAATGCATCACCGCAGGGGCGACCAAAAAATTGACGCAGCGCCTGTTTGTGTCTGGAAGAACCGCCGCAGCCAGAGTCCAGAGTACCGTGTCTCCAGTGTCGGAGAACCCTGCTCCGACTTCAACGCAGGCCCTGCTGCGTGGCTGAAGGAATCGACGCATCACCTGCCCGCAGCTAGAAGAATCGATGCAGTGCCTGTTTCGCCACTTCATCGACCAAGCACACATGGATTTTCCATGCATCACATCTGTCTGCCAAGTTTCCATTGCATCACCCCGCAGTAAGGAGCCACTTTCGGAATCCGAGGTATTGCTTCTTCTTCCAGTAAGGAATCAATGCAACACTTCTCCTGCGTGCAGCAGAACTGACACCTCGATTCCTCTGGGACTCAAGCATCGAAGCATCGCTATGTTTTCTGATATTTCCCTCCTTTGCAGCTGTTTTTCGTCTTGGATTTTGACACATCAAAGGTACTATGTGCTAAAATCAATGCATCCATAGAGTTCTATGGACTGAATTACTTAAACATTTAAAAAGTGATATCTTGAGTTGGGTATGTTAGATTTTTATCGTTTTGGTCTTGTTTTGTTTAGAGAAAGATTGGTTATTTTTCTTAACTGGTGTGGTGTCCGTTTGTAGTGTTTTTATTGTCTTACTGTGTGTTTTATGTACAAATACTTTACACATTGCCTCTGAGATAAGCCTGACTGCTCATGCCAAGCTACCAAGAGGGTGAGCAGGGGTTATCTTGGGTGCGTAACTGCCTTACCCTGACTAGAAGGAAGGATCTTACTTGGACAGGGTGCATACCACTAGAGACCCCATTTCTAGCAGAGCCGTAGAGAAATAAAGTGGTTTCACGAGAATCACACACTTTTCATTTGTGGTCAAGAGCTGAAGGTGAATCATACCCAGATCTCTGAGAGGTAACTGAGCAAATGAACCGTAAGATCAAATCTTCTACCATAATTATACAAATAAATTTGATCACCTTAAGATATGATAGACTTGTCCTGTCTGAATGTTTCAGTGTGTGAAGGTCGTGTTTCCAAGCTTGATGTTATAAATAATGTCCCTTCTATCTTAGTGTAAGCTTTATTTTACTCCTATATATGCTGTTATATTTCATTATAGGCACCATGTGGCCTTGACATCTGGTGTGACCTCTTCTGTCAGTCCAGAATTGCTAGCGAACAAAATTCAGTAAACTATGAATTTTTTAGCTCACACATACAATTGTGAAAGCAGAAGTACAAGTCCCACAAGGTAGTTCACAACTGCCTAACTAATAAACAATTTCGGGGCATATTCTCAAGGACTTATCGCTGAGTTAGCTGCACTTTATCACAGCCAAAGTGGCGATAGATTTATCGCCCTATTCACAAGCTGGTGCTAACAGCTGATATCACCAGTTTTCCTGCAATAGCAGCCACAAAAAACATCGCCTCGAATGACACCGGCAACTAACGCTAATGAGATGCAGATTAGGCGTTCCTGTGCAAAAACCTGCGACAACACCACTTCGCAACATTCTCAAAGGCCAGCAAGATCGGCGATAAGATCACAAAACATGTGACAAGGCGCATTAGCAGCAGGGAATTAACACCTGCTCTTTCCTGGTATTAAGTCGGACGAAAACCTGCACCAGAAATGGGAGCCCAGCCCACAGCCACACCAGAAGAACAACAGATGCCATGGAGCTACTAATCATGCAGCCGGACACCCAAGAGGGCCACAACACCCACCGCCAACACCCCCAGGACCCCCCCCCCACGGGGCCCTACCCCGGACAAAGATATTTTACATCAACTTTACGAAATCATGAATAAAACAATTCGCCTGATTTCGCACAAGTACAACAATTAACATTCATGTGTGGTCAGAAAAAGGAGAATCATTCATTCATCTTTGAATTTCCAAACAAATTATTTTATTCAAATTTAACTCAAAACAACTATTCGGAAGAGTCATGGCGGGTCTTCTCTGGACAATTTGTAAGACACAGCCTGCAAGACAAAATTCAAGATAAGAAGGTGTGTCATGCGCTCATCAAAGGACAGAGAGAGAGAGAAAGAGAGAGAGAAAGAAAGAAAGGGAGAGAGAGAGAGAGTGAAAGAGAGGGAGAGAGAGAAAGAGAGAGAAAGGGGGAGAGAGGGAGAAGGAGAGAGAGAGAGAAACAGAGGAAGAGAGAGAGAGAGACAGTGAAAGGAAGAGAGGGAGAAGGAGAAAGAGAGTAACAGAGGAAGAAAGAGAGACAGTGAAAGGAAGAGAGGGAGAGAGAGTGCCGACACTGCGGATCCAGGCCTCACTGCTCACCTGCTGCCACCGGTGTGTCTCCAACCACGTGCCGGTATACACTGCAGTCCACCAGGTCCCTCATCTGAAACAGAGTCCAGATTTATGAATGGCAGAGTTCATATCATTGCACACGCCATCATCGCTTGGCCGCCCCTGCGCACACAGGCTGCTGCACCCCAGCCCCTCCCGGCGCCCAGCGGTGTTTGCCCGCCCCTGCGCACCGAGGCCTCACTGCTCACCTTCCGCCACCAGCGTGTCTCCAAGAGGGCCTACCACGTGCGGGTGCAAGCTCCAAGCCCGGGGCCCGCGACCTTGGCAGCCTCCACATCATGCAGCCCCGTCCCATGGGCCACCAGGTCACACACGTGATTCTGGGTCTTGATTTCGCAATGCAGAGATCATATCAGTGCACACGGCATCATCGCAGGCTGCACACCCGCTCAGCTCTATAGGTGCCACTAACTCTGTGAACCGCGAGGCAACGCCACGTGGCGGTAGGCCCGCGCTGCCCGTTGGCTCAGGCCTACACTGCGGTCCAGCAGGGCTCACACAAATCCTTACCAGTCCGGACCGCCAGGATGGCGCATCATCGCAAGCTGCATACCCGCTCAGCACCTAAGGTGCCCCTACCTCAGTGCACCGAAAGTCACCGTCCCGTGGCGGTAGGCCCGTGCCGGCCGCAGTGTTTCCGGTGCCACCAACTCTGTGCAACGCAAGTCATGGACCCTTTCTCATTGAGTCTCGTGATATGCCAGGCGGACGCAGCCATGTCACCTCCGGCAGTGGGGAAGAACTGGGACACGTAGCGTCGTCGTCCCCCCCTTTATACGTAAGCCGAGTGGGCTGGGTCTGCGTACGCCAGACCAGCGTAGGGGTGTGAATAAGTATGAATACACAAAAGTGGGCTGCCCCTTGAATCAATTCCTATGTTTATCTACAGAGTTCTATAGAGATGCACTACCAGTGGGGGCATCTCATAAAAAGTTACGGACTGGCCTCACACACCGCCCGGTGTCATGCTTCATCATCGGCTGTCCTCGCCCTCTAAAAACTTGGTTTGATAGAGGGCGGGCATACCTGGAGACAGGGATGCACTTCTAAATCTAAGTGATGGCCGTGGGGAGTGATAAGTGATTTAAAAACCATTACATTAGTCCATGTGCTATGCTTTATTCAAATGGTAAATGTATTGTGGTTAAAAACTAAGTGAACGGTGGTATGGGATATTATTCTCCCTTCACCGTATGAAATGCGATCGACATGTTTCTGCTGAGGTGTCCCCGAAGAGTACGTAGCATTCTTCAGGACCTAAAAGGGGAGGGGAAAGGGGGGTTATATACCTATGTGTTCACTTCCTTTTAACTAGTAAAAAATGGAAGGAAAATCCTGTCGCTAGATCAGGGAGGGTTAAAAAAACACTATGTAGGTGGATACTTCCCTCTTGGTATAGTACCACTGAGAGTAACTCTGTAGAGAAAGGAAAAACAAAAACAAAACATACAAACCAAACCGTGTGAGTATGTAAACAAATAGTTTATAAACATCATCCATCCCGCGTCATACCTATAGCTAACACTGATTAGCTCACTAATTAGTCACAGCTCTTTAGTATAAAAACCCTCTGAATCTCACCATTTACCATCAGCGGGGAGACAGAGAGGACGCCTCCGGGAAGAACGGCTGGAAGCACTGAAACTAGACAGTAAGAGTATGCCTGAAGGAATGCTGGTGTGAACTTGAATGAATAGGTGGTCCATTAGTTCTGGATTTCACCTTGTTATGTTTGCTTTAACTAGGAACCTTGGTCCTGGTTCTTTCTGAATACTGGTGACTAACCCTTAACTACCAGTAGTGATTTTATGTGTTTTTTCCCTACAGAAAGTCTAAGTAGGTCCTTCCACCTCAGCCCTCCCATGGAGCGTTTAGGGTAGAAATACAGGGTAAGAGTTGGTTTACAACCACTTTTTAACAGTGTGAGTACACGTTGCACCTGCCACGTGTCTCATAAAGACCACTTCACACCACCACGCGCGCTATAGGTATGACGCGGGATGGATGATGTTTATAAACTATTTGTTTACATACTCACACGGTTTGGTTTGTATGTTTTGTTTTTGTTTTTCCTTTCTCTACAGAGTTACTCTCAGTGGTACTATACCAAGAGGTAAGTATCCACCTACATAGTGTTTTTAACCCCTCCCCTGATCTAGCGACAGGATTTTCCTTCCATTTTTCACTAGTTAAAAGGAAGTGAACACATAGGGTATATAACCCCCTTTCCCCCTTTTTTAGGTCCTGAAGAATGCTACGTACCCTTCGGGGACACCTCAGCAGAAACATGTCGACCGCATTTCATACGGTGAAGGGAGAATAATATCCCATACCACTGTTCACTTAGTTTTTAACCACCATACATTTACCATTTGAATAATGCATAGCACATGGACTAATGTAATGGTTTTTAAATCACTTATCACTCCCCACGGCCATCACCTAGATTTAGAAGTGCATCCCTGTCTCCAGGTGTATGCACGCCCTCTATCAAACCAAGTTTTAGAGGGCGAGGACAGCCGATGATGAAGCATGACACCGGGCGGTGTGTGAGGCCAGTCCGTAACTTTATGAGATGCCCCCACTGGTAGTGCATCTCTATAGAACTCTGTAGATAAACATAGGAATTGATTCAAGGGGCAGCCCACTTTTGTGTATTCATGAGATAGTGGAGGCTGGCTCGCCCTTTGGCCCCGTGCCTCTAGTTCCCACCCTCAGCAATATTGCTGGTGTTAGTGTGTGTGGGGTGTGAATAAGTATCCCTGGGCTCTGGGCATGGTTCATTTCTGTGCTGGACAGGAAACCAACTGATGCGTTTGTCTCTGTTGCAGTGTCTGCGCCACACGGCCCGCAATCGACAATGTTGTAATGTTGCATGCATTACATTGCGGAGGGTGGGTGCGCACGAAGGGATTGTACAAGGAGCGCAAGGCCGCTCGGGCTCTTGGCTCATGCATGCCAACTGTTGTGTGTGTATCCATATTGGTGCACCATAAGCCTAAGGCCTAGCCTCAATTGCAGCGCGAAAGCCACATCACATTTCCAGAATGCAAGCAGTAGTCAGACTAACATTAGGGATGAAAGCTCCTTTGTCTCAATACATAAGGCGGAAGGACATCTGCACCTCCGACCTTGGTCTTGCATGCGGCAGGCACCCCCTGAGAGAGATACCATAGCAGATGATGACGACTCCCAAACTACGCACAGCGTTAATGAAAGACCAACGTATCCACAACCCACGCACAGAAGTTCTTGCTCGAGGTACTCTTGCATGGAATGTCCTTGACACTTACATACACAACAACCCATACGTCCAAACGTTGCACACACATACGACTCATTGCTCCGAGCTGTGGCATATCATCCACATAACGGCCGCAGGTCAGAAGAGTGCCGGTTCTACGAGAGCCACCAACGCAATGGCAGAACATCCCGGGCGCATGCACAACGCCTGTCACGTGGAACTGTACCATGACCGAATAATGCCTGTTAGTGTCTGATGCATTGGTCTGCATGTTGTGGCCCTTGTCTTGCCCGTACTGACACGCACATGGCAATAAAGTCTACGCAACTTCACTAGTGTTCAACTGTGATGAGTGTTGATTAGAATGACAAATCGTGTGCCTCAATGAGCATTGTCCGTACACAGGTCGGGACTGACTGACGCATTTCACTTAGGGGTGAGTCCCTATTGCCAGCTCCACCTCTGTGAGCCAGACATAGTGGTCGGGATAGTTGCTGATAGACCTGTGCTTTTACGTGTCTTCAGCAGTGTGAGTATGGTGTTCATATTCTTGCCATGTGGATCAATGTGATCCATCACCACAGGCTGTGTCCACCCAGTTGAGTGTGAGTAGGTATGCGAAGAGATGTTCTGTTGTCAAATGTGATGGTGGACACTACTTTAGGCCTGCCAACGACTTTGACATTTCATACCCAGCCCTATTTCTAAAATTGCGTGGGGCAAAGTTGAGGAATTGCGCGATTGTTGTTTCAGAGCAATGAGGCCACAGCTAGTGCACACATTCCCAGTCATCTCACTTCCTATGTGTGTCACGGTCAAACATGCGCATTGCTTTCATTTCCCAGGGTGTACCTTTTTGGGCAATCAATGTCCTTACATTCATCCATACTTTCATACTTGATCGATTATGGACATGACACATCTGTGTGAATTTGAATGATTTATTCACATTCGGTGGAGTGTCGGAGCTGGAGCAGTACATGGCCATGCAAACCCCACATTACATTATAGCCCAGTGGAGGGCCAGCCAGAGTCATTTAGGGATTGACAAGTACATCACAAGAGGAAGAGTACAGTCCGCAGTCTGATTGCTGTGTCATTGGTAAGCAAACAAAATATGGCAGTCCATGTCGAGGTCCAAGGTGAGTGTCGCAGAGTGTTTCGGGGGACAGTGGGAGGTGTTGTGACAGGGCATGATGCAGAGGGCAGAACCAAGCTGAAACAGGGCATATGGCGTAGAAGAATGCTACTGGCTCCTTCTTACTACAAAGGTGGAATCACCCGCATCTTCGTCCTCTATGTCATCTGTCTGACATGTGGGTGCTGATGTTTGGTCTGCAGCACTGTGTGCCACTGACACATCAGGGGCCGGAGATGTGTGTGTAGAAATACCAGCAGCATTCATCAGCGACTGCCTTAGTGGCAGCAATGCGATGATGAGGATCTGCAGGGCATGGAAGATCCCAACAACTTTCCGCTGGTGTGCATCCGTGGCAGCCATTCTTTCCGCATGCATCCGCTCCATGTTCTCCATTATCCTCAGCATCTGTGCCAACTCTTAGCTGACATAGCTGAGGCCACTCTGACTAGACAGTTGTTCTCCTCTCAGAGTGATGACTCCAGCGATGTCGGGCAAGGATTGTTGGACATCATGGAGCGAACTGTGGGTGTCCGTTAGGGAGTGTAAGTGGTCCCTGATGGGACTTAGACACCCACGTATGTCATCTAGTTTGGCTGCCATGAGGACCGAACCCCACCCGCACCTGTTCAGCCACCTCCTTCTGGCAGTCTAACATATGGCCTTGGAATGCGATGTGTTCTTCGGTGAGGTGCTGGGAGCCAGCCGTGGTGGTGGGTGCTTCCTGCTGTGTGGTCTGTGCAGGGGGTGGGGTCTCCTCGATGCAGCTGGGCTGCTCTGCTCCTGGAGGTGGATTCCCGTAGCTGTCCATGAGCTGTTGTAGGGCGTCGGTGTCGAAGGTGTGGAGGTCCTCTTCATCATCACTGATGAGTTGTCTGGTCTGCTCTGCAGGAGGTGTTGATTGTCCCTCTGCAATGTGAAGGGGAGATGCATTTTAACATTGTGTTGACATGTATGTTGACGCATTGTTCAAGTTTACATACAGACTTCATGACAATGTACATTGTGACTGTTTGGGAGGAGCTGACTATTTGATGCGGGACATTGGACATTTGAACTACATCACGGATGTGAGGTTGTACACGTACATTATCATCTCACAGTTTCCTGCTATGCCAGATGTGATTGGCCAGTTTCTACGCACAAGCAGAACCAGTTGTGTCCTCTGTTCTGTAGTGAGAGTGTTGCACTTTGTACCACATTGTCGTCAATGATGATGTGCTGTTATTGCTATGTGTGTGTGCTGCATTGTGGGAGAGTCGCCCCTGCAGCTGTGATTTTGCTGCCCTTTATCCCTTTGAGGCGGTGTGCCTTTGACTTCTGTGCTTCTACAGTGCTGAGATGTTGCAGACTTGGCTAATTTTGGCTCTAGTTCGGATTTTGGACTCTTGGGCATGGTTTATCCGCAGATGTGTTGTTGACGTCAGGAGTTGTTTGTGCACATGGATGTGTCAGAGTGTGACCTGCTCCTTTACGGATGTGTCATGTAAATTGGACTTTCAGCCATGCTGTTCGTCATGCAGTGTCACTAGCATTGTCAATGTGGCTCACAGACACGCAGCTTTGCTGGTTTTGACACGTGTGCATGGGTTGGTTGTGAGATTGGTGCTGTGTGGGGAGGGACCCCTTTGTGCCCTTAGTGGACGGGGGCCTACTTGCTGTTTGTATGTGTGCTGCAGTGTGCCAAGGGGATCAGGGACATGATCCAGAGTCATTGTGGGTGTGCAGTGTTCTCTACTTAATTGTGCATGTGTGCCATTGTGCCCATCTCCCCCGTCCCCCCAGTCCCTGTTTGGTACTCACCCTGGTGCTGTTGTGTCAGGTCATGTTGAGCAGTGTCCGCACCCCCAACTCCTGCCACCTTCTCCCCACTGATGACTGTGGCCACCATTTCCTCCATCTCATCCAGCTCCTGGTGTTCCGCTGGACTGCCACCTCCAGTCTGCATTTCTGCCTGATGGTTATCAGTGAGTTTCTTCTTGGTTTTGCGCTTCGCATCATTCCAGCGCCTCTTGACATCTCCAATTGTCCTCCTTCTCACTCCGACTGCATTCACCTTGTCCAGGATGGACTGCCATAATGCATTTTTATTTGCCAATGACACGTAGGTGACGAACAGTTGTTGGTGGTGTTCTATCACCTCGTGATGATGATCCTGTTTTCCTGCGGACTGAACCTCGTTTTCCTCGTCTTCTTCTCCTTGCCCTTCTGTGACCCCGAGGTCCCAGGCTGGTCCTCCTGGGGGCTTGTGGGGTTCTGGTCGTCCTCTGTACTTGCTCCGGCTCCCTCCATGGTGCTACGCAGTTTGAATGATTTTGTTTGTGTTTTTCGGTGCTTTTATAGTGCATTTTCCCGCATGACGCGTGGGAATTGCAGGCCTGTCGCTGTTTATCGCTGATTTTTTTATTGCGGTTGGCCACATCGCAACTTTTTTCGCGTTCGTGTTTCGCGTTTTTTTGCCGTCACAGTAATTTTATCGCGGTCATTTGACGCGTTAGCGTGAGACTATCGCATGGTACCGCCGTGTTGAGAATACAACGTTAACACGGCGTTATTTTCCCACGATAGACTGTGATGTGCAAAATTGCGTTAAGCTAATTTTGCGATAACTATCACACGTTCTTGAGAATATCCCCCTTCATTTTTATATAGTGCCTCATCCAACATTTGTCCTGCTGGTCAGCACTGTAAATAACAGGTGCTGCTTATCAAGCATAGCAGTAGTCAATTTACCAACCTCGAAAAAATATAAGTTTGGATTTGCTTTGTGAGGAAAAGAACTTGTGACCTTCAGATCTCTGCAGATGTCACCCCCATGAGCCATTTTGCCTGCTGAAAAAGAGCACCAATCACGGTACTGTGCAAACTATGGCATATGTCAAGCTTTCTATGGCGCCACATGCGATATATTATGATAATGGTCTGTTTAATAATGCAAAGGACTCAGATCATTTTTTCTTTTCAAAAGGTCACTAATGGTCAAGTCTTTGAGCAATAAGAATCATATAAAACATGGGCACTTCGAGCAGGTAAATTGACTACAATCCTAAGGGGACACCTTAAATCTTTAAGGTACGACCAACAATTGAAGGTCAAGCGGTGACATACACATCTGTATTTATTAATGAAATATTGATTCAGCTGCTCCTCCAACAGTTTAAAGGGTGTCGCTGCCACAGACACCAAGTATGCAATGTTTAATAAATCCGAAAGCATATGCACTTATATCATAAACTGCCGCATAAGCACATCTGGCATATTTAAGTACTCACTGGGGCCAAGTGAAAGTTTACTACAAAAGTTCAGAATGTTGTTAATTTTTCCATCTGTATCTTGCACACTCAAATATATGGAAACTATAAATAGCCATAAACATAGTTCACTGGCGAGGTTCACTGGGAATGGCATGTTCTGCTTTCTAAACAATACAAGCAAGTGAGAGAAAAGTTAATCTCAAACATAAAAATATAGATTATTTGCTTGTTAGGCCGTTTTTATGTGCCTTCCTCTCAACGTATGTAGTAGTTTCCCATAACGAAAAAGAACATGCTACATCAGCAGTACAATGGTAAATAGTTTGTAGACTGCGGGTGGTGTCTCGCAAAGCCCCAAAAATGCCAAAAATGTACAAATTGGCTAAAAGTGAATATATGTTCCAGCAATATGATCCTCATTTCCCAAGCCGCCTATTTGAGGCTGACTTCCCCCATATTCTATTATGTTTATTCAGATGTTGAAAATACAAGAAATATGGGAAACTCAAAGGCTGTGAGAGACATGGTTAGGTACTGTGTTTGCAAATACTGCAGGCAATGGTGGAAAAGGAAGTCAGTCTCTTGAGGGAAAACTTGCTGGGAAATGACTCCACAGACCACTAAAAGGAAAACACCTCCTGAATCCAAAATGTACAATATCAACCACTTTGAACAAGGTCACTACAAATGCCCGTTGCACCCCTTCGCTGCTTTCTGTAATATGGCCAGTGATGTCCTAACTGGTTACCAAACAAAGGACGAACTAAAAGAGGGACAAACCTGCAAAGAAACACGCGGGATTCAATTCCACCTTAGTCTGTAAACACACAATGCGACAATTGCCTGAGTAAAAAGGCACTTGTCGAATGTACCTGCCTAGGAGTCTAGTTCTATTATTAGAAAGACGCTTGAAATATAAGCTGTCCAGAAGGACAATACATATGAAAGCCCAAATGCATCAATTTCTCAACAGCATGCATGCTTAACTGACACCGCCTTTAAAACACTTTCGAGGTCATAGCACTTGATTCAAAGACAGCTACATTTCTCCAATTGTAAACAAGACAGCAACTATTTTTGCATGCATGGGGTGGGTGGTAAAAAGGCTTAAAAAAGTGAAAATGAGCTAAGGATTTGAACAAGAAAAATTCTGACTGTCCTGGGATTATTTCTGCTCTACAATTTGGGTGTTTTCAGAACACAAATAGTCGTTTAGCAGTACGTTCTAAGGACCGACTGTAGGAGAGTAGGATCTGCTTCACATGGGTACCCCCACTTTTTGCTGATGCTTCACTGTTTTTCGACATTAGTCTGGTTGGGGCCCTGCTAATCAGAACCCCAGCCTAGCTGCTTCCTCTCTAAAATGGTTTCCATGTGCCTTAGGCACATCTCTGATTGGAATCTGGAGTGCCCTTATAAGTCCCTAGTATATGGTATACTATGTACCAAGGGCATAGGTACCTCAGAGGCCTGCCAGGGGCTGCAGCATATATTATGCCACCCCTGGAAGGCCATCCAAACTGACACCACAGGTCTGCTACTGCAGCCTGGGTAAGGTGGTGCATGCACCCCTTACTGTGGTATAGGTTACCTATATCACTAAAAGCATACACACATATAAACCTATAAGTCACTCCTAAGGCAGGCCTTATCAATCCTAAAGGCAGAGTGCATGGTTCCTATGTGAGAGGGTGCCCCTGCATGAGCAGGGCCCCTCTGCAGCATTCAGAGACCATCTCTGATGCTGTTTGTAGTGCAGCCTGACCATATACTCTTAAGCGCATTATATCCTCGCGGTAAAATGCTAACTTTGGAATGGCTGCACCTAAACATGTCGTGTTTGGTGTCAAACATCTTGGAATACTACCCCCCGCCAATCCTGGCGGTGGGGGTAGCATTCCACCCTTCTAGAGGGAAAGGCATGTTAACTCTGACGAGTCCGGTAACTTCTTTCCAGAGCCCTGGCATCACAAAATGGATGCTGCTGCCACAGACACGAGTCTGGCCTCCTGCTGCTGGACGAAACTCCGGCAGGGGAGGCCTGGACAATAGGTTTCCTGTCCCAGGGAGGTGTGACCACCTCCCCAGACAGGACAATGTGTATTGGGGCTGGGCGGGAGCACTTTCGGGTGCTTTGAAGTCCTGCACTGGGGGCACATTTGGTGTCCCTGTGCATACCCCAGTTCAAACCGGATCAGGGGCTCGCAGCCCCTGCTTTGGCGCGAACTGGACAAAGGGAAAGGGGTGTAGCCACCCCTCTGCCCTGACCCACCCATAGGTGGGGCCACAGAGTAGTCCATCCCCTATTTTTAGAATAAAGGTAGGAACCCAGTCCTTAGGACTTTAGATTATACCTGGACGAAACTCTGACACTGAATCCTGGACCTTTGACGCTCTACGACAAGATTAGAGGACTGAAGAATCTCCCTTGGGGTCAAGGAGTGACTCCCCTGCTTGGCAGGCACCAAAGAAGCATCTGTCCGGTTCGCATCACTGAAGCTCCTGTCGGACGCTGAAGTCATCGCATCACCAGAGGTGGATTCTCAGACTTCCCCAAGGCTACCCTGAGTCCCCAGCAAATCTGAGGCCTGTGGTTATCGTGGGTGACTTGAGACCGTGACCCCTGGACACTGAGCACACTTGCAAGTGCACCATCTTCTGGGTCTTCCAAGAAGTCGTGCTTTGGGTTCCGAGTAGCCCTAGCCTCCAGCACCACCTGCACCGAAGATCACTGGCCCCCACTCCACGAGTGTCCTGTAAGCCAGCTCCACGTGCGGCGTCACGAGGCTCCTTCGCGGTCGCTAGCCCGTTGGCTAGTAGCCCTTAACGAAGGCCAATCTTTTCTTTACTTGGCATCCTGGTTGCTCCAGGCCTGCCCTCACTTACCCTCGCTGGGTGAATTCCCCAGACCTTGCTGGTCTGCATCATCGACGATCTACATCTTACTCGAGACTTGCCGTTGCCAAGGCTTGTTGGGTCCAATCCGGTCGCCGACACCTCAGCACTCGACAGACATCAAGCACCAGCCCGAATCCTGCTCCTGGTTGCCGACAACGCCTCCCGGACCTCGTGGCTGAAGAGTCAAGACGACCGTCAACGCACCTGAAGCACTCAACACCGGTGGGCATCTGTCCATCGCCTTCCTGGTCACTGGCTAGTGACCCAGACTCTGTCCCCTCTGCTTTCAGGTTCACCAGAACTCCGATCCACTCTTGGATCCACCCGGACACTTTTCCCTTGGCCGCCAGCAGCACGTTGCAGCAGATCGCCATTCGAATCGACGACGAAACCCGACCCCGAAAGGCACCTATGCACCCGGCTTCCCTGGGTGAGGTAACACGAGTACTCCGGTGCTCCCGTGGGTAGAGACTCTTCAAAGTCCTAGATCTCAAAGGGTTTTGTCCTAGTCCTCTTCTAAGTGTCCCTTTCCTCTATTTTCCCGATCCCGACTTTCTCCATAGAAGTTAACGGCGTATCGCGGTTGTGTATTTACACTGCACGCGTCTCCCGTGGGTCCCCTGTGTCACTACCTTGGGTGGTTCCTTGTGGTCCAAGCACTTCTAGAGGCTCTAGGCCTAGTGTCTAGTTCAGTCGTGGTTCGCATACCATTTTATTGGTATATGGTTTGGTACGCCCCTAGGGCCCAAACGTGTATTTGTGCTATTATTGTGATTTAAGATCTTATAACCTATGTACTTGAACTCTAGCCTCATAAAGAGACTAGAGGGGTGTGTTTAGTAATAAATACATATATTTTGAATATATTCCTGGTGTGGTGCTCTTTCATTTGGTCACTCAAGAGATTATAGACTGGTAAAACAAGCTGCTTTACATTCCTTCAAGACTTAGCCTGAAGGCTGCTCTCCATAGCTACCACTAGGATAGCTTTCAATAAGGTTGTCTTTAACCTACCTACCATAAGAGTCGATTTGGACTGGTGCAAGGTGCCCACTATAATTAGTGGACAGCATATGCCAGGCCAACTTCTCACATTGGTGTGCAGCGTGTGGGATTCCAGCTTGCTATTGTTTTACCAGATAATCTCAATTGAATCGATCAACTGAAAACCACTAAAGGTACCTAAGGTACATATAATTTAAGCTTAGAATAACAGTAAGTTCTACTGAACTTAGAGTTGTGTGTTAAGGGATAGCACAACCCTTTCTACAACTCAAGAGAGTTTAGTAGGCCACACTAGAGTAGGTAGTGCATACACCACACCACACTAGTAATGTCTTTAAGGGTAGGATCTAAAGAATCCTTGCAGGAAGCCATTGAGCTTCCACCCTCCAAGTATGATACACTCCCATTCTTGGAATTGAGAGCTTTATGCAACTTGAGAAAAATAAGGACAGGCCAAAGCCCCACCACCCAACACCTCAAGGAGTTGTTGGTGGCTTATGACCTTAGTAAGCCTGTAGGGACTGAAGGGGTAGGAGCTGAGGGTGGGGCAGAAGAAGAGGAGGAGGCCAGGGGTACCAATACCCCCAGCCCCCCTCTGAAACTGGCCAGGAGGGTGACAATGACCCTGACCTGGAAAACCCAATCCCTCCTGTGGATGATGATGAGGATGATCAAAATGATGCCCTCTTTGTCCCCCAGGAAGGATTAAGAGTGTGCCCAGAAGGTCTAGGTCTCCTTCTCAGGAGTCTAACCACTCTGGCACCTCTATAGGGAGCTCTATCTCATCTCATAGGAGAGAATCCTCTCATGAGAGAAGAAAGAGGCTAGTCCAGTATGAGGAAACTCAGCTGGAACTCAGAAAAAAGCCATTAGCTTTAGATAGAGAATCCCTAGATCTCCTTAGAGAGAGAAGAAAGTTGGGACTAGAGTCCCATGGTGGCAGCCATGTCCCTAGAGATAGGGAAAGGTCCTATGACCATAGGAACCTGAGCAAGATTGTCCCTCCCTACCAGAGTGGGGATGATATCCACAAATGGATAACTGCTTTAGAAAGGGCCTGTAAAGTACAGAAGGTCCCTCAGGAGCAGTGGGCAGCAATCTTGTGGCTCTCCTTTGCTGACAAAGGTAGAGATAAGCTCCTCACTGTTAGAGAGGAGGATGCTGACAATTACAAGGTCTTGAAGAGTGCTCTTATTGATGGGTTTGGCCTAACCACTGAACAGTACAGGTTGAAGTTCAGAGACACCCAAAAGCACAGACTCAAGACTGGGTAGACTATGTGGATTGTTCTGCCAAGGCTCTGGAAGGCTGGTTGATGGGCAGTAAGGTGTGTGACTTCTCAGGATTGTATAATCTGATAATGAGGGAGCAGATTCTTAATAACTGTCAAAATCAGCTGTTGCATCAATACCTGGTTGACTCTGATCTGACCTCGCCCCAAGAATTGGGAAAGAAGGCAGACAAATGGGTCAGAACCAGGGTGAAGCAGAAGGTACAGAACCAAGGTGGGGAAACCAAGAAGTAAGATGCTAAGAACTCTGAAATGGGTAGGGAGAAGGGTAAAGATCAAAAGTCTTCATCAGGCCCCCAAAATCTTCTTCTGGTGGGGATTCCCAGTCTACCAAGGGTAAAGGCCAAAGAAAACCATGGTGCAAGGTCTGTAAGCAAAAGACCCACTGGACCAGTGATTGCACCAAGTCCAAAGACTCCAGTCCAGCACCCACCAATGCCCCTAAGGCACCTGTTCCCCCTAGTACAGTTGGTGGAAGTGCTCCAGCAAAGGGTTTAGTAGGGTTCACCCTGGGAACTGAGTTGGGCTCTGACCTAGTTAGAGAACTGACTCAGGCTGTGTTAGTCTGTGATGGAGGCATGGATGTGCCCTCCTCTATGAGTCCCAGTAATCTGGGCAAGTACAGACAACAGCCTTTAATCAATGGACGAGAGGCTTTGGCATTTAGGGACACAGGGGCAAGTGTCACAATGGTGACACAAGACCTTGTGCTACCTGGGCAAGTTATGCTTGGTGAAATGTACCAAGTGACCAATGCTAGCAATGTCAGAACAGACCATACTCTGGCAGTTGTTAACTTCTCCTGGGGAGGGGTAACTGGCCTTAAGAAGGTTGTGGTAAGTGCAAACCTACCAGTCGAATGCTTGCTTGGCAATGACTTAGAGACTTCTGCTTGGGCAGAAGTGGAGCTCAGGACCCATGCAGAAATGCTGGGGATCCCTGCAGATGTGTTTGCTGTGACCAGGTCACAAGCCAAAATGTCTAGCACTGAACAGGCCTTGGATTCTGGAAGAATGGACCAAGTGCCTTCCAAGAGGAGGAGTAGTAGGGTTAAGGCAGTGCCTTCCCCTTGGCTCAGGAGGAAGATCAGTCCCTTGAGGGGGATGATCTCAGCCCTGAAGAAGGAACTGTCCCAGAGGAACTTGAACCTGACCAGGTTGAGTTCTTGGGGACAGGGGGACCTTCTAGGGCAGATCTGAGCCAGGAGCAGCAGAGCTGCCCCTCCTTGAACCCCTCAGACAGCAAGCTGCTGCTGAGGCTGCTGGGAAAGCTAGTGGTCCCCATACAGTGTATTGGGATGATGGACTCCTGTACTCAGAGAGTAGAGACCCCAAGCCTGGTGCTACCAGGAGGTTGGTAATACCTTTGAAGTTCAGGGGCTTCCTATTGACCCTAGCCCATGATATTCCCTTAGCAGGACACCTGGGCCAGAACAAGACTTGGGACAGAATTGTCCCTCACTTTCACTGGCCCCACATGTCTGAAGACAGTAAGGAGTTTTGTCGCTCCTGTGTAACCTGCCAAGCCAGTGGCAAAGCAGGTGGCACTACAAAGGCCCCCTGATACCACTACCTGTGGTGGGGGTGCCCTTTGAGAGGGTAGGGATTGACATTGTTGGTCCCATGGATCCCCAAACAGCCTCTGGGCACAGGTTTATCCTGGTGGTAGTGGATCATGCCACCAGGTACCCAGAAGCTATTCCCCTAAGGACCACTACAGCACCTGTGGTGGCAAGGGCCCTCCTGTGAATCTTCTCAAGAGTGGGCTTTCCTAAGGAGGTAGTATCAGACAGGGGTGCTAACTTCATGTCTGGGTACTTAAAAGCAATGTGGAAGGAGTGTGGAGTGACTTATAAGTTCACCACACCCTATCACCCACAATGCAATGGTTTAGTTGAGAGATTCAACAAAACCTTGAAGGGCATGATTAAAGGGCTCCCAGAAAAGCTTAGGCGTAGATGGGACATACTCTTGCCCTGCCTTTTATTCGCATATAGGGAGGTGCCTCAGAAGGGGGTTGGTTACAGCCCTTTTGAACTTCTGTTTGGCCACCCTGTGAGGGGTCCACTGTGCTTGGTGAAGGAAGGATGGGAGTTACCTCTCAAGCCCCCAAAGCAAGATATAGTGGACTATGTACTTGGTCTCCGCTCCAGGATGGCTGAGTACATGAAAAAGGCAACCAAAAACCTTGAGGCTAGCCAGGAACTTCAGAAGGCCTGGCATGACCAAAAGGCTGTTCTGACTGTGTACCAGCCAGGACAGAAGGTGTGGGTGTTGGAGCCAGTGGCCCCAGCAGCTCTCCAAGACAAATGGAGTGGACCCCACACTATTGTTGAGCAGAAGGGTGAGGTCACTTACTTAGTGGACCTGGGAACACCCAGGAGTCCCCAAAGGGTTCTCCATGTCAACAGACTAAAGCCATATGTGGACAGGGCAGACATGGGCTTGCTCATGGCTACTGATGAAGGGCAGGAGGAAGAGAGTGACCCACTCCCTGACCTGCTCTCACAGAACCCTGACGATGGGTCAGTTGATGGTGTAGCCTTGGCAGGCAGCCTCACTACCCAACAACAAACTGATTGCAGGCAAGTCCTCAATCAGTTTAGACATATGTTTTCACTGACACCCAGTCAGACCACCTGGTGCACTCATGAAGTGGACACTGGGGACAGTCTGCCTATTAAAAACAAGATTTATAGGCAACCTGACCATGTCAGGGACTGTATCAGGACTGAAGTCCAGAAAATGTTGGAGTTGGGAGTAATTGAACCCTCAGATAGCCCTTGGGCTAGTCCAGTAGTCCTGGTACCAAAACCTCACACCAGTGGTGGGAAAAGAGAGATGAGGTTTTGTGTAGACTACAGGGGTCTCAATGCAGTCACTAGGACTGATGCCCATCCCATACCCAGGGCAGATGAGCTCATAGATACTTTGGCCTCTGCCAAATATCTCAGCACATTTGACCTAACAGCTGGCTACTGGCAGATCAGACTAGCTGATACTGCAAAGCCCAAAACAGCATTTTCAACCCCTAGTGGGCATTATCAATTTGTGGTAATGCCCTTTGGTCTGAAAAATGCACCTGCCACTTTCCAGAGGTTGGTGAACACAGTTCTCACAGGACTGGAAGCCTATAGTGCAGCTTATCTAGATGATATTGCTGTCTTTAGCTCCACCTGGGAGGATCACCTGGTCCACCTCAGGAATGTTTTACAGGCCCTGCAAAAGGCAGGCCTGACTATCAAGGCCACTAAGTGCCAGATAGGGCAGAGTCAGGTTGTGTACCTGGGCCACCTTGTGGGTGGAGTCCAGGTTCAACCTTTGCAGAGCAAGATCCAGACCATCATGGACTGGACTGCTCCCACTACCCAGACTCAGGTGAGAGCCTTCTTAGGCCTGACTGGGTACTATAGGAGATTTGTCAAGGGGTATGGATCAATAGTGACACCCTTGAATGACTTAACTTCTAAGAAAATGCCCAAAAAGGTTCAGTGGACAGTTAGCTGTCAAAAGGCATTTGATGACCTCAAGCAGGCCATGTGCACTGCTCCAATTCTGCAGAGTCCTGATTACTCCAAGAAGTTCATTGTTCAAACAGATGCATCTGAATTGGGGGTAGGGGCTGTACTGTCACAATTGAATGAAGAAGGTCAGGATCAGCCAGTAGCTTTTATTAGCAGAAGGCTGACCCCTAGAGAGAAACGTTGGTCAGCCATAGAGAGGAGGCCTTTGCTGTGGTCTGGGCTCTGAAGAAGTTGAGGCCATACTTGTTTGGTACACACTTCCTGGTTCAGACAGACCATAAGCCCCTCTTATGGCTAAAACAAATGAAGGGTGAAAACCCCAAACTGCTTAGGTGGTCCATTTCCCTACAGGGGATGGACTTTACAGTGGAACATAGGCCTGGGAGTAACCATGCGAATGCAGATGGACTCTCTAGGTATTTCCACTTAGAACATGAAGACTTAACTGGGCAAGGTTAGTTTAATGTCCCTACGTTTGGGGGGGGTTGTGTAGGAGAGTAGGATCTGCTTCACATGGGTACCCCCACTTTTTGCTGATGCTTCACTGGTTTTCGACATTAGTCTGGCTGGGGCCCTGCTAATCAGAACCCCAGCCTAGCTGCTTCCTCTCTAAAATGGTTTCCATGTGCCTTAGGCACATCTCTGATTGGGATCTGGAGTGCCCTTATAAGTCCCTAGTATATGGTATACTATGTACCAAGGGCATAGGTACCTCAGAGGCCTGCCAGGGGCTGCAGCATATATTATGCCACCCCTGGAAGGCCATCCAAACTGACACCACAGGTCTGCTACTGCAGCCTGGGTAAGGTGGTGCATGCACCCCTTACTGTGGTATAGGTTACCTATATCACTAAAACAATACACACATATAAACCTATAAGTCACTCCTAAGGCAGGCCTTATCAATCCTAAAGGCAGAGTGCATGGTTCCTATGTGAGAGGGTGCCCCTGCATGAGCAGGGCCCCTCTGCAGCGTTCGGAGACCATCTCTGATGCTGTTTGTAGTGCAGCCTGACCATATACTCTTAAGCGCATTATATCCTCGCGGTAAAATGCTAACTTTGGAATGGCTGCACCTAAACATGTCGTGTTTGGTGTCAAACATCTTGGAATACTACCACCCCGCCAATCCTGGCGGCGGGGGTAGCATTCCACCCTTCTAGAGGGAAAGGCATGTTAACTCTGACGAGTCCGGTAACTTCTTTCCAGAGCCCTGGCATCACAAAATGGATGCTGCTGCCACAGACACGAGTCTGGCCTCCTGCTGCTGGACGAAACTCTGGCAGGGGAGGCCTGGACAATAGGTTTCCTGTCCCAGGGAGGTGTGACCACCTCCCCAGACAGGACAATGTGTATTGGGGCTGGGCGGGAGCACTTTCGGGTGCTTTGAAGTCCTGCACTGGGGGCACATTTGGTTTCCCTGTGCATACACCAGTTCAAACCGGATCAGGGGCTCGCAGCCCCTGCTTTGGCGCGAACTGGACAAAGGGAAAGGGGTGTAGCCACCCCTCTGCCCTGACCCACCCATAGGTGGGGCCACAGAGTAGTCCATCCCCTATTTTTAGAATAAAGGTAGGAACCCAGTCCTTAGGACTTTAGATTATACCTGGACGAAACTCTGACACTGAATCCTGGACCTTCGACGCTCTACGACAAGATTAGAGGACTGAAGAATCTCCCTTGGGGTCAAGGAGTGACTCCCCTGCTTGGCAGGCACCAAAGAAGCATCTGTCCGGTTCGCATCACTGAAGCTCCCGTCGGACGCCGAAGTCATCGCATCACCAGAGGTGGATTCTCAGACTTCCCCGAGGCTACCCTGAGTCCCCAGCAAAGCTGAGGCCCGTGGCTATCGTGGGTGACTTGAGACCGTGACCCCTGGACACCGAGCACACTTGCAAGTGCACCATCTTCTGGGTCTCCCAAGAAGTCGTGCTTTGGGTTCCGAGTAGCCCTAGCCTCCAGCACCACCTGCACCGAAGATCACTGGCCCCCACTCCACGAGTGTCCTGTAAGCCAGCTCCACGTGCGGCGTCACGAGGCTCCTTCGCGGTCGCTAGCCCGTTGGCTAGTAGCCCTTAACGAAGGCCAATCTTTTCTTTACTTGGCATCCTGGTTGCTCCAGGCCTGCCCTCACTTACCCTTGCTGGGTGAGTTCCCCAGACCTTGCTGGTCTGCATCATCGACGATCTACATCTTACTCGAGACTTGCCGTTGCCAAGGCTTGTTGGGTCCAATCCGGTCGCCGACACCTCAGCACTCGACAGACATCGAGCACCAGCCCGAATCCTGCTCCTGGTCGCCGACAACACCTCCCGGACCTCGTGGCTGAAGAGTCAAGACGACCGTCAACGCACCTGAAGCACTCGACATCGGTGGGCATCTGTCCATCGCCTTCCTGGTCACTGGCTAGTGACCCAGACTCTGTCCCCTCTGCTTTCAGGTTCACCAGAACTCCGATCCACTCTTGGATCCACCCGGACACTTTTCCCTTGGCCGCCAGCAGCACGTTGCAGCAGATCGCCATTCGAATCGACGACGAAACCCGACCCCGAAAGGCACCTATGCACCCGGCTTCCCTGGGTGAGGTAACACGAGTACTCCGGTGCTCCCGTGGGTAGAGACTCTTCAAAGTCCTAGATCTCAAAGGGTTTTGTCCTAGTCCTCTTCTAAGTGTCCCTTTCCTCTATTTTCCCGATCCCGACTTTCTCCATAGAAGTTAACGGCGTATCGCGGTTGTGTATTTACACTGCACGCGTCTCCCGTGGGTCCCCTGTGTCACTACCTTGTGTGGTTCCTTGTGGTCCAAGCACTTCTAGAGGCTCTAGGCCTAGTGTCTAGTTCAGTCGTGGTTCGCATACCATTTTATTGGTATATGGTTTGGTACGCCCCTAGGGCCCAAACGTGTATTTGTGCTATTATTGTGATTTAAGATCTTATAACCTATGTACTTCGAACTCTAGCCTCATAAAGAGACTAGAGGGGTGTGTTTAGTAATAAATACATATATTTTGAATATATACCTGGTGTGGTGCTCTTTCATTTGGTCACTCAAGAGATTATAGACTGGTAAAACAAGCTGCTTTACATTCCTTCAAGACTTAGCCTGAAGGCTGCTCTCCATAGCTACCACTAGGATAGCTTTCAATAAGGTTGTCTTTAACCTACCTACCATAAGAGTCGATTTGGACTGGTGCAAGGTGCCCACTATAATTAGTGGACAGCATATGCCAGGCCAACTTCTCACACCGACAGTGATCAAATTGAAAATTAATTGGAATTAACTGCCTACGCTGATGGCTAAACTTTAAATCAGAACTTACTCTCGAAGATGGGATCCTTAAAGTGTTTATTAGTGTGACCTTTAAATGTCCAGTGGATAATAAAAGTTAGTTAGTCTGAATTGCTTCAATTAGATCTAAGCTGTTAATGTACTAAGACGCTACAATACAATAACATTATTCTATGCTGGATCTTTGTGGCCAATGTGGAGGTAAATAATAGAACATCAAATATATTAATTAAAACCAGTGTACTCATTTTGGCGACTCATAAATCTCAATTCGGCAGGTAACTGGAGTCTCCGCCAATTCTGGATTAGGACATAGGCCTAGGTAAAAGTTTATTTATGCCAGAAATATTCAAGAAATATCCAAATTCCACAGGCAGCTAAATTTGTTGAAATTTCACCTTGCCTGTTTTTGCGTAGCTTTTTTTTTTAACCAGTAGGGAAAGTGTTGGATTGCAGAGGGGTAACATTTTGTATTCCCACTCCAATGAGTGCAACAGTAGGGAAAGTGTTAGATTGCGGAGGGGTAGAATTTACTATTCCCACTCCAGTCAGTACAACAGTAGAGAAAGTGTTGGATTGATGAGGGGTAAAATGTACTATTTCCACTCCAGTCAGAGCAGCATTAAAAACAAACAAAATATCTAGAACAAAATACAATTATTTCAAAAACAAAGTAGGTAAAGAAAAATATAAATAAGTACAAAAAAAACTGCAAATATATTTAATATAAAAAAAATTACAATGTTAAATACATATCACAAATAACTACAAATATTATTGTAAATAAATACAGAAAGAATTTTCATACAAATAAATATTTTTATTTAGAAATTATTTATTAAAACAATATTTATTACATATATTTAATTAAGGTAATTCCCACCCTATAACCCCACAAAACTCACAAACTGCATCTAAAACTATAAAAAGCTAAATATTTACAATATCAATATAAATGTTTATCAACAAACTAATTATCATTAATTAAATATTATTTATTAATTAATTATAATTAATACTTCCCACAATATACCCCCACAAAACACACAGCACACTCATAAAATGTAACTGAAAATTATTTACACAATTAACATAATTAACAATCAATGTAAAAATTAATATTAATTAAAAAATTAATTATTAATTACTTAACATTTTATTTACTCCCCAGTTCATACACCTACAAAACCCACAACCAACATCTAAAATCAATCAATCAATCATAGCATTTGTAGAGCGCACTACATACCCGTGAGGGTCTCAAGGCGCTGGGGGGGAGGGGTGCTGCTACTGCTCGGAGTCTTCTGAAGGTCAGCAGGTCTTGGGTCTGCCATAGGTGGATGGGGAGGGTGTTCCAGGTTTTGGCGGCGAGGTGGGAGAAGGATCTGCCGCCGGAGGTCGCTCTTCAGATGCGGGGGATTGTGGCGAGGGCGAGGTCGGTGGAGCGAAGCTGGCGGGCGGGGGTGTAGAGACTGAGTCGTCTGTTGAGGTACGTAGGTCCGGTGTTGTGGAGAGGCTTGTGTGCGTGGGTGAGGAGCTTGAAGGTTATCCTCTTGTTGACGGGGAGCCAGTGCAGGTCTCTCAGGTGAGGGGTGATGTGGCTGCGGCGAGGGATGTCGAGGATCAGGCGTGCAGAGGCGTTCTGGATGCCTTGCAGCCGCTTCAGGAGTTTGGCCGAGGCTCCAGCATAGAGGGCGTTTCCGTAGTCCAGCCTGCTGCTGACGAGGGCCTGGGTGACCGTTCTTCTCGTTTCGGTGGGGATCCACTTGTAGATCTTGCGGAGCATGCGGAGGGTGTTGAAGCAGGAGGAAGAGACGGCGTTGACCTGCTTAGTCATGGAGAGGGTGGAGTCGAGGATGACTCCTAGGTTGCGTGCGTGGTCGGTGGGTGTTGGAGCTGTTCCCAATGTGGTCGGCCACCAGGAGTCGTCCCAGGCCGAGGGGGTGGAACCGAGGATGAGGACCTCTGGCTTCTCAGAGTTCAGCTTCAGTCGGCTGTTCCTCATCCATTCGGCGACGGCCTTCATTCCTTCGTGGAGGTTGGTTTTGGCGGTGTGGGGGTCTTTGGTGAGGGAGAGAATCAGCTGGGTGTCATCGGCGTAAGAGATGATGTTGAGGTCGTGCAGTCGGGCGACGTGGGCGAGTGGTGCCATGTAGATGTTGAACAGCGTTGGGCTGAGGGATGAGCCCTGGGGTACGCCGCAGATGATCTCGGTGGCCTCGGAGTGGAAGGGGGGGAGGCGGACGCTCTGTGTTCTGCCAGAGAGGAAGGAGGTGGTCCAGTCCAGGGCCTTCTCTTGGATTCCGGCGTTGTGGAGGCGTGTGCGTAGTGTGTGGTGGCATACCGTGTCGAAAGCGGCTGACAGGTCCAGGAGGATGAGGGCCGTGGTCTCTCCGTTGTCTAGCAGGGTCCTGATGTCATCGGTGGCGGCGATGAGGGCAGTTTCGGTGCTGTGGTTGCTGCGAAACCCGGACTGGGACGGGTCCAGGATGCTGTTCTCCTCGTGGTAGCGGTTCAGTTGTTTGTTGACGGTCTTCTCGATGACCTTCGCCGAGAACGGGAGCAGGGAGATGGGCCGGAAGTTCTTGAGGTCCTTGGGGTCTGCCTTGGGTTTCTTGAGTAAGGCGTTGATCTCGGCGTGCTTCCAGATTCCGGGAAGGTTGCTGTCTCGAAGGAGATGTTGATCACTTTCCGGAGATGGGGTGCGATGGCGGTGCTGGCTTTGTTGAAGATGTGGTGTGGGCATGGGTCTGACGGAGATCTGGAGTGGATGGTGTTCATGATCTTGATGGTGTCATCGTCGTTTATGTTGGTCCAGGAGAGCAGGGGGTTGGTGCGGATGTTGGTCGTGGGGGCGGAGATCTCAGTGGTTGTCGGGGCGATCATGGTGTTGAAGCTGTCATGGATGTCAGCGATCTTGCGATGGAAGAAGGTGGCCAGCGAGTTGCACAGGTCTTGCGAAGGTGGGATGTTGTTGGGGTTGGAGCTGGGGTTGGAGAGTTCCTTCATGATGTTGAAGAGCTCTTTGCTGTTGTGTGCGTTGTTGTCTAGGCGGTCTTTGAAGGAGGCCCTTTTGGTGGATCTGATGAGGTGATGGTGTCTGCGGGTGGCGTTCTTTTGGGCTGTGTAGCTGTCCGGTGTTTGATCGCGGTGCCAGTTCTTCTCCAGCTTTCGGCAGGTTTGCTTGGAGGCCCGGAGGTCTTCAGTGAACCAGCTGGCTTTCTTGCTGGTGTGGCTGTTGGAGGGTTTCTTGAGCGGGGCGAGGGTGTTGGCGCAGTTGTCGAGGGTGCGGGCGGCGGTGTCGGGGTCGGTGGGGTCGGTGGGGTCGGCGGGAGGGCGCCGGACTAGGGTGGTGGTTAGCTAGTCTTCGGTGACTTTGCTCCAGCAGTGGTGAGGCATCTGTTGGGTGCGGTGGTGCGTGGTGGCTTTCTGGAAGGTGAAGTGGATGCAGCAATGGTCGGTCCAGTGGAGTTCGGTGGTGTGACTGTAGGTGACGTGGGAGCTTGCGGAGAAGATAGGGTCAAGCGTGTGGCCGGCGGAGTGGGTGGGAGATGTGACGAGTTGTCTGAGTCCGAGGTTGGCGAGGTTGTCGATCAGGGTGGTAGAGTTGGTGTTGTTGTTGTTCTCGAGGTGGAAGTTCAGGTCCCCGAGGAGGATGTAGTCCGTGGAGGCGAGGGCGTGAGGGCTGACGAAGTCGGCAATGGAGTCGCTGAACTGTGGTCGGGGTCCGGGGGGTCTCTAGACGAGGGTTCCCCCAGCACCTTGAGACCCTCGAGGGTATGTTGTGCGCTTTATAAGTGACATGATTGATTGATTGATTGAGCGTGGTGTTGGGGTCGGTGTGGATCTGGAAGTGCAGGTGTTCGGCGGTGCTGAGGGTGTCGTCGTTATTGGTCGAGACTCTGAGACTGTTCCTGTGGACGATGGCTATTCCTCCTCCTACTCCGTTGGTGCGGTCCCTGCGAGAGATCTTGTATCCTTCCGGGATGGCAATGGCGATGTCGGGTGCCGAGGAGGGGTTCAGCCAGGTCTCCGTCAGGAATGCGACGTCAGGGGAGGTTGAGTCGAGTAGGTCCCAAGGTTCAACGGCGTGTTTGCGGGCGGAGCGGATGTTGAGAAGAATGCAACTGAGGTGGTTGGGTTTGTTCCCGGTTGGCGGGTAGGTGGGCTGGGTGCTGGTGAAGCTGCAGTTCCGGCAGGAGAAGGGTCCTTGGGTGCACTTCGGGGCGGCCAGGAAGCAGGTGCGCGATCGTCGTCCGGTGTTGAGTGCGTGGAGGGTGCTGGAGTCGTAGCGGAGCCGGGCGTCGTGGCGGGCGCGGGGACCAGGGGTTCTGGCGCTGGGCGCGGTCCAGGCGCGGACGGGCGCAGACGGGCTTGCCTTAGGCGCGCCCGCTGCGCGCGGCCGCACAGCGGCCGCCATATATGGGGAGGTGGGAGGGAGGAGCAGCTGGGAGGCGGGAGGCAGGGCAGGGGCAGCGAATGGGCGGTCAGGGGGGCGGGGCTGCAGGGGATGCAGTGGCTGGAGCGGGAGCTGTGAGGGGCGATGAAGGGAACAGAAGGCAAAAAATGGGCACAGAATTACAGGGGCAACGAGGGGAACAGAAGGCAAAACTGGCTCACAGTAATGGGGGCAACGAGGGGAACAGAAGGCAAAACGGGCTCACAGTAATGGGGGCAACGAGGGGAACAGAAGGCAAAACGGGCTCACAGTAATGGGGGCAACGAGGGGAACAGAAGGCAAAACGGGCTCACAGTAATGGGGGCAACGAGGGGAACAGAAGGCAAAACAGGCTTACAGTAATGGGGGCAACGAAGGGAACAGAAGGCAAAACGGGCTCGCAGTAATGGGGGCAACGAGGGGAACAGAAGGCAGAACGGGCTCACAGTAATGGGGGAAACGAGGGGAACAGAAGGCAAAACGGGCTCACAGTAATGGGGGCAACGGGGGGAACAGAAGGCAAACAATAAGGCAAACAAGGATACAATAAAGGCAAACAATAAAGGCAAGCAATGAGGTACAAACCTACGGCCTACCACTGGCCACCAGGGATGAGGCGCAGGTGGTAGCCTGCGGGTGGAGGAGGGCCTCGATCTTCCTCAGCAGCGGCAGCTGGGGCAAGGACACACAGGCGGTGCTGTGCGGAGGGGGAGCGACCTACCTAGCAGGGTCAAGGGTCGCTCAAATATTAATAAAAAACGAAGGGCCTTATTACGATGTTGGGCTGAAAGCCTCCGACCAACTGTCGGAGGCTTTCTGCCCGACATCGTAGGTTTTAGTATGACCGCTGTATTAGGATGACAGCGGTCGGAGTGAAACCTGTGGGAGGATTGAGCCCGTCAGAGCATTGGAAGCCACCATAATCCCCTAATGATGGCAGAGCCAGGCTCGGCTTCGCCGTTGGGATTATGATGGCACTTTCCGACAGCCATTTAATGCTAGCCTTTACGACATGGAAAGGTTGTCAGAAACTGTTTTTGGGGCCCCCTAGCAGGGCCCCCTGGCCCTCCGCTATGGGGCCTGGGGGTCACCACTAAACATCTCTGCACCATGTGGCTCATGGTGCCTGCCACAGGGTACACGGATGTTCAAAAATATCCATTTTACAATGGCAGCTTGTGATGCAGGCTTTTTCCACCCCCCACACAAGTTGTCATTATAAAATGGATGTTTCGGTCCACCCATAGGGTGGGTGGATCCTAATACTGAGGTCGGAACCGCCGACCTAATGCCCGGCGGTTCCAGACCGCTATGGTATGTCCACCTGACATCGTAATGAGCCCTGAAATATTAATTCATTAAAATTAATTAACTTCCCGCCCTTTACCCCATTAAACCCCACAACCCACACCTAAAATGAAACTTAAAAAAATTATTTACACAATTGAAATAATTAATTGTCAATTAAAAAATTAATAGTATTTAACAACTAATTAATAATTAATTAATTTACTCCCCACCCTTTACCACTGTAAATTCCACATCCCACACCTAAAAAACAATTAGGGCCTGATTACGATGATGGTAGGACTGCCACTGACAGCCCATTGTTGGCAGTCCCATCAACATTGTAATAGTGTTTACCGCCCACCACATTAGAATGGCGGGCGGATGTCTGGCGGTCGGAGAGACCGACCGCCACACGTTGGTGCATTGAAGGGAGTTGGATCTCTATTGGCGGTGCCTGCTCAGGCACTGCCGTAGGGATTACAATGTCCCTTTCCGCCAGCCATTTCATGGCAGTTCACCCGCCATTAAAAGGCTGGCAGAAAGGGGCTTTGTGGGCCCGTAGCAGGCCCCCTTTCCCCCCTGGACCAATGGCATGGCCCCCCCTACATATCCCTGCACCATGTGGCAGGCACCGCATGGAGCCTGCCACATGGTGCAGGGATAAGCAAAAAGTGTTTTTTTTTGTACTGCGGCGTGTGCTACAGCCCGCAGAACACACTTCAATACAAAAGATACACTTTGCGACCTCCTTGAAGGGGGTTGCCTTGTAATTGCTATTGCGGGACCGCTGACAGCTAGTCGGGGGGTCCCATTCCCCACCAGGATGGCAGTCTGACGAAAGTCCGACCGCCATCCTAATCAGCCCCTAAAATACACAATTAACATAATTAATGATCAATTCATTCATATTAATTTACAACTAAGTATTAGTTAATTAAAAATAAATACTTCCTACCCTTTACCCTATAAACCCCACAACCTGCACCAAAAAAAATAAAAATAATAATGAACGTATTTATCAATTAATTAATATTAATTAACAACTAATTAGTAATTATTTAAAAAGAAACAGCTTCCCACCCTTTACCTCTATAAACCCCACAACCCCCACATAAAATGTACATAAAAAAAATAACTAGCATAATCAACAGAATTAAATATCGATTAAATAAAAAATAATCATTGATGTATTATATTTAAATTACCTCCCACCCTATACCCCTATAAACCCACAACTTGCTATGGCACTAAAAATCTCAAAAATTAATTTAATTACATTTAATTACTACTAAAAATTTAAAAAATATATTAAAAAACATAAACAATGATTATACAAAATTTGTACATCATATAAATTTAAAATATATACTAAAATACATAACAATAATTTAAAAATGATATTTTAAACAACTATATTTTTGCAAACGATATTAACAACTTCAATATTTTGAAAAACAATATTACTTACCCTCAAATTGATATTTTTGACAATGATATTCTTGCTGACGATATTTGAATATCACTATATTTTGAACACAATATTTTGGTATGGGGATATTTTTTTCGATATTTTGTCTGAATACCCCAGGTAATATAACACAACATTATATTTGATTTCCAATGATCCGAAACATAGACAGAACATTGCTTTATACAAGTAAGTGTGAGGCTTTTAAGATAGATCCTTGGCAAAATTACCACCAATTTGAAATGAATGAGACATCTGTGAAGTGATTACTCTATATCTTGACAATGTACCTTGGTGCTAGATTGAGTATGAAATGAGCTCCATGTGCTTTCCATAATTTTCCCAGATGTTTAACATTTAGGATTTCGGTTTCAGATGATATTGTGAAAGCTAATATACGCTGGTAATGTCAGGATGCTTATTTTGGGAGAGAAAGGCTTTTCTCAAGTTCCAAATTAAGCATTCTCCTTTCTTGGTTAGATGAAACCTCAGTGGGTGTATTTATGAAACTGCCATGCCCTCAATAAACTATAAGTTTTCAGAAAAACCTCCGCTCTTGCTAAATGGATATTTCTTTTCAGATTGTAGAATAGATCCCCAAAGTATGCCTGTACAATGGGTGTAAATATTGCATCCATTTAGAAAAAGACTCCTAAAATGGGTAATGAGCCTTTTTTCAAAATTTCTGAGCACAAATGAATCCACTAGGTGGCGTAGAAATTTGGAATAAGGCTTTTGGCAGCTTTCTGAGTGTCGTGGTAACTCTAAAACCAGGTGCGAACGTTGAGACTGGTTTTACAATCAGGACCTTGGCACAAGCTGCACTCAGTTCTGTGGTTTTACACACACAGTTCCTTTTAGGTGTTAGCTGAAGAAAATAGCATGAACAGAAAAGAGTGCTAAGCAAAATATTGCGCGGTAAAACAGTTATAAATCCCCTGTCAATTCTACATAGTCCTCTCTGTCTGAAGGTAGTGCCTAGACACCTCTGGGTATATGTAGCGCTCTATCAATTCTTCATTTAATTTCATATGTTATTCTCTGTCGCATTGTGGGAAATATTGATATGGGGCATAAGAGCTGAACTTATAATAGGGGAAAATGTTATTCCATGGGTCAGATTTGCAAGTGACTAATGTCATACACAGAACAGGGGCAAAGCCGTTTTGTAGTCACAACGCCTGAATTGGTTCCTCCAAATATTTTCACTTTGGGGGAAAAACGTGAAATTACAGCAAGGCGCTGGTGTCTCATAATGTGGAAATGTATTAAATTTACAAGTTCGTATTGGGTAAATAACAAAGCACACAGAGGTCACATGACTTTCCCAGGTAAGCCTGAAAAGCTGCAATGGTGCGGCTTCGCAAACGTCATGTAGAAAAATGCCAGAGAATACGAAAAATGTTCCCTGTTGCTGCTCTATGACTAATCTTCTTCCTCTTCCAAACTATTCCCTACCTCCACTCTCTGACTCATCCCAAACCTATTTTACTACTATGAACTTCCAAACAACTCCTTCCAAACTCTTTCCTCCTCTATCCATCCTTTATCCTATTCATCCAACTAACATTCTCTTTGACTCATCGTCAGCCTCTTTATCTACTATGAACTCCCAAATAATCCTTTCAAAACTCTTCCCTCCTCTATCCATCCTCTATCCTATTCATCCAACTAACAGACACACATGTTTACCACTCCCATCACTCTCAATAGCAATTTGTATTTCCCTCAACTAATCCACCACTAATCCACCTTTGGGTTCCGGAGTAGCGTGCTACTTGCCGAAAAAGTGCTTCAATGCCTCGTCTGGGGTAATAAGCGCTACATAAATACAATTGCAATTACAAACATAAAGCTTTGCACATATTCCTACCTTGCTTTTGTAAAAAACGCCATCATGGTTTAAACAGAAACCTGGATCGCTTTTTTCAGTTGGAATGCCGATGCCTGAACTTGGGACTCTTTTGCCATGATAACATGAGTGCACACTGCTACTTGCACCGTTTCTCATGTGTGTAATGAGTCTGCCAAGCTGGACTTAAAAACGACTGAAATTTGCAGCTGTTTCATTAGGTAACACGAATGCGAACTCAAAGACAAAGCTATCTATCCAACCCTCCTTTTTCAAATGATAGACTTGGGTCATTTAAAACTGGCCTGATCAAGCCATATGGGAGAGACGCATTGGCAAAGAATAGGCCACGTTACATCGCATGCGTTTACAATGCATGCGATTACAAAGCGGTCATTACAACGACGCGTTGTTACATCACATACCATTACATCGCAAGTCATTACAACGACTTGCTTTAGGGGTGGCGCTGGATTTTGGAATAATATAATGTACTATTCCCACTCCAGTCTGTGCAACAGTAGGGAAGGTGTTGGATTTTAAATCCAACACCTTCTGCCCCCTACAGCAAGTAGTTGTAAGACTTGCGTTGTAATGGTATGCAATGTTACAAAGTAGTCATTGTAATGACCGCATTGTAATGGCATGCGTTGTATAGCATGTGTGGTAAACAATGTTTACCATTGGCAAAGCCAATAGGTCAGGTGTTGGCTGCCAACCATTTAGATTTGTCAGTGCTTATTTTGTCACAGTTTTTGTAAAAGCTTATTGTTGGATGAAGTTGCCAGCCCTCACTAATATAAAAAAAAATAGCATTGTCTAAAAGCATAACAGTCTTTTGGCCACGAAAACATAATTTCTCATAATATTCCATAGCACTGAAGGGAACTATTTTGTGTGCGGTAGTGCTCCTTGCCTTAGCAAAGGATGTTTTCATTCACATTGAAGTTTGCCTTTGGTTTAAGTGGCCTGATCCATTGCCCCAAACTGTGGTAGGCAAAAAAAATGTAATAACCCTACAAAAGACCAATGAATGAAGAATGTTGCATGAAAATTCCTATAAGTACGTATATCATATAAATAATTTCAGTATAATCAAACGGTCGACGCAGATCTAGTATAGAAAATGGTCCAGGGGTCTGAAGGAGAATGGACTGCTTACAGGGATGGAAAGGCTGACATTATTAGTCCATACAGTCATATAGGGAGCCTGCAGAGAGAGGCAAGCAATTTTTATGGACAACGAAGCAGGGATACACTATACTTCACAAGCCTACTCGCTAACAGGTTCGAATAAGTTTTGAAGGCTGGTTGTTATTATTAAATTTGACACGACATATGAAAAGTAGTTGGAAAACGACGTGTACCGAGAGGAAACAGATACCGAGGATGGACACTGGAAGTTACTCATTGAACGGCCGGTACGGAAGTATAACTGGCTTGGAGGTTGGATATGCAATGTTGCATTGCTGTTATACAGCCCTGAAGAAGCCGTGGGGAACTTCCCTGATGGCAAACATGTGTTGGCGGGGCATGTGAAGTCAAAAATTGAAAGACAAAGAACGAGCCAACCATTGTGTTTCAATTTTGTACATTAATTGTGGTATTTTGGCATGTGCTCTGGACATTGTTGTTTGTTTGAGAGGATCGTGCAGATACATATTTGATGGGGGTCAGGTGATTCCTCCTTCCTACAGCACCGCAAACATATAGAAGACTCTTCTTACTAGGAGGTATAATTGGAGTGCCTTAACTCCCCCAGGGTTGCATTCACCCCACATTACTTATTCAATAAGCAATTTTTCTTATAGGCAGATATATAATTTAATGCTGTGGAGAAATAATGCTGCTAGTTTCTGTGCCACAATCTGAAATTGCAGGAAATGGCCCTTTTTGCAGGGTTATCCCCAAACATTTTGCTTCTTCCTCCTATTTTGCATGACCTGTTTTTGTTGACTTTAGGACTCTCAGCATGTTACCACTGCTAATCAGTGCTAAAGTGCATATGCTCTCTGTGTAAGTTGTGATTCTGATTGGTTATCCATGATTGGCATATTTAATTTACTGGTACGTCCCTAGTAAAGTCCACTGTGTATGCCCGGGCCTGTGAATCAAATGCTACTAGTGAACCTGCAGCACTGATTCTACTACCCAACTGAGTAGCCCTGTAAAGGTATCTCAGACCTGCCACTGCAGTGTCTGTGCCGAGTTTTAAACTGCCATGTCTGCCTGGCAAGTGCACTCACTTGCCAGGCCCCCACCTTCCCTGTTCTTACATGTAAGACACCCTCAGGTAGGCCCAAGGTACCCCCATGGGCAGGGTGCAGTGTATGTAAAAGGTAGGATATGTGCTGGTGTGTTTCACATGTCCTGATAGGAAACACTGCCAATTTCGTTTTTCACTATTGAAAGGCTATCTGTCCCACAGGCTAACATGAGAGTTGCTTTATAACATCTTACAAGTATAAACTTCCATTGGGACAAGATGGAGAAATGGAGTTTAGGCTCTCTGAACTCAGAATTTATTAACATCTTTTTGGGAAGATGTTTTTTAAATTTTGTGTTTGAAAATGTCACTTTTTGAAAGTAGGCCTTTTCTTGTTTAACCATTCTGTGTGTCTCTGCCTGTTTGTGTATTGACTGTCTTGTTTTGGAGTGGCAGGGGATGTGCATTCACTGTAGACGGGGGCGGGTTGCGTTGTGTCCTTTCTTTCTTGGCTGACTCATATATGGGTTGAATAGACCTTGGCTGCATTTAGAGTGGTGGAAGGGGTTTCCCTTGCACCTGAATAGGCTGTGTCTCCTTTGCACAATGCTGTCTGCACCCCTGTGGTCATGCTGCAGCAGAGAGGACAGAACTGGTTTGGGCTGTGCTCAGAGACCCTTGCCACAAAGAGAACAAAGAGAAACTGGGGTATAAGTATTGGACCTTAAACCCCAGAGAATTAGATCACTTCTGGACTCAAGAGGAACCTTTTACCAAGGAGAAGAGCTGGAGAGCTGTAAGGAAGAGTACTGCCCCTTTGCTGTGTGCTTTGCTGGGTTGGCCTGCAGTGGCTGCTTCTGATAAGGAAGAGGACAAAGAGTGGAACTTTGCTGAGAACCTGCTTGAAGAAGAATCTCCAAGGGCATGTGGGTGCTGGCCTCCTGTTCTGAAGTCTCAGGTACACAAAGACTTCACCACCAGCCCCCTGAACACCACTGCAGAAGTTCTGACCTGCCTATTCCAGTTTTGGGCCTCTGGAGGTTGTTCCTGCTGTTGGGAGCTGGAAGAAATTCAAAGAAAGCAAGAAAAACAACTCTGATGCCATCAGCGATGCCGCCAGTGACGCTGTGACCTGCACCGAGGCCGGGGGCACCGCTCATGAGATGCACGACGCACCACCAGAAGGCACTGCAGCTCTGACGCCCTTCAATGCCTGCAGTTATCGGCCTCCCCGACGCCAGAACTTGCAAAGACACCGTCACCACCAGCACCAGCATCCTGTTAACGCGGAGCCGATAACTGACAAGGGTGACTTCACAAACTCTTTGACTTTGTATCGCCTCTTCGAAACCTACACCTCACAGCTGACACCGATGACTTCCCCTCTCCTGGACTCGACACGTCGCCTCCTCATGGACACGATGCCTTGCCTCCCCTGTGGCAACCAGGGAACCGGCCTCGACCTCTGCACTGACACTTCACCTCCACGATGCTGTGCATTGTCCATTGACTTTGTTTTCCAAAGTATTGTTGCTTAGGGGTCCTTGTTACTCAGTGCCCGACACTGAGTGCCTCTCGGTCGGCGCCGTACTATGGCTTTATTACTATCACGACGTGGTAATTGCCTCAGGTGCAGCTATTTGTTTCTACAAGTGCTATTTCTGCAAGTAACTGTTTTTAAGTGCTTTTTTGATATATGTATGCTGGATTTTTGTCCTTTTGGTCTTGTTTGGTTTAGATAAGGATACCTTATTTGTCTATACCGGTGTGGTGTCAATTTGTGGTGTTTTCACTGTGTTACTGTGTGTTCTGAGTACAAATACTTTACACATTGCCTTTGGGTTAATCCTGTCTGCTTGTGCCAAGCTACCACGGGGATGAGCAGACGTTATCTAAGGTGTGTATCCCCCTTACTCTGACTAGAAGCAAGGGTCCCTGCTTTGACAAAGGTACCTACCTCTGCCAATTAGAAACCCCCAGTTCTAACAGAAATACTTCAATGTTTTATGAACTTCTTTTCAGAAATGCACGCTGAAACTAAGGGGCTTATTTACAAGCCCATTGCGCCGCCGGTGATGACTTTTTGCCCATATTAAAAGTAACACACCTGCAGCGCAAGGGGCTGCTTGTAAATAAGCCCCTAAATAGGGCCCAATTAACAAAATATTTGCACTTCTAAATCTATGTTAGGAGTGCAATTGGCCTGAGTTAAGAGTGCAAGTTAGTCATAAAAGGACTCCTTATATTCGTAAATGCACCTACTCCTGCGCAACATTACCCCAAAGCATCACAACTTTAAATAGAAGTAAATGCCAGGCAATGGGTGGAGTGTGGGCGCCCACAGCGAGTGCACCCCTGGTGCAGTTCGTGTCTGGTATTAAAATATTTTGCAGGACTACCTTTAGATCCCAAGCCAGACTGGCAAATCTGTTAAAAAGCCACAAAGTTTGAAAAACTTCCCAGCCAGTGCAGGAAATTTTGCGTATCTGCACGTGTTTAACAAACCGTGGTTTTGATTCCCGTAAGCGCACATGCTTGCCTCTCAAAGTCATGCGCCAGACACACAAATTAATTCATAAAAAGGCACTGATGTTTTCTACATAACTGCATTTCTTTTTATATCCCTGAACGTAAATCACTCTTATAGTACTAGAAATTTTAACTCTTCCAAGCAGCCAATGTTTCTTGATCAGAGGGGCAGCACCCATACCGGGATCACATAACTAAGCCATCCACATATGCCTCATTGGACTGCATTGCAAAGCATACTCAATGGGAATCATTCATACCAGACATGAAAGATGAAAGGCTGAGACAGCATGGCTGGGTTTCCCACGCGTGACCCCGAGGTTGCATGCTCCTATCTATGAAGGAGTTGCATTAATTAAACCACTCAGATGATTTTCTCCTTACATGGAATAGCAACCCATTAGATATAAGGATAGAGAGTGATCTTAAATACTGGAAAACAATATGTCTCAACCATCCTCAAGAAACAATCAAGACATGGACTCTGTATTGTTTCTCTGCTTCTAGACCTTGATGGAGTGCCAGTAAGCAATTGATTCTGCGGTGTGTTTATGATTTCTCATTCACAGCATGATTGGTGTGACTGGTGGTGTGGACAGTGTTTTCCTTGGGCTCTCAAAATGATATCATGGACACAATGTCTATGAAAAATGGTTTATTTGGCAAACAACATGTTTTTTGGGCTGTTTATTGCAAGGTGTAAAGGTCTAGGTGCTGTGTCTATAAAAATATTCTGAGGTATCGCTTAGATCTACTGAATTAATAAAATGTGTGTGCTCCTTACTTCCAACTAACCCTGGGCGTAGTTCGCGTAGTAGCACTACGCGTAGCTACGCGAAGTGCACTTCGCACTACGCGAGCTACGCGTAGCACTACGCGAACTGCGTAGTGCGGTAGGAAATGCTGTTCGCAATGATTGCACAGTGCCGGATGCTTGTCTGCACTGTGCAATCATTGCAAACGGCATCTTGCACAGTGCAAGCGGTCGTTTTCTGCCGCTCGAGTAGATTTCTACTTGAGCGGCAGTTTTCTCAACGAGGACTGGTAGTTTCTCATCGCGAGCGGTCGCGAGCATACGCGGCCACTCGCAATGAGAAACCTGACCTCCCCGCGTTTAGAATCTCGCCGGGAGGTTTATTTTCCACGCTCGCGATCGGCAACTTGATGTTGCTGATCGCGAACGAGGAAAAAGTCTCGCCGGGATGTCATTTTGCTCGCTTGCGGTCGCCAACTTGACGTTGAGGACCGCGAGCAAGCAAAAAATGCCCGCTACGCGTTTTTGCACTGTGCTACGTGCAATTCGCGTAGCGCGTAGTTGCGCAAACTACGCAAACTACGCGAGCGTAGTTTTCCGCCCAGGCCTACTTCCAACGTGTAAGACCACACTCTGCACATGTCTTATTGTCCTCAAGTGCCCCTTGTTCATTCGTGCATTATTTGGCACCCATATATGCCCTATAGGTACTGTTACATTTTAAATGGAAGTTTATACTGGTGTTTAGACTGCTCCAGACACACACACACATGTTTTATAGATTTGGGCACTGGGGCGGACTACATATTTTTCAGTCCCAACTTTCAGGGTTAGGCAGGAACATCCCCTCCAACACCACTTTCAAGGGTCCAGGGCCTAGAGGGGCATTTAGATGTTCAGGTCTATTGGGTCTTTTTGCCTTGCTGAGATCTGCAGGGAATTGGGTCCCACCGGGCTTAAGGCATGGTTAGTTTGTACCCAATAGCTCAGAAGGAGTCGGTTTTCTTAGGTGCAGAACACGTCTGCTCACACATGACAGTTGGCCATGGATTAATGGATCCCAAAAGTGATGTAACCTCTTCTCTTTGCATCATCTATCAAATAGAACCTCCCTCTGGGTTAAACATGCCTCCTCCTTTAGCCTTTCTATTTTGATGCTTTTGTTCGTTTTTATCATGCTGCTTTGAATACCCTATTATCTATTATTATGTCTGGTTGTGTTTATTTTATTATAAAATTTAAACAGGAAAATGAATTGAATGATATCTGTATTCTGTCCTTCTCAATGAAGGCGAGTGCTCCAGCTGGCGGCCATTGTGGTCTTTGAGTCACTACTAAACGGATTTCCTTGGCTCTTTGTTCATTTGCTTCACTGAATGTCGACCAACTGAAAAAGCAAGAGTGACAATAGAAGAAAGCCGCTAAATATTAGGAACCCTATTTGGATGCTTGTGATATACAGTTTAAAAGAAACTTGCATTAAACATAAATGTCTGTCACATCTACAGTGGCTTGCAGAAATGACACTAAATAATAAAGTGTATTTCATTTAAACGTGCGAACACACTTTTCTTCATCCAGAAACATCAACAAATGCTTCCCATTTACAGCCAGAACCTGCAATACGGCACATTGACAGACAAAAGTTGTAAAACAGAGGTCCTCTTAAAAACAATAACATTGGCAAAATGGTAAACTATCACTATAACAGCTCCCCATCTTTAATGGATACCCATCAGCCCCAAAACATGGAACACACATGACATAAAATGGCCTTTCCCAAGCTTATTTTTAGTGCCTAAGGACCCAGGGCATTTCCTCATTGTTCCTGCTATTCCCGAAAAGGTATTATTGAAAAGTCCAAGTAATTTGCAATGAGGTCTACATTAAAACTGGTGGGATGAATGCCGTGCAGTTGAATATCCTCGATGGACTTGTACAACTTTGACTTTGAAGTGCTGATATGACTTTTTTCTTTTATTTATATGCTCTATAAAGCGATAATCTGACACAGCCTCCAATTTCACAGCCGCCTCCCAACGGTATGGCATCTCGAGAGCAGCAAGCTCCTGGAATGAATTTGCAGCAGCGCGTTCAGATCCCCCCATGCCTCTCCCTGAAGACCGCCGTGCGCGCGCCCCACAGTAATTGGGCAAACCACTTCACAGGGCACGCGGAGCTTCCTGCATTTCTAGCCTTTGATATGGAGAGCGAAGTGAGGAGGCCTGGAAAAGCCCTGCTTTAAGCGCCTCCATCAAGCCCATATGGTTTGCTGGTACATTTTCCGTATAAAATGAGACTTAATTGAACACGGTGGACCTTCTGACACAGGGAATTGTTTCCAGACGATGTTCTGACAGCGGGGCGCGCGGGTGTGGGGCAACAACGGTTACATTTTCCAACTGGTGGGAGCAAGGTAGTGGTGTATTGAAAAAAAGTCATGTTTCCCATTACTTGCATATTTTTCGATATTTTCAGTCTTGAATTTTTTGATGTCCTGCTTAATTAGCAGCTTATCCTGTGATGTATTGCCGGAATCCTTCCATAATAAACTTATGTTGTTTTAAGCTCTATGTGGTACTATTAGTTCTGGCAATTTCTTTCTTTCACTGCACGCTTTAGATGTTGGTCTGCGTTGAAGAAAATCACATAAAGCGAGTAAAAGAATGATTACACAGAGTCACCACTTGCAGCCTCACCACAAGTTACACTTTCGCACTGTGAGCAAGTACGGGGGCAGTAAATAACAATTCCATCTGGTATCTCCACTTGTGTTAACAAGCATCAGGACTTAAATTCCCCAGAATATTGAATATTGCTGCTTCCTGTTACATAGGTTTTCTTAGTTGCAGGAGTTTACCACTGCCATTTGGTGGAGGTGGGGGCAGGTCATGGCAGTGGGGTGTGGCAGGTATGCCATTTATGGCCATGTCAAGCTGTGGTCTGTTTGGGGAAGAGATATCAGCCCGCAAAATGCTGGGGAAACAGCCTTTACAACGAGGTTTTTCCCCGTTGTACCTTTACCACGCATTTTTTAGCACGCATATTTTTACCACATGCATGCCTTTACAATGCATGCCTTTACCATGCATTTAAGGTAAGTTGGGGGGTGTGGAGGGTCTCCGCCCACAAATACATTGTTTTTATACATAAAAACAACGGGGCATATTTACAAGGGCTTTATCTCCGCTTTTTTGGCTTACAAAGCCAAAAAAGCGGAGATAAAACCAGCGCCCTATTTACAAGAGGGTGCTAACATGCATAATTGCATGTTAGCACCCTTTTTCACAACGCTCACTTTGCATCTCCAATGAGATGCAAAGTGGGCGTTACTGAGCGTACCTAAGATGGGCTACCTTGCAAATATCGCTGATGTTTACATCGCGATATTTACAAGGCAGCCCACATGATTTTAGCACACATTAGATTTTGGCGAAAACGTCCGTTTTTGCCAAAACTTAACGTCTGCTAAAATCCTGACTTAGCCATCCCTAACATAGGGGGTGGATTATGCTGATACGACCCTGTGGGTCGTATCAGCAAGGTTATCGCCCTTTTGCAGGGAACATCGCTGGAAAACCAGCGATGTTCCCTGCAAAAGGGTGATAACCTCGCTATCTCTGGAATTTTTATCGCCCTGGAGTAACGCGTTGTTAATAACGCGCTACCAGGGCGATAAATACCAGAGATCGCCTGCGATAATATAATTATCGCTAAGCACGGCCAGCGATAATTATCGCTGGCCGTTGTTAATATGCCCCAATGTGTGGTAATGGCATGCATTGTAAAAGCATATGCGTGGTAAAAAATTTATGCTAAAGGCATGCAATGTATTTCCCTGCGTTGTACCTTTGAACAACCAGAATGCTGGTGGTGGTGGGAGGCAAGGGGCTGGCCTGTGCCTCTGCCCGAAGCCCCTCTTCAGAAGTACTCTTACGGAGCTGAAACTGCATCCAGTAAATCTAAATCCAGTCTTTTCAAGTGCAGTCATTCCAGGTTGGAAAACCGGACTGTCTGTGTTTGCCCAGAGCTGTATCCCACTAGGGATAACACTCTGGGCAACTTGCAATGGAGTCCTCATTCTCTACATTCACCATTTAAAAAAAGAGTGTTCTCCATATTGGAAGTATCAATGTAGCATGAATAAAACCACACAGGACATTGGACCAAGGTACACAGGTCAAGGAGTAGTTTCCAAGGCATGTTAAGTCCAGAACAATCGAGAAACATTTATTTAATTGGGGGCGGGGAGATTAACACAACAAGAAGAAACAGTCAATTGTACCCATAGAATAGTGGTTTGGTAATAGTCAGGAATGGGGATTTGTGTACGTGATGAGAGGTATAGAGAGAAAAGAAGAGGGATTTGCAATCTTACCTGAAGGTCGGGGGAGGGAGTAGTATTAGATGGAGGGCAAATCATTTTGACAAGTTGAGGGCATAAAAAGAGATAAACTCTTGTATTTCCTTCCTAGCATGGTACAGTCAGTTTCATCAAGTTTGTATTTGAGGTGATGCAGGGTGTCCATAGATGGAGTTTTTTTTTTAAACTAGGACCAGATCTTTCTATCAGAAGGCATATTGTTCTTACAGGGCTTCTCGTATCAAGCGGCCAAACTGTGGAACTCCCTCCCCACTCTGATCAGACTACAGTCGAACAGGGCTCTTTTTGGAAAATTGATAAAGACATGGCTCTTTCCCTAAGCTCGAGAATAACTAACGTTAGCTTCGGTATCCACTCACCTCAGCGCCAAGACGCCTCAGCAATAGTGCGCTTTATAAGATCTCAGTCAGTCAGTCAGTCAGAGTGCTTTAAAGATGAGGCAACAGGCATTCTCAGTCTATGCACCTAGTATAAGGCACTACATAATACTTATACCCATCAGGGCAGCACCAAACCTTCTCCAATTTATGAGTGGGATGAAGACACACCTTTTCAAAGAAATCTATATCACACTGTAGAAATAGTCTACTTCTGCCTCCGGGTCCCAACTATCCCTCCAATCACTCTATGACTTCATCTCTGCATTTTTGACCCTATACAGCTATTTTAAAATCTGAGGATGACTATGATTAAAATTCCACTTGAAATAGTTTTTATTAAGACATATCACTCAAAGCACTCAAGAAGAATGAAGAACCATGACAAAAAGATTTCAGGCTATTCTCAGACAGTCGAGAAGTTAATATGGAGGTAGAACAAAATCATCTACCAAGCAAACTGACAGGTGCATTACTCTGTGACGAGAACACTGGCTACACCCAGGATGAAAATAGCCGCAATTGGAAGCCACGTGTTCACTATACTAAGACTGGTACAACTAAACCCTGCCCACTTTGTCCATCTTTCATATCTACCTTCCGCTGTTTTCCCTCCATAATTATCGCAGACTCTCTATGCTTTTGTAGAAAGACACTGTGCTGACTTCTGTTCCCTTATGCATTCCTGCCTGGAACACTGCACCCTGGACCAAGTCTCATAGACTCACCCTAATATAATTCCCTATTCACCACCACCCAGCTGAGCGTGTGCACCTTCATTGAACACATAGGGGCCGATTCCGATTCAGGCCGGAAATCACTCCGACCGAGCCGGACCCGGAGAGATTTCCGACCGAATCGGACCCTGGCAGTCCGACCGAACGAGTACGATGCGCACGCATGCAATCAGACTCGAGTCGGTCGGACTCCCATTGAAGTCAATGGGAGCCGGACGTACAATGCGTACGCGGGCTCCCATTGACTCAATGGGTGCGAGGCGAACAAGGGCGCCCCCTACAGCGGGTACGCCTCGATGCGACTCGCGGCGTACATGCACAGGTAGGGGGACCCATGGGTCCCCCTGTGTGCGACTCGCATGGCTACGCGTACAGGGGGTCCGACACGGACCCCCAAAGTCCGGCTCCGACTGCTCTTTCGAGCCGGACGGCGCGAGTCGGTCGGACTGCTCGCGGCGCGCATCGTACTTGCCCAGCCGGGGAACATCTCCATTGCGCTGTGCGAGTCGTGTCCGTGCGAGTCGGTCGGAGCGGTTCGGACCCGCGTACGAGTCGGTCGGCGATTTCACGTGCGCTCGCATCGTACTCGCTCAGCCGGACGCATGTACGAATCGGTCGGGAAAGAGGGCTCCGAATCGGATCCGGTTAAGCCGAATCCGATTCGGTGCCCTACCGGCCGAGATCGGAATCGGCCCCTCTGTGTGAATATTGCTATTTTTGCCCCACCGTTGTGTGTGCTATCTCTCCAACCATCTCAATGCAAACCACAATGCACACCCACTCTACCCATGTCACCTACCTATTAATTTATTGTGCCTCAGTCCCTCCTTCTCCTTCTCCCTCTTCCTTATCACTTTTCTCCATTCCTCTTTTCTTTACTCAGACCATCTCTCTCTCGATCCCTTCCTAAATATTGCGCTGTGCCCCTCCATTCATACCTCTCTCCTGTATCTCTCTGTCCATCTCCCATCTAACCTTGCTTTATTCCACCCTCAGCTGTATCTGGCATGTGTTGTGTGTTACAGAAATTATGAAGAATGTCTTAAATAGCAAGCAGACACAATAGAGGAGCTTTTTTGTGTGTGGGGGGAGTTGTATATCGCGCAACCTCGACCCGAAGGTATCAGAGCTCTTTACATGAGCACCAGGTGTGTTACAGACAGACAAGTTCATTTTGTTAAGCACTGGGAGATTAAGGGGTCGATTCCGATTCGGGCCGGAAATTACTCCGACCGAGCCGGACCCGGAGAGATTTCCGACCGAATCGGACCCGTGCAGTCCGACCGAACGAGTCCGATGCGTCCGTATGTTATCGGACACGAGTCGGTCGGACTCCCATTGAACTCAATGGGAGCCGGTCGTACAACGCGTACGCGGGCTCCCATTGCCTCACAGTGGGTGCGAGGCGGACAAGGGCGCCCCTACAGCGAGTACGCCACGAGCGCTCGCGGCGTACACGCACAGGTGAGGGGACCCATGGGTCCCCCTGTGTGCGCCTCGCACGGGTGCACGCGTACAGGGGTCCGACACGGACCCCCAAGTACGGCTCCGACAGCGAGTTCGAGTCGGACGGCGCGAGTCGGTCGGAGCGGTCGAGGTGCGCATCGTACTTACCCGGCCGGAAACGTCTCCATTGCGCGGTGCGAACCGGGTCCGAGCGAGTCGGTCGGAGCGGTACGATCCGGTACGAGTCGGTCGGAGCGGTCGGGTCGCCCGGACGAGTCGGTCGGCGAATCCGCATCGTACTCGCTCGGCCGGACCCGCGTACGGTTCGGTCGGGAAACAGGCTTTCGCATGGCTTTTTCCCGACCGAATGGTATTGGGTGCGCCTCCGACCGAGATCGGAATCGGCCCCTAAGTGTTTTGTCCAGAATCACAGGATGTTTAACATCCCCGCTGAGACTCGAACCTGGTTCCCCAGCTTCGAGGTCAACCGCTCTAGTCGATGGTGTGGTCATAAATATATTGAATCAAGTAATCTAAAAAAGATTGTATGTCAGAAATGGTAGGATAAAACATTCTTCCAAAATACTGATGCCAAAATATGGACAATCAGAATGTGATGGTCAGATTATATAGGCAGGCATACATTTACCAGTATTTACTAGGCCTGGGTGACATTTAAATTACTCCAGCAAAATTTATTTATATTTGGGAATTTAAAGTTACGCGTGTTACCCGAAATTCCTGAAAGGACGTCATTACGCCACTACGCATAATTACACACCATTTGCTGTCAAATTTAACATGAACATACAGGAACAAGAGAACATGAGTGGCTGTTGTTTGTAGTGAGGTTTTTTTTGTTGCTAATTTTTAGCATAAACTATATTCTTGCCTCAAAAATTGGCAAGAGGACTCATTTCATGCTAAAATATCGTGATAAATTATGGATTTGCATTTTGTGTAAATATGCTTCATTTCTTGTGAGTTGCTGAAATTTCGCTCAATGATACGATTACAAATTGCTCAAATTTCGCATACCCCTAGTCTTAACTAACTTCAACTACCCAACAAGGGTTATGTGGGCCCCTTTTCCTTGTATTAGTGCTAATGGTTTTTTGGTTGTGGCGTTTTTCTCGGCCCTGTCTTCCTCTTGCTGTCTGTGCTTAGCGCTGGGACGCACCTTGGCTGGGGCAGCCACGCTACAAATTATTTAACATAACATAACAATGGCACTCTTGGTGCACCACTGTCCCCTCCCCACTGCTGAAGAAAACATTACTCATTATTTTGTTTACTGGGGATGGTTCAACAATAACTCCTTCTAAGGGTGAATACTTTCAACATTTAAACATGAATTAGCACACATTTGAACTCTGTTGTCTTGCCGTTTATTTGTGTGGGTGTTTTGTTGGGCACTACGTGAAATGAGACAAAAAGGTAAGTTTTAGTGGCCAAGGTGAGCATTTTATTGACTGATTATATAAGATGGAGCAGCAAAGTGGTCTCCAACAGACAGGCCTGGCCCGGCAACAGAAAACCGGAAGTGAGGCCTCAAAACGGGTTTTCTTCAGACCTAAAAGAGCAATTTAAGAACTCTCAAACAACGCTCTAAATTATTTTAGGTCCGGATAAGCCAAAAAGCATCATGTCTAAAGAGAGAGCAATTGAGCACTTTCTTCTGTCATGATTAAAATGTATGTTTAATGTCAGCAGTCTCTAAAAAGGGCAAGCTGATTAAGTAGACTTCTACTAAAATAACACAGTGAACCAGTTCACGATGAAGGAGGGCCCAGGTTAAACAAATAGAAACCTTGATTTCTGCCACTGCTCTACATATATTTTGTACATATAAATAAATCATAGTCGCCCATAACTGCGTGCATGGATGTATATTCTGTGCCTTCACTACCCCCCCACACACACACACACACACTTACACACACCACAGATTAGAGCAAACACAGTCAAGAACTCAAGCAGATATAGGAACACATACAAAGAAAGATACACGTACAGGGACACATATAAGGACTAAAGTCACACAAATGATGCAACATTCAAAAAAAGAGACAGACATGACTACAGATGGAGGTACAGACGTGGATGTGGACACATCAGCGGGCAACCTTAATAGACAGAAGAAGAGGCACAGGCAAAAACACAGACATAAAGAGAGACAGAGAGACTCACGCAGGGGCCAAACACATAAAAGAGACAGAGCCAGAAACAGATAGCCACTGGAAGGGGGGAAGGATGGGACACAAACAGCTACACAGACAGTTACTGGCAGACAGAGAGAAGCAGATAAGGACGCAGGCAGAGACCCACGCACCCCCACAGGAAGAAATAATGACGTGTATGTGCACAAAAATGCAAAAAGCGAGGAACGCTCAGGTAAATAAAAATAAACACACATAAACACCAACCATTTTTCAGTGATAGAACTGCAGCGCTCTAAGCGTTGTTTTGATACCTACTGTAATTTTGGAAGGATCAAATACGACTTCCTTTGGAGGCTCAGGCTCAGATGGAGGTGGTTGTGGTTGTGGCTTCGGTGCTGCCTTGGGGTCCTCTTTCTTGGGCTCAGGCTTTTTGGGTGGCATGTTGACTGGGACAGAGATCAGGGTCTGGCAAATGGAAGAGACGGCGGGAGACAGAGGGCTCAGAGGAGGCAGACACTGAGGGACCCAGTGACAAAATGCAGCACAGGTCTCCCAGGCCAAGAAGGTCTTTATCTCAGCTCATTCCCCTAAGGTCACACAATGTGTCATTCGCCAGGCCTGCCACATGCCTCGGATCACAATAGAGGAACTCCTATAAAAGGCCAAAGCATTTGCTCTGCTATTTTTGAACAGATGGGCTCGGCATTGTTATGGATTAGCACTTAAATGGGAAGGTGCTCGGGCTCTGGCTCGTGCCTGTGCGCCTCACGCAGAAGAGATATTATATTCTGACCTCTCCAGCAGACGTCCCTGCCCTGGCAGAGAGCGTTCTCATATGTGGAATCAGAAAATCAGAATCACACTGTGTTAGGCTCCTCTTCTGAGAAAATATAGGAACAGATATGTATTTTTTTATACCAAATGTAATGAAAGAATAATGTAAAGTGCTTAATGCCAGGTAGAAATAGGTGTTTCCATGGATTTAGGGAAACATAGATAAGCTGTCAAGGGCATTTTCGCAGGGGCCTATATATAAATGCATTTGTACGCTTAATCGAGCCCATGCGCGTGGATATATTCATGTGAGAGTGCAAACTCACGCTTTTAAAAAACTGTGAACTTTCACGTGTGCCTGGATTTACCTACATGTGTGTTATACTTCTATGTTGTGATATTAGGTGTGAGGAAATGTGCTGACGGGGTGGTTTGGGGGCATTCTAATTCTGTGATGCCTACTTAAGTAGGTGAACACCCACAGACTCGCAAGTGACAATCATACCTCACCCTTCATGTGGCCATAGCTTGCAAGGGAATGGAGAGACAACAGACCAAAAATTAGAAAAGGTGTTTGGGAAAGGGTTTCTGTATGAGGAAAATATTTTCCCCGCATAAAGACAAAAAACATGCAAATATGCTGGGAAACAGCCTTTACAACAAGGGGGCATATTACTAAGGTCCGGCGATAATTATCGCTCAGCGCGTTTAGCGCGAGGATAATTATCGCCTGACTAACGCTGAATTTCAACACTGAGATAGCGTGCTATCAGCAACGCTCATCTCAACAGTGATAAAATTGCAAGCGCTAACTGCCAAATGTGCGATTATCGCTGGAAATCCAGTGATAATCACACAACTTTTAGCGATAGCTTGCTGATAGGGCAGGACAGACTCAGCCATGATATCCACCTTCCATTGGATATCATGGCTAAGTCATACTGAGAGCAGGCGTTAGAAAGTAGCGCTAACCGCGGTTAGCGCTACTTTTCTAATCGCTCTGCATGTTCGCCTGCAGCTTGATAATAGGAGAAATGTCGGTTAGCGACATTTCTCCTGTTATCCTGGGAAGGAACGCCCACTTTGCATCTCATTAGAGATGCAGAGTGAGCGATGGAGAAACGAGTGCTAACATGCGTTAATGCATGTTGGCACCCGCCTTGATATTAGGGCGGTAATATTATCTCCGCTTTTTTGGCTCTTAAAGCCAAAAAAGCGGAGATAATGGCCCTTGCTAATATGCCCCAAGGTTTTTACCACGTTGTGCCTTAACCACACATTTTTTAGCACGCATGTTTTTACCACTTGTATGTTTTTATAATGCATGCCTTTACCACGCATTTAAGGTAAGTTGTGGGCATATGGGGGCATATTAGCAAGAAGAGGCGATAATCATCGCTAACCCTGCTTAGCGTGATTTTTTTTATCGCCGGCTATCGCTGGAATATATCGCCACGCTAACGCTGTATTAGCAACGATTAGCGCTATGGCGATGAATATTCCAGCGATAGCGGGAAATAGGCCAACATCGCTGAAAAACCAGCGATGTTGCATGGAGAAGGGAGAACACCTTGCTGATACGACCCTGTGGTCGTATCAGCATAATCCACCCCCATGTTAGGTATGGCTAACACCTGCTAATTGCAGGTGTTAAATAAATGGCGATGACCCCGGTTAGCGCGACTTTTCACGTCGGCTAACTGGGGCCATGGCCACCTTGCTAATAGGCGATAGGCCTGTTAGCGAGTGTTTCCCAGGTTTGTTCGTCGGAACGCCCACTTTGCATGTCATTAGCGATAAATATCGCTGACATGCAAAGCGGTAAAAAAACGGGCGCTAATGCCCGCAAACTGTCTCTAACTGCTGTTAGAGACAGTTTGCTGATAGTGCGATAATATTATCGCCGCTTTAGCGGGAAAAAGTCCCGCTAAAGTGGCGATAATCGCTCTGCTAATATGCCCCATGGGGTCTCCCCCCAAGTACTTTGTATATATACATATATATATATACAATGTGCGGTAATGGTATGCGTTGTAAAAACATATGCGTTGTAAAAAATGTTGGGTAAAAATGCGTGCTTAAGGCAAGTGGTGTATTTTCCTGCGTTGTTCGGTCGTACAACCAAATATGCTAGTTCGCTATATTTGGTCGTGTGTAAATCCACACTTGTTGAATGTGAGTGTATAAATACTTGCATATGTGAAGAATTCTGGAATGCTGTGCCAGTCAAAGCTTCAATGGAGTACTACTGAATTCTTTGAGAATTCACATAAAGTAGGCAATTTACTTCAAAAACAAGAGTAAGCATAATTTGTAGCAGTTATGTTAAGGTGCAATTTCGCAAGAAATCCTCCGGCTATTGGAATTATGATGCAATGGAGTGCAGAATTAAAGTATTAGGGACTACTAAATTTTGCGGCAAGAACAGACAAACTATGCAGCATAATGTGGCCCAATCAGTGCTTTATAATTGTGCTGTTTTGTCATTTTACACATATTGCCACGGTATGGTCATGAGCTTCACTTTAGTAGCACAAGTTTACCACCTAAATACATTGATGAGGAAGCAAAAGGTGACCAGTTCACCTTTTCAAAGATTCTGCAGTTCTGTGGCGCCACATGTGGCATTAGTTTCGTACATTTTGATCGAGCTGTGCTGAAATTTGTCGTTGACATCTGCAAATTATGCAGCAGGTGGTGGATTATTTTGAAAATTCAGGAACTCCATAATTATATGGAAAATGCCACTTCACAGAATCACGTAATTCTAGTAGCCCTGCTCATGCCATGAATATATTGTTTGAGCACATGCTTTATGAGCAATACTCAAATTACTTTCATATTTCACGACACTAATTCACCACTAGCCCTTTATGGGTTCCGGAGAAGCGTTCTACTCACTGAAAAAATGCTTTGACGCCTCATCAGGGGTAGTAAGCGCTATATAAATGCAACTACAATATGATACAATGGAGTTCTGGGACATTCAGCTTCCACTGAGTGGGTAGCGTCACTTAATATTGATGTGCTATGGCCACGCATACAACGGCAATACGGTTACATAACCTTGTTAGTCTCTTTGAGCACTTGATTCTGTGTAGGTATCAAGCCAAGGTAAGAGGTGGAATAGGTTGAAAACTCAGACACAGAATGAAGCAGTGAATGGTATGTGTTAGAAATGGGGGTCTCTAGCTGGCAGAGTATGCACCTTTGTCCAAGTAGCGACCCTTCCTCCAAGTCAGGGTAAGGAAGTTACACACTTCAGATAACCCCTGCTCACCCCCTTTGTAGCTTGGCACAAGCAGACAGGCTTATCCCAAAGGCACTGTGTAAAGTATTTGTCCCCAAACATACAGAAACACAGTGAGAACACCACACATGGACACTACACCGGTTTAGAAAAATAAAGTATCTTTATCCAAACAAACAAGATCAAAATGACAAATATCCAACATACGTGTAACAAGATATCAATTTTAAAATGGTTACTTCCAAAATAGAATTGGAGGAACAAATAGGCTCCACTTGGGGCTATAACGATGTCGTTACAGGCACAAATCCAAAATACGGCGCTGACCGCGGGATGCGTGGGCCGGGCACGGAGTCAGACAGACCCGCAAACAACAGTACCTTGGAAACTAAGTCAGGAGACGATACATGGTGTCCTGGAGGTGCAGCGTTGGTGCTGAGGCAAAGCTGATTCCTTTCTGCCATGGGGGAGCCGAGGTATCAAGTTCATGAGGAGGCAAGGTATTGCATCCAGGGCAAGGGAACGTTAGGTGCGGTGGTGATGAGGAATTGGTTCGGGTGAGGGGGTGTGACATCAAAGAGTTTGCGAAGTCACCCTCGTCGGTTATTGGCTCTGCGATAATGTGATACTATCGCAGGCAGTGATGGTGTCAGTGTGAGCGCTGGCATCAGGAAGGCTGATAACTGCAGGCGTCGGCAGGTGTCGAAAGGCATCGGAGCTGCGGTGCAGGTGCGGCAGTGCATTGTGCACTTCACGATCTGTGCCCCCGGCCTCGGTGCAGGTTGCTGACGACATCGGAGTTGTTCTCCTTGCTATTCAACAACACCAACCACACCATTTTTAGGGCCCAGGAACTGGGATTGGTGCCCTTTTGAATACAGGAGTCCACAGAGGAGTCCAGGTGCTGGTCAGTGGGTGCAGTCTTTGTGGCCCTGAGACTTCAGAAGAAGAGGCAAGCACACACAAGCCCTTGGAGATTCTTCTTGAAGCAGGTTCACAGCAAGGTTTCAGTCTTTGTCCTCTCCTTGGCAGAAGCAGCTAATGCAGGCCAACAAAGCAAAGCACACACAGAAAAGGGGCAGTACTCCTCCTTACAGCTCTCCGGCTCTTCTCCTTGGCAGAGGTTTCTCTTGAGTCCAGAAGTGATCTAATTCTCTGGGGTATAAGATCCAATACGTATACCCCATTTTCTCTCTGTTCTCTTTGGGGCAAGGGTCTCTGAGCCCAGTCCAAACCAGTTCTGCCCTCTCTGGCCCAGCTTCATTACAGGAGGTGGAGACAGCATTATGCAAAGGAGACACAGCCTATTCAGGTGCTAGTGAAACTCATCTCACTAATCTAAATGCAGACAAGGTCTATTCAACCCAGCTATGAGTCACCCAGGAACGGCAGGACACACCTCAACTCCCCTTGTGACTGTCTGGAGTGAGTGCACATCCCCAGCCCTTGCAACTCCAAAACCTGACAGTGAATACACAAACAGGCAGAGGGACACAGAATGGTTAAACAAGAAAATGCCCTCTTTCTACAAGTGGCATTTTCCAACACACAATTTAAAAACCACATTTACTAAAAGATGTGTTATTAAATTCTGAGTCCAGAGTCCCTAAACTCCATTTCTCCATCTTGTCCCAATGGAAAGTTACACTTGTAAGATGTTACAGTGCAGCTCCCGCTTTAACCTATGGGACAGACAGCTTTTCAGTAGTGAAAAACGAAATACACAGTATTTCACTATCAGGACTTGTAAAACTCACCAGTACATATCCTACCTTTAACATACATTGCTCCCTGCCTGTGGGGTTACTTGGGCCTACCTGAGGGGTGACCTGTAAGAAAAGGGAAGGTTAGAGCTTGGCAAGTGGGTGCACTTGCCAGGTCAACATGGCAGTTACAAACTGCGCATGCAGACACTACAGTGGTAGGTCTGAGACACATTTACAGCGCTGCTCATGTGAGTGGCACAATCAGTGCTGTAAGCCCACTAGTAGCGTTTGATTTACAGGCCCTGACACACTCATTGCAGTTTACTAGGGACTTACCAATAAATCAAATATGCCAATCATGGAGAGGCAATCATAATTACAGTTTACTTAGGGAGCACTTGCACTTTGACACTGATCAGCAGTGGCAAAGTGCCCAAAGCATCTAAGCCAACAAAAACAAAATCCATCACACAGTCGAAAATGCAGGAGGTAGAGGCAAAAAGTCTGGGGAAACCACGCCACAGATGCCAAGTCTAACAGTATGCAATAACATAAATATCCAGTAGGTGTTGCAACATTTAAAGATAAGTAGGCTTTTAATTATATGCAGATAAACAGAACACCTACAAATAAGATTAATGTAAAAAAAGTTTGCAACTTCTCTGCTCCACCCTGCGTTTATAGCTCCTTAGTTCCTTGGCCTATACGATTCTATAATATTGACCCTATGGTTTATGTTAACGTGTGGATGCACTTAAGAAGACTTGGGGATCTTCAGGACTGCTCTGGACCTACATAGTGTAAGAGTTTTTCTTCACAGGGCATTTGATTTTTGTGGTAAGAATATATGAAGGGGAGACTGTTCAAGTCGTTGAACTGGTGCAGGTCCTTCATAACTAATCTTAATTTGAGATTAATTTTTGGTGTTAATTTAAAATCCTGCAAATGTTTCCAGTAACTGCCCATTCCTAAAAGCACCAACTACTCCAACGTGAATTAGGATCCCATTGTTGAGGAAAAGTGCTAAGTGCCACTGGGTGCAGCCAAGTCTCTGCTCCATTTAACTGGTCACCAGGCCCCATAACTACTTTTGGGAAGGAGACAGTCTCTTACAATCCAGAGCCAAGTTGAATATTCTGACAGGACCCTTTGTATCTTTAGGTTTTTACAAGTTCTTTTCTCTAGACAATAACATAAGTCAGCTATTCCAACTATTTCATTCCTGGAGATCATCAACCTTTAGTGACTATATCACATAAGGGATTGTTTGCAATTAAGAGTTTCCAGTAGTGGGCTGCTCAGTACCTTGGCAACCACTGAACCAGAAGGTTTTACAAGTTCTACATGGAAACTTGAATTTAGGGTTGAAAACCATCTGTAAATATAAATAGTTCTCTGGAACCGTGAGGTTAGAAAGATCATTGCAAAGGTTTCAGGAATAGGTTTAACCAAGTCCCACTTGCAAAATCCAACTGCACTCTCCTGGTGTAAAGGTTCAAAACTTTTTCGGAATTGAAGAAACAGGAATACTGAGCAGATCTGTGTCACTGCATGTCGGAAAATGCTTCTTTTTTGCATAGTCATCTCACTCATTTGCTAGATTTTATTGCTGCTTTTTGGACTCTGTACATTATGACATTTCTGTCCAGTGCCTAAAGAACGTGTTCTGAACCCTAAAACATGTTGAAATTGACTACACTCCTGATGGACATATTAAACCTACCTATAAGTCCCAGCTAATGGGTACAAAAGTGTACCCAGGGCCTGTAAGTGAAATGTAACTAGTGTACTGCAGCACATAATGTGCTACCACTAAAGTGACAATACAAAACATGTCTTGAGCCCTACACCTGCAGACTGGGTATGCAAAACGTGCAATTTAATATGGCAAAATAAACCTTTTACCTGGGCTAAACCTTCATTTGTAATACTTATCAGTCACCTCTAAGGTAGGCCCAAAAAGCCTATATGGTCGCTGATATTGTGTAAAGTGTCTCCCAAATCTGAGACAAAGAGAGCGAGTTTGACCTTCCCCTGACAGGATGGCCTTCTGGGTTGTGTCCAGGAACCTAATTAACTTCAAAGGATGCCTATCCTGTCACAGGCAGATGTAGCTTACACATGACCCTGCCCCCTCTATTGTACTACTAGCCAGCTAGGCACCAATCCCAGTGGGAGAGGAGCTGACCCCAGATCTGGTTTGGAGTGACCAGAAGGGAGGGTTTGTCTAGTATCACAGTCACATCTCTGGGTGGGCACAGGGAGCTCTGCTAAAGGCAAAATGCAATGCTAAAAAAACAGAGATTCTTTTTTTGCCAATGCTTCTCCAGAAACCTGGCAGGCTTTCTGGCCCGAAAATGCCCCCCCTACAAGCCATCTGGGAGGGCTTAGGGGGTCATATTCGATGAGTGTCTTTCTTTCAGGCCACAATTCAAGACTGTGGTGGGTACATGCTTTTGTGTACTGAGGTCCGTAGAAAAGTTTCTTAATTTTCTGTCCATCACAGCAAAAAGGACTGTTATCTAGGCCTTGATAACCTTGAGGTTGGACTATGGCAATGCCCTCTACTTTAATCTGCCAGAGTGTCTGATAGGGAGGCTTCAGGTGGTCCAAAATGCAGCAGCTCGCCTTCTTTTGAATTTCCAAGTTAGAACGCACATGCCTCCTCATCTGCAAGCTCTTCACTGGCTTCCTGTCAGGAAAAGAGTGCTGGTTAAGGTCTTGCTGCTAGTTCATGGAGCCCTTCATCAGACTGGTGCAGTCTGCCTCAGAACTAGGTTTAATTTTCATGCTCCAGCAAGAAATCTGAGGTCAGCCAATACATTTTTAGTAGAGATGCCCAGAATCTGGCGTGCAAGCGTTGGAGGAAGGTCTCTCGTCTATTTGGGATCTATAGCTTGGAACAAACTCCCTCTTGAGCTTCACTCTGTTAGCAACATAACAATATTAAAAAAGAGGTTGAAAACTTGGCTATTTGTCCAGGTATGAAACAACCAGATTTACTTTCCTTTCTGATCTGTGCTTGGTGCCGGGGCACTCTTCGGAGTAGCTGTGAGCCTTACAAGTTGCTTCATCATCATCATCATCAGAGGAAGAAAGTTTCTACCATTTGGCTTTAGGTAGAGTGGGGCACTGTGGGATAATTTATAGTAAACAGCCAGGAAAGTGATGAAAAAGAGGGAGAGCAGCCATGGGAAGTTTTAACCTACTGGTTACGGAGGGGCCAGTAGTTTTCCCACCCACAGGCTGATAGTAGGCATACATGTGGCACTCCCAGTATAGTCTTCAAATCACTGGTGGACCTGTGGAAGACAGAAAACCGACTGCACTTGTTGTTGTGACCTGTCAGGGGAAATCTAAGTGCTGGATCTGCTTCCATCCAGGACCAAAAAGTGGATTCCAAGTGTCAATTGGCTGACAATTAGTTGTCCTACATGCAACATACAGGTTCTCCAAACAGCTGGGCTTTGCTCAGCTCTCGCTTGGATAAGGCCAGCTTTTCATCTTAGAGGCACAGGTCAGGTCTTACTGTAGGTAGAAAACGTTCCTTATTCTCAGAGGCCACTGCCAGAAAGCTTCTAATGGGAATTTATATTTAGTCTTTTTCTCAAGGTTCAGCAGCAATCGAGCAGAGGTTCAGTGGTGGGCATCGTGTCTGCTCTGCACTGGTGCAGAGAGTCCCAAAGAACTCCAAATGGTGCTAAGTACTGATTGGAAGGGGCAGTACTTATTCTAATGTTAGTGCAACACTGAGAAGCTATAGCCAACCATAGGGCTGCTTTTCCCAAATGTTAGATACTTCCTCCACCCCTGGGGACTATACTTCCTCATTTTGCGTCCTGTTTTCACTGTCTTCCAGAGCAGGGAGTCATAAAGCTGTTCAATTCGAACTGCTCAAGATGTGCTTTTGTTTTCTGAGTCAGAAAGAGCACTGAACAAATGACCCCTGCACGTGACGAACAGCACCGAGTTAGGAAGAAACATAATGGGAAAAAGGGTGGCCTCCCCATCCACCGGGTTAGACTGATTTCAGGGAGAAATCCGAGAAAAGGAGTAGCATTTTCAGCCGCAGCTCATGCAGGTATGGGCGGTGGGGCCTGGTTGGGGGGAGGGGGAGGATTTGGATTGACAACCAAGAGGGAAAATTAAATAAATAATTAATTTTCCCTCGTGGTCGCCTGTTGAAATCCCCCCACCCGGCCCCACCGCCCTACCGCTCCTACCTGCACGAGCTGCTGCATTTTCTCATGTTTTGCAAATGGCAAAAACAAAATGGCAGTGAAATCTCCATCTTCTGCATCCATGCACACAGTATTCAAATAGACAAAACAACTCTCACTGAGGGCAGGTGAAACAAGTACACTCACTGCAATCACAGTTTCCACACATCCCACACACGAGGAAGGTCAATCATCTATTTATGGGGGCTGAGAAACTTTTCACTAAGAGACACAGTTATCCATTTCCCACTCAGATTTGAAGGAAAACGGCCAGTACATCAGGATTACTAATTGCTGCCACGACCACCATTCACTACATAGCTCTGGATAAGGGGCAAGACAATGTACATCTTCATACCCTCAGAGCTCACGCCTGGCAATGAACAGTAAAGTACAATTGAATTACATTCAGTGGACCCCCATTACTGTCAAGTTCCCTGGTGGAAATGCACAGGGCCGGTTCAGAAAAGCTGACATATTTTCCAAGACATGCAGAGGACCTTTATGCCAACACCTCGTGGCATGCCTGGACTCTCCTATAGAACACTTTGGTTTTTACAGAGTGAACTTAGGTTCATTATTTTGTTGTGTAAATATTGAGAGAAGTGAAAGCAAAACACAAACCAAGCAGAAAATCTTAATTTCTTGCACTGAGAAGTTAAGTGCACAATGACACTTTTCGCTCTTTTGTGCCAGAAATCCGTTATAGTGTTTTCCGTATAATTTAAAATCAATACTATAAGAATTAATGAATAAAAAATCTTCTGATACTAGCCTTGCCTGCAGTTGGTGATGCCTAGTATATAATAGCCATCCGAGTCTTGTAATCTGAACAAAAAAGCACAGCATTTTGCCTGTCCCTAATGTGCTCTATAAACATCAAGGGCCTCATCAGTATAAATGGTCAATAATAGTCAAACTACTTATTATAGTTGTGAAGTAATAATCCAAAACCCAGGGACTCTTTACTTGGAAATAGCATCTCTGTAAACGTAGTTCAGATACCCATTGCCAGTCTTCAGACTTGTCCCAAAGAATGTTCTCAAAGCTTTAGGTCAATCGCTATATAATAGAGCCGTAATATAAAGAATGTGTTCCCCATGGGGTCCCTATAGAATGTAAAGGAATCTGTAGGCTTGCAAAACCTCTCTATGGAGCTTCATGCTCGTAGGTTAGAAAGCATTGCCAACATTGTCTATTGTCAAACAGCAGCGATGTAGATTTTAGCACAAGCATTATTCTATTACTGTTAGAAGACTGGTTTGCCTTCACGTTTAAAACATATACTGGAGTACGGAGGAGGGCATTTAAAAGTGTCCCCCAAAATCTAATTTTCGGCCAGTTCATGGGCTAGTGAGAGTGACCCCAAATTTTGCTCCCTTATTGAAGCCACGGAAGACATTCACATTTTCCCACATATTAAATAGCCACTCTGCATATTTGCCAATCATTTTGAAGAAACAAATTAGCCAGCCTACTTTCTAATGTGTTTTTTACTTAAACTTTTGAATTTGTGGTGGCGCGTTACTGCACGTAATGAGGGTTAAAGCAAAGGCAGACTTCAATAGCACTCGTACCCACACTTAAAACTTAAACGGATATCCAGATACTAGGGAACAAACTGAGTGTCAGTGGCAAAATCAACATAATGAGCAATTCTGAAAAGGATTGTCCATCATTAATTCTCGGATATGTAACATACAAAACATAAAATGAACTCTCACTAGATGTAATGTGTTATTTATAAGAGTGTGTTTAGCATTTGACACAATGGATTCTTGCTTTTGTGTCTACTTTTCCTTCACAAGCAAAAAAATAAGTTTTGCACTCTGGACTTCAAACACACATAATCAATTACGCAGGAACAATGCTGTCTCCATTGAAATTCTTTCTGTTACAAATGGGGTTTCTGGTTGGCTAGGGTATGCACCTAAGCCAGGCAGAACCCACCACTCTAGTCAGGGCAAGGGAGTTACACACTGAAGATAACCACTGCTTACCCCCTTGGTCGCTTGGCAGAGCAGTCAGGCTTATCCCAGAGGCAATGTACAAAGCGTTTGCGCAACACACTCACCCAGCTGTGACACACCAGGCACACCACAAAAGAAACTCCACACAAGGTTATATAAAAATATCCTTTCTATTACCCATAAAAACACATTAGAACACAATCACATATATTACTGTGCCACTAGACACTTGTCATGACTTCACAAGGGTCACATAAATCACTGGGCCAATTGGGCCACTGTTATAGACACATGTGGTGCACTGGACACAATGCTCATAGAGTTCACATGTTACAAAAACAGCATAGAACCATTATGCATAGACATAATCAATAGTGTCCCATAGCACATACCTGTAGAGGGCACACACTTGCAATCCTCACTGGCAATGTAACATCACATATATCCCCGGGGCCACTAGGAGCTTGTCACAAAGAAGAATGCAGAGGTCACGGTGCCCCTAGGCATGTATTTCCAACACCTCTTGGTGCTTCTCTTAGGCACCTCTGCCCCCTCAGGGGCTTTGGACCCCCGGCACACCTGCCCTTCCACTAGCAGGTTTATGAACCGCGTTTGGGCCCACCTTGTAGGCCGCCAAATGTTGGGCGTGCCTACCCGGGCAAATGTGGTGATTCCCAGCACCGGGGCCTCAGTTGAGTTACCCGCAAGCTCGCAGTATAGGTGCCAACAAAATGTTTGAAAAACAAAGTTTCCGAGCCGGTCTCTTCCGGCCAGGATGCCAGGTATGGCAGATCACTCACCCACCTGCCTCGGGTCGTGCAGGCTCCTCTCGGGTTTCGGTGCTTGAAGGGAACTCCCTTCGGGTGCGTCCCAGAAATGGAAGCGATGGAGCTTCCTCCTGGCTGGAGCCCGTCCTCATTGCACCGAGGTTCGTCGCAGTGTCCTGATGGGCGGGGCTGCGGCAGTCTGGTTCTCTCTCTCCTCGCTGTCCTTGCTGGCTGCTAGGCAACGCCTAGTGCCCCAGCAACATGAGGAGCGGTCCACACGGCAACTTCTTGGTGCCTCTTACGGTGGGTCGGCACTCTTCTGCGTCTGCTGTACTGGGGTGAGAGTGAGTCCATGTCTCGGGCTCAGGTAACAAAACGCTAGCGCCCACCACAGTGTTTCTGAGCATGGCACCTCTGAAGCGCTCCACATGCACAGATCAGGGAGCAGAGCAGACAACCACTCCTCCCACCGGCCAAAATGAAGCGCCCAACACGTTTTGCTCCACAGTAAGGAAGGTAACTGGTGCAGCGCTCACCACACGCTATATTTGTCCAATTACCCAGGGCCAGCCACACAGCCGTGGTAAATACCTGGGCCAGAGAACAGGGCACAGGCAGGCCAGCACACAGGGCCCCTTAGCAGAGGGCAATCCCTCCAGCCACCTAGCAGGCAGCAGCTTAGACCCCAACGGCGGTTCCTCTTGGCCCACAGCAGTCCACGCTGTATCTTCTTTTCTACATGGGGTCACAGCCCCAATACTTATAGTCCCAATGTCTTTGTTCTGGGAGGGACTTAAAAATCCATTTACAAGTGCACAACACCCCCTATTCACAGTGTAAGCCTTGGCCCCAGACACACCACAGGGGGTCGGAGCCAGCGTTGTGGAAGGCAGGCACAGCCCTATTCAGGTGCAGGCGCAACTCCCCCCACCACTCCAAATGCAGACCAAACCTATTCAGGTGCAAGGGACAACTCCTCCTGCTACTCTAAATTCAGCCAGGGTCTATTCAGCCTAGCGCTGAGTCACCCAGGCAGGGCAGGACACACCTAAACCCCCCCAGGGACTGGTTGGAGTTAATGCACATCCCCTCTCCCCTGTCAGTCAGAACCAGACAGTCAACAGACATTGAGGTAGGCACAAAGACACATAGCACACAGAAATGCCCACTTCTAAAAGTGGCATTTCTAAAATAGTAATAATAAATCTGCTTTCACCAATAAGCAGGATTTATCACTACTATTCCAAACATACCAAACATGGTTGCACCACCCCTCTCATGTCAAGAATTACCACTGAGTAGCCTTTTGGTAAGACTGACGCACTCTCTTTTAAGCTGTTTAAATCTTTGATCAAAGTAGGTGGTGAGGGATGGTAAATACTCCTAAGTATGAGTTAACTAATAATCCTTATAGTAGCGCTTCCCTAAAACAATAGGTAGCATCCCCAATCCGCACTCGTGAAAAATACTCGTCAAAAGTATTCAGGTTATCAAGTGAAATTTATTGTTTCATTTCATTACTCTTTATATTCTTCATATCATAGAATCCATCCTGATTGTATGTTGATAAACATGATAATCCATAAACAAAGCTGTGGCCAATGCATTTCAGGCAAAGCCCTTCATCAGGGGCTTGCTCCTACAAAAACAGAAGAAACTAATTTTATGTCTTTAAGTGTGCACAGGAGGAACAATATGTCAAGGTTCTAACGACTGTTATATCCCCAAAAAGTACAATGTCGCAGGCCATGGTTAATGTTTATTAAGTGTGCATGTGGTTTTTGCCAATTCCATAATGCGTGTTCATGCTGATTTTGTGACCAAAAAAAAAGAAGAAACGTGAATAAAATAGTGTGCAATGACATGAATTCATTAAAAGATTAAAGATTGTGCCAAAATAGCATTTTAACGCGATTCCCCTTGGTGACGGTACATTTATTAATAGTCCGATCTCCCAAATAGAAGTTAAATGGTAAATGTTAAACGCTCTCAAGGTGAGTGACTTACTTAGTGATGTACTAGGCTTATTTCCCTCGTTTGTCAAGCCTGGAAGTTAAGAACGTCGGAGCATTAGAATAGTGGCATATTAATCGGAACTTTGTTACATGCGGTGTGAAACAACTGAACGCTTACCCGTCGTAGTTCAAATCACATTGAAACGCACATCCCAATTTGATGTGAAGGTAAACCGTTAACGCGTCTACTGTAATCCGGAATAACAAGTTCACTTAACCCAGAAACATTCACCCGTGTGAGCCACTGTCGACCGAAAGGGATCCGTAATGTGCACAAATGATTAAGCCTCATAAAAAATGTAAAACACGTAAAGAAACTTAAAAGCGGCAAGCAAACCACGGAGGTGGTTGAATGTGGATCCTAATATGAACCACACTGAGAAAAACAGAATGATGAACGAGTAAAAGAAAAATTAATACAATACTCAACCCACGAAGGTGGGTGAATTTGAAACCAGCTATCCTAATTTAAACCACGCTTATAAATAAGACTGATAAGCAAGTAAAGGAAAATTAATACAATGCTCAAACCCACCCTGGGATTCATGTGTATGTAAGCATAGTCCACAAGAGCATGGCACTCAAAAAGTATACGAAATTCCTAATGTAAAGAAAAAGAACACATATATAAACAGTACTAGTAATAACTGTCAGTATTACATGGTCATACTGATACAATCCCTGATGTAAAGAAAAAGAACACATGTATAAACAGTACTTGGAATAGCTGTAAATTATTATATGGTACACTTAAAGAAAACAATTAAAATCCATGCGTTCATTTAGTCCTTTTGGATTCACTGTATCCAAGTGGTCAATCCAAAATATTTCTCTTTGGAATAGAAAACGAGTATTGTCTCTCCCAGTAACAATGGGTACTTGCTCAAGTATCATATACCTAAGTTGACTAACATTGTGTGGTTGTTATTAAAATGTGTAGCCACAGTGGATTTTTGGTTTTTCGTACGAATATTACTTTTATGCTCATTTAAGCATAGCTTGATTTTCCTCTCTGTTTTTCCAACGTAGACTTTACCGCAAGGACATTTCAACATGTAAATGACGTTACTAGTGTCATATGTAGCAGTAACTTTGAGTTTACCTGTGGTTCCTCGAATAGGATGAGATAAACAAGTGCCTTTGTTGCAAATGTGTAACCACAACACCCAGAATATATCTGGGATAAGGGAACTAGAGGCACGGGGTACTGGGAGTCAGCAGCCTCCAACATAAATGTTTAAACACAAAAGAGCTGCTCCCAGTGGGGTGATCTATGTGCAAATGTATCTAAATTAGTGAGTGTAGGTGTCTCACAAAAAGTGAAGGACTGGTCTCACACACCACCTGGTGTCATGCTTCATCATAGACCAGTCCTCGCCCTCTAAAAACATGGTTTGGTAGAGGGCGGGCATACACCTGACGACAGGGATGCACTTCTAAACTAAGTGGGGGCCCTTATAAAAGAAAGTGAGTTAAAAAGCCATTACAGATGTCAAATTAATTTAATATTTGCCGGCATCTGTATGGTATTAAAATATAAAGTGATCGGTAACTGGGGATATTATTGTCCCCCCCACCGATATCAATATGGTCAACATGTTTCTGCCAAATGGCCCAGAGGGGTCCGCGGCATTCATCAGGACCTAAGTGATAGATTTGAGGGCTCCACTCTTACCAAAATTATGGTGAGAGGATATCCACTGTGTGGGGTGACAGGATCACGCTCCACTACGAAATGGCCTTTATATCTAGTGCCTGTAAGAAAAACAACAGATTGTGTGGAAAAACAAAGCACAACATGAGATTCACATTCAGCCTCATGCACAAATAACTAATTGTGAGTGGCTACATGTGAAAAACTAAGTGTCAGTCATCTGGGACTAAAACAAACATGGAGGATTGTACCTCCACATTGCTTACCCTAAAATTGGGACATGGTGCCCCATAGGAGGGTGAGGGCGGGAGACCTCTTTTGGTCCAGCGCTATAGTAAAATTGAGGAAAAAAACAACAGAAATGACTGATGTTAATAAAGTGTGTGGCAGTTATTTAGATGGTACATATTTAAAGTTCCATGGTGGCCAGGTTCGAAATACCTGAAAAGGAAAAGGATGGAGAAAGAGAAAAAGGCAACACAAGCCTAATTTTCATTCACACATTCACACTCTTACTGATACGTGATGCAGTCTCCGCTGTTGCGCCTATGTCTGTGCTCCTCCTCTCCTCGATGTGGAAGGACTGAAGTGGCCTTTGGCTATATATAGTATATATCAGCGCTCCTTAATTAGGGTCATTAGTGGAAAATAGTTGCCCTACTGGCTACCGGATCGGAGGATCCGGTGTCTCAAAGGGCGCGCTGAAAGAGATCAGGAAAACTGCCTGACCTGCCCAAAAAAGGGCTTCCGCCTGAAACGCCTGCAAAACCGACTGATTAAAATAGCTTACTGTTATATGACAGTTTTCATCCGAAGGCCCTACGGAACAACTTGCCAGTAGGCCAATTTCTCCGGGTGCGTAGAAATTGTTTGGAGGCTACTAACTTTCATGAACAAGCAGAGAAATTGGAGATGAAATTACTCGAACAACATTATCCTAGAAAAATGATCAGGAAAGCGAAAAAAAGAGCAAGTAACAACAACCGTGACACACTGCTTGAAGATAACGTAAAAGAGAAAAATAACCGGATTGTGTGTGTAACTACATACACACCAGCCTCCAATACTGTCCAAAAGATTATAAGAAAAAACTGCCACATTCTACATGGTGCAGGAGAATGCTGGGAGCCCCCATTTTTTGCTTTTAAAAGAAACAGAAATTTACGGGACGAGCTAGTGCATGCCAAAGACCCACCAGTAACAATGGATAATCAAATGACCCTCTGGAACACACAACGACCAAGAGGTCACTACGCCTGTGGCAACTGCCTAGCATGTCCATTGACTCTGACAACCAAGGAGGTAGACATCGGTACAACACGCCCCTGGATGCTGAACAACTTTTCGAATTGTAACACCGAAAATGTGGTGTACCTTTTGACATGCCCTTGTAACTTGAAATATGTGGGCATGACCACACGCAAAATGAAGATCCGCATCAATGAACATCGCGGTACAATACGGTGTAAAAAGACCAACACGAAACTGACCAGACACTTCATAGAACATAACCATAAAGACACAGATCTCAAATGGGTGATCCTAGAAGTAATGAAAAAACAAATGGCGGACTTGACCAGACCTCTACATATCAGGGAGCAGAGATGGGTGTATCGTCTCCGAACATGGAAAGAAGGTCTAAATGATGAGATTCATTGGCTACAATTAGCCAAATAATATGTACTTTTGTCTTTGTCAAATCACAGACCATGTCTACAACCAGCTAGGAGTATGTAGCAACTATATCCCTTAGAACATCTGTATTCCATACGATTGCGCATTGTTTGGGGTTAGTTTACCTCTGGATCCATGATTTGTTTCAATGATTTGCACTAGTTGTAAATACTATCATTGTTGGTACCATACCATGTGCCAGATACCTATCTGCCACATATTTAACATGAGAGAGCTCTATAGTACAAACATCTTATCCCTTATAACAACTGTATTCCATGCGACTGCGCATTGTTTGGGGTTAGGTTTAAAAAGGATTTCATCCAACAATGACCTTTATCAGAACAGTTCACATGCCATGGTGGAAAATTCAAACAAAGGGGGTATCCAACTTCCATTTTACAAGAGGCAGTACAGAAAGCAGGGAACAAAACACGAGAGAGCTTATTGATAAACAAAGAAACATCCTCCGCTAACGAAAACAGGGTAGTGTTTGTATCCAAATTTTCTACTCGCAGTTACAGGATCAAGAAAACCATACAGAAATATTGGCCAATGCTACAAATGGAAACCGACTTTAACAAGATTTTTGAACAATTGACAAGATTCGTTTACATGCGTACTAACAATCTTACACAAATTCTCAACAAAAAATACGTTAAAAAACCCGGAAAGTACAGAGGAACACTACCGTGCATGAATTGTGGGAGTTGCAATTCTATCACCAAAGGCACTTGTTTATCTCATCCTATTCGAGGAACCACAGTTAAACTCAAAGTTACTGCAACATGTGACACTAGTAACGTCATTTACATGTTGAAATGTCCTTGCGGTAAAGTCTACGCTGGAAAAACAGAGAGGAAAATTAAGATATGCTTAAATGAGCATAAAAGTAATATTGGTACGAAAAACCAAAAATCCACCATGGCTACACATTTTAATAACAACAACCAAAATGTTAGTCGACTTAGGTATATGATACTTGAGCAAGTATCCATTGAAACTGGGAGAGACAGTACTCGTTTTCTACTCCAAAGAGAAATATTTTGGATTAACCACTTGGATACAGTGAATCCAAAAGGACTCAAGGAATGCATGGATTTGAATTGGTGTACCATATAAGAATTGACAGTTATTCCAAATACTGTTTATACATGTGTTGTTTTTCTTTACATCAGGGATTGTCACAGTATGACCATGTAATAAATGACAGTTATTCCTAGTACTGTTTATATATGTGTTCTTTTTCTTTACAGTAGGAATTTCGTATGCTTTTTGAGTGCCATGCTCTTGTGGACTATGCTTACATACACATGAAGCCCAGGGTGGGTTTGAACATTGTATTAATTTTCCTTTACTTGCTTATCAGTCTTTTTTCTCAGCGTGGTCTCAGCGTGGTTTAAAATTAGGATAGCTGATTTCAAACTCAACCACCTTCGTGGTTTGAGCATTGTATTAATTTTTCTTTTACTCGTTCATCAGTCTGTTTTTCTCAGCGTGGTTCATATTAGGATCCACATTCAACCACCTCCGTGGTTTGCTTGCCGCTTTTAAGTTTCTTTACGTGTTTTACATTTTTTATGAGACTTAATCATTTGTGCACATTACGGGATCCCTTTCGGTCGACAGTGGCTCACGTGGGTGAATGTTTACGGGTTAAGTGAACTTTTTATTCTGGATTACAGTAGACGTGTTAACGGTTTACCTTCACATCAAATTGGGATATGTGTTTTGACGTGATTTGAACTACGACGGGTAAGCGTTCCGATTAATACGGCACTATTCTAATGCTCCGACGTTCTTAACTTCCAGGCTTGACAAACAACGGAAATAAGCCTAGTACATCACTAAGTAAGTCACTCACCTTGAGAGCGTTTAACAATTACCACTTATCTTCTATTTGGGACATCGGACTATTACTAAATGTACCGTCACCATGGGGAATCGTGGTAAAATGCTATTTCGGCACGATCTTTAATCTTTTAATGAATTCATGTCTTTTAACACTATTTTTTTCCGTTTCTTCTTATTTTGGTCACAAAATCAGCATGAACACGCATTATGGAACTGGCAAAAACCACATGCACACTTAATAAACATTAAGCATGGCCTACGACATTGTACTTTTTGTGGATATAACAGTCGTTAGAACTTTGACATATTGTTCCTCCTGTGCACACTTAAAGACATAAAATTAGTTTCTTCTGTTTTTGTAGGAGCAAGCCCCTGATGAAGGGCGTTCCCGAAATGCATTGGGCACAGCTTTGTTTATGGATTATCATGTTTATCAACATACAATCAGGATGGATTCTATGATATGAAGAATATAAAGAGTAATGAAATGAAACAATACATTTCACTCGATAACCTGAATACTTTGGAAGAGTATTTTTCACGAGTGCGGATTGGGGATGCTACCTACTGTTTTAGGGAAGCGCTACTATAAGGAATTACCACTGAAGCACATATCAGGGAATCTCCTATGCAAACCTATGAGAGGGCAGCCTCACAGCAGTGAGAAACCAAATAGGCTGTTTGTCAATAAAAGGACATGCCACACAATTAAGGCACATGTCCTACCTTTTACCTACATCGCACCCTGCCCATAGGGCTATCTAGGGCCTACCTTAGGTGTGACTGATATGTAGTAAAAGGGGAGTTGCAGACGTGGCAACCACTTTAGATGACACATCACAGCGGCAGTAAACTGCGTGGGCAGGCCCTGCAGTGGCAGAGTCCTGGGACAGGTTTGAAAGGCTACTTCGGTGGGTGGCGCAAGCAGCACTGTAAGCCCACCAGTAGCATTTTATTTACAGGCCCCGGATAATGGGATACCACTGTACAAGGGACTCACAGGAAAATTAAATATGCCAAACAGGTGTAGACCAATCTTACAAAGTTTACAACAGAGAGCACATGCACTTTAGCACTGATCAGCAGTGATAAAGTTCCCAGAGTCATAAAACCACCAACAACAGGTCGGAAAAAATATAGGAGGAAGGCAAAACGTTCTGGGATGACCCTGCAAAAAGGGCCAAGTCCAACACTTTCCATCTCTGGGGACTTTTCCTCAAGAAGAATCTGACACCCACCACGCCCATCTTCTGCAAAAGAGATAAGGACTTGCACGCCTACCTTCACTGATTCAACAGGGGAGTATCCGGTCACCTGCTGATAAGTGAGGTGTCATTGAGAGAAACAGGCAGAAGACTAACATTGTGATCACACCCAAGGGACCTACCTTCCAGAATCAAGAAGTACCAGCTGCCAAATCTGGGAAGATATCAACAACACCCGAATGATCACTGAAACCCAAGTATGGAGTTAAATTCAAAGTAGGCCTTGCAATGTATGAGGTCTATGCAAACTATGGTAACTAGTCGCTGAAAGCGTTACCTTTCGGTTCTATTATTCCATGCTTTCACCCACCACGGACAATCAATGACTAAGAAACGTGGAGGCCATCTTGTTATGGGTCTCATATGATCTATGTAACACCCATTTTGAATTTTAGCACCTCTTAACTCAGGAATGTATAAAGAGGCTCTAGCTGACTCAGGAAGCTGTACTACACAATGATCACAGTAATACTTTTTTTTTCTTCTCTAAATCTAATTTCCTCTAAGTACCAAAGTGATCAAACTTAAGTAAAAGCAGAATTGAGATAACATGACAGAAAGAGCAATCAGAGTACTACTAGGTATTGTTTTAGATTCCTTTGTACAAAGGAATCAAATGTATCAACAATCTATATCTTGTCCCTTCTCAAATGAGAATTGAAGGTAGGGCCTGAAGCAGAATGCCAGGACTTTGGTTTCAGCAAGGGGTGTAAGCAAACAGCTGTTTTCCGGGGACCATCGGGGCTAAACAATGGATGCTTTTGAGCATCAGAGTAGCTTGATAATTATATGATTATTGATAGGAAGCTCGTGCAAGTGACCAAAACTGTATGAGATATTATCATATTTGCTGGCTTTTAGAATCACACAGGCAGTGGCGGTCTGCTTATATTGAACCTAGTCTACTTGATACGGCAGCAGGTTCCCAAGCAAAGCAATATCCAAATACAATTTGGCATTGGTCAATGAGCTCACTACTCCTTGATCGTATCCAGTATTTCTGTAAGGAAGAGGATGTTTAATCTGACATGAGTGTAAGATTTTAGTTAAGGAATTAGGAAAAACAAAAACAAAATGGGGAAAAAGAAATTTTACTCTGCATGTAACAAGTAAGAAGACCTGACAATATCACTTGAGTTTTAGAGTTATTACATTTGAGATCATGTTAAGTTATCTAAACAGTCACCTCAACCAACAATTCACTCGCTAGGCAGAAGTCATCTTATGTGCAACCCAGTACTTCACTCTCAAAATGTATATCTTCAATGTGTTGTTAGACCTCTCTGAGAAGAAAGAGCCCTGAACAATAACCTGCATGTGCCATTAATAGCACAATTAAGTCTGACCTAATAATTGTTTCACAGCTCACCATATTCTGAGAATATTTCAAGCAAACTTGTAAAGATTGGTCCCTCCCACAAGACATTCAATGTACACCTAGGAAGGTAAGAAGATAGATATTAGGGCAGAATAACAGGCATTAAGAAGTTTTCTAGAAAAAAAATCAAAAACCTAAAGGAACCTTGTCTCCCCATAACATGAGAGACTCAAAAAGTGGTTTAGTGGGAATTTAGAAACAGCATACACATCTCCAAACATAATCAATAAACCTTTAACTTCTTCAACAGGAAACTTCCACCCCTCCCTCAAAATGAGAGTCAAAGCAGCCGAAGACAGTTTCTCCAATTAAGAAGACAGACTAGAGTGATGTAAGCATTTACAAATCAGAGTGTTGGAGCTTGCCAACACAGATTTAGAGGAACAAAGGAGAAACATTTCAAAATACGTGTGAAGTTGAAAATCTGGTTCCATCTCTGAGACATTTGCCATAATGATTCTCAAATTAAAATGTAATCCTCTGATGGAAATAAAGAGAGCTCACAGAATTAGATCACATACCCCATCTAATTGTAACTCTCTAAGACCTTCATAATATACTTATTCATCCACCAACACACAAGACTAATCACATGGAAAGCCATGAAATAATGCTCCATGATGCAGAGCAGGATGTCAGAAGCTTTAATATCACTGTGGGGGGCAAACATTTGTGTGGACTCTCTTTAGTTTCTAATCCAAAGTGCTACTCATAATTAAGAAATGTATTCCAGGGGAAGTGAAACAAACAGTATTTGGAGCCACCTAATGGAGTTGCTGTTTTAAGTACATTGAGAAGGAACAGAGCAGGCTTTCTGTTTGTTGGCAAAAGGCCTCAGCTTTCCTCCCCTGAGATGGTCCTAATGCACAGTAACAGATAAACCTTAATGTCAGCAAATTTTACAAATGAATCAAGGACGAGAACATTGATCCAGTCATGACAATCATCACTAAATTCAACATAAACAAATAATTTGCTTATCTAGAGAAGTGGGAGGAAAACATTATAAGCCTTAACATTTTGACATGGACCCGTCAACTTCCCAAAATATAACACCTTGATCTGCTTAGTGAAAGATACCTTTCCCCAGATAGGATAGGCTGAGAACAATGTTATTCCAAACATCCAATGCTATGGAGATTCTGGTGATGAAAAGGAAAAAGTGACATCTTTACAAGCCAAGACAAAGACAAAGCTAGATCAGATTTGAAATCTTGAGAATCAAAATCTGACATCCTGCAAAATCGCTACTGGTAGAGAAGGAAAAGAACAACATATTGTTTTGAAATTCATCTTTTCTGGTGTGTCCCATTAACCTTTTATGCTATGGATATCTCTGTTTTTGACCTCTGCAGATGATGAAGATGAAGGCCTGCTAATCAGACATCAGAGGCATGTACTTGGTTTAAATAGTACTGAGGGAGTAGAATCTGATATGATTAACCCTCACTAGACTTTCGATTTTAGATCTCTAGTATTTAGGTAGGATTCTAGTGATAACTCTGTGGTTACAAGATATCCCGAACATGAACAAATAAACTCTTAGCACATTTTTACTTTGCGTAGCAAAAACTCACACACTCTGGAAATAACTTTACCACTCAACTTAACATCTGTGCTCAGGTAAACAAAAATTCTCCAGATTAGTAGATTTGTTAAACCTATCCCCACCTCATTTATTCATATCCCCAGTTTAATGCGGAAATTCCATGTTTAATGCCCAAGAAAGCCAAAACCTCAATAAAACTCTTAGGGAATGGTTTCTTTTGGCAGTGAGTGTACTTTCATGACTGTATGAAGTAACCAGACTGACTCCTGGGGAATGGAATGTAAAACCGTCAGAGTGAGGATAAAGCACAAATTGAGTGATGGGACAGGGTAGACCATGTATGACCTTGCATATAGTAGAATAATTGGGTGTAACAGGCTGTGGCAATCAGTGACAATGGAACAGGTGGAAGTTAGGCCAATAAACTAGAACTTTAACATACCAGTGTAGTGGCTTCTGGGTTGGTGATACATTTGTTAGGTAATTCTGGCAGTGGGGGTATTTGAGGCTGTTACTATCATGATGAAGCTGGCCAGCAACATTCTGTTTATCTGTAAAGAAGAAAGCCGCTGTGATTCCTATGTGCAAAGTCAAGCCACTCTTTTCACTGAAGAACAAGGTTCCTTTAGAAGATAATGAGGAGTGAAATTATTAGCTTGTTGACATTCCTCCCTTGCCAGGGGTGGATTATACTTCAAACAAACATTTGTTGGTACAGAGCATAAAGACCAGGCCTCCAATTCTATCAGCCGTCAGCCAGGTCTCATGATGGCAATTATATTTTGACATAGTGGCATTTATTTCCAAGTACTGAACAACGTATTGGCCCTCAGAATGTCTGAACGAATTACTGAAGTGTATTTGCGAACATCTCGGATCCAATGGATCACTTTGTTAATCAGTGAGTCTCTTACTTCTCTTGTGCCACTAGAAGTACTGGCAATATTATGCATGTATATAACCCCTTCCGAACAGAAGTCATGATCTTGAGGGGGCTTAAGGAAGGCTTTTTTGGCAAAATGCTAAGACGTTGCCTGATGATAATCCCTTGTGTGGGAGGGGGGCAGCCCATTCATACAAACGAGGGTGAATACATCTATTCCCCACCCAGATGAATTAAATCTTTCATGAGTAGTAGCAAATGGATTTCTATGTGTGGCTCTTCTTTTCCCTATACTGGGGGCTTCCTCCAAGGACACATGGCCTTTTGTACTGACCTCAAAGGTTCCGGGTGGCATCTTCTATTGGAGAGCTGGTAGCAATGCTTGTCTATTTTACCTAATCTAGCATCGCTCCCACGTTGCGACAATATGGTAGATTGATGATTTATGGAAACCAGTTCTTGTATACAAGGTGTGATTACTGTGAGCAGGGTAGTTATTGACTTGACACACGCCTTAAATTCTGCTAGCTCGGTCTTGAGGTCATTTACAACCTGGAGCACATTGCTATTCAATGGGGTTTGTTGGATGATACTGTTAGTAGAAGGAGGGCTGTTTGCATTATTGGAAATACATAATATAACAGGTTCCGGTTCTGTCACAATAACAGATCATTTTTGCATTTTGCAGACCATGGTAGGTTCACAAGGTACAGAGACAGGAACAGATTCACACAATGTCTCAATATGAAGAGGCTCTATAATAACACTCCCATTTGTAACAATGGAGAGAGGACCTCTCTGCCGGCAAGGTGCCTTGCGTAGCTTGCCTGGCTTCTTTGAAAATATTTTTGCTATTGGTTTGCTTCTAGGTGGAGAACTAAAGATAATGGATGGATTCAGAATAGTCTAGACCATCAATTCAATAATTTTTTTCTCTTAGGCTGTCACTCTAAGGAGGCAGATTAGCATATTTCTTTGATAATGTCATTCCCATTGGGGCCTCAGCTGCCTTTCTTTTCCACATTACTGTAAGTGAGATTCTCTACAGGACCTCAGCTCTCTCACTCCTTGGCCAGAAGTATGTTATGAATTGCTAAGATACAGAGTGTTGACCTTATCGCTGAAGCAACGTTATTCACAATGTGCCAAACTCTCTTTAATACTAAAACACCACATACCTTCCATGTCCATTCTGCAACCAAGGATGGTTGCCCAGCCTCTTCCGGCCGATGACGGGTGAAGACGGGCCCGCTCCTTCAGATCTTCACCAGGGCATGCACCTGGGCACATCCCACGCTGCAGGCAAGAAGCGCTGTTTTTCAAGGGCCTGGCCTCGCTTCCACAGAATCATATTAACTATGGGCAGTGGGGGCTTTGGACTACCTGCCCTGGAGTCACTTGGAGCGAGTTCCGCATTGCAGCAAGAAGTATTCATTTTCAAGAGCCTGTCCTCACCAACCACAGAATCCTGTTTAGCTGTATAGCTTTTAGCTACCATCTAGTTTGGCACAGACATACCAGCTATTCTCTTTCTTGTTTTCTCCCTCTTGTTTCCTTCAGTTTAGGCAAGAAAATTGGCAGGGGTTTTAAAATATGGCTGTTTCTGCTTCCTGGTCAGAAACCACCTGTTACAACTTCCTGTGGCTTGCCAAGTGTTATCTGCTTATTTCCTGATTGACACAGGAAATCAAACTCTCGTAATCTATCTTGGAGTTGGGTAAGCATTGACAAACGCTTAACATTTATTGCATATAGTGTATATTCTTATCAAACCTTAGATGATGTTTTTCTTCTTTGTGATCAATAGTATGTTCCATCCATGAATGCTGAACCTTGCTAAAGTGTTCAATAAGATGAAGACGAGTACTCCCTGTTTCTCTCTCTACCGCTCCACTCCCAGTTTCTCCTCTAATTATCTCTGGCTTGTGTGAGCTTGTCTAACCCATTGGCAGAAAGCAAGTTGGCAATTGTGATTCTTGAGGATGCATAGCCCTTTGCTAAAGCTTGATAAAGTCTTCATTGAAAGTGATCATGGAATTTACACCTACAGATGACCGAATATCACAAGGGGAGCTCATGGTTTGCCTGTGTGCACTAAGAATGCTGATATTGAAAAATTGTGTATGCTCTTATTGAATAGAGAAACAAGTAATGTAAAAGGGCCAGGAGAAGCATACCTCAAGGAGGATTGTTTGGTATGCATGCTTCACAACATGATGCTTTATTTCCCTGCCCCATCAATCAGTAACTACCCTGAATAAGCAAAACCTTGTAAATGAAAAGACTGAGTCAACAGAATAAACTGAGATAACAGTCAAAGTTGATCAAGAAAAAGCCACTGTCAAGAAAAACACATAAATGGGATGCAGCAGAGAACGTTGTGTCACCTTTGACTCACTAAAGAGCATGAGCTAGACAAAAGCATACTATAGACCAACAATTTGAATTGCCTCAGCAGCTATTAATTGACACATGTAAAAGATATGTTGAATCCTTTGGAATTGCTTTTATGTCACATGTTGCCACAAGTGGCTGTGCCATAGACGATGTTAGACTCTTGCCCACCACTTCCAAGCAGGCTATGGAATAACCAGCAGCTATATCGATGAAGCAGAACTCACTTTCAGACAAGCCTGACCCATAGGTGCAAAAGAAGAGAGTAATTAAGAAAAAAGCAAATGAGTCAAGGTTAGGTCAGATGGTGTTTGGGACTGATGTCTTGTAATAAACAATTTATGAGATCCTGGATTTTTAACTGAGAGGACTGTAAGATATGAACTTTCACAAAGTTGCTAAAACAGTGACTTGTTAGGTATATTCAGTTTCAATGAATAAACCTGGGATTACCATTTGGAGCGATAGCACATAGCTGCAGGCGTTTCCTCTGAGAAATGCAAGTAAAATACTTAAGCAGCAACACAAATCTCTAAAGTCAAGAAAGTAAAAGGAAGAACAATGTTATGATCAAACAAGACCAAAACAATCAAATATGGATATGGGATGAGGAGATATGAAGAAAATTGAAAAAATGTCAATGGGGGCATGTAAGTCAATATTAATGTATCTACATTATGGAGATATTCAAGCATAGAAAATGAAAAACAGTTACCAGCAAATTGTGCCGCAAGATATATGTCTGGAGATCAGGGCCAGTCACCTTGCAGGCTAGTACATTCAAATGTAGGGATTTGGGGGGGGGAGAGGAGGGTTCCAGGCGCATATTTTAGGTGAAACAGACCTCTCTAAACCCTGCTTCCTTTGGGCTACAACCAAAGTTTAGTCCCACTGACATGCTGAGTCCGTCTTCAAAAGTTCCCCTTTCTACATGAAGGAGACACATTTCTCTGCTTTCTGTACCCTAAGGCTATGGCCAATAGCTGGATATCTTACCCCTGAGAGCTCCAAATGTCCCACTGCTAGGGACAGCTGCAGGGTGCCAGGTCAAAGATAGCATTGGGAGGCAGTCTCAACCATTCCCTCTAGAAAAGGCTTCAGCACAGATACCATTCCCAACTATACTGCTAGTTCTCTGGGATAAATGCCTTTCTTGTCCTTTATGTCTCTGGTACAACATGTGTCCACTGGTCATACTATTGAGAAGCACTGCCACTTCCTGGGTATAATTAAAAGCAAGCAGACTTGGCCTCAGTCCTCACCTGTGGCTGATGTGGCAAGGTTCTCCTCTTCTGAGTTGATCCAAGCACAGTTTTTTCTGATGTGCTGGTGGTTGGAGGCCTTTCCCATCATGTCCACTAGCAAGTCATTAGTGGGGGTTTCTGATTCTATTGCCAGAAATTGTCCACAGTCAAGCCAACCCTCTTTTCCAGTACTTCCTAGCACGTTACTGTAAATCCATCCCCAAAAAATCTACTCCTGCAGTCTTTCAAGATAACAAGACTTCAGTGCTTCTTTGTGGAGCTGTTTGTCTCCAAATAGGTATTGTCCAGGTGAAATGAGGAAACTCAGTGGAAAACTGTAAGAAAGTGGATTATTAGTTGCAGTGGATGGTGATCCTCTTGAAGTATTAATGGCACTATTCCTTTCTAGATCCTGTTAGTTCTCAAAAATTTAAACCTGATCTCAACCCTTGGGAGCTGTAGCACAGAGTTGGCAGGCTTCACTTAGGAGAAATGTGTAAAGTATTTATCAGTTCCAAACAGTTACAAAGTAGAAAACATAACACAATTAAAATCTCAATCCACTTTCTTAAAAGTTAAAATATGTTAATGAGTAAATAAACACGAAAATTAAACATTTAGATGTTTCTAGCACCAGAAATCCCAAACTGCCAACCATGGGTATCTGGTTGTGCTAGGACGAGTCAATGTCAAAAGTTAATTCTGACACAATAGAGGACAGTTTGACCACAGGGACCGATTAGGTCCATCGGAAATTTTGCTTTCTGACTTAGTCTTATTCGTGGAGAAAATCCTCATCAACGGGTCCTGGATAACACAGACCTACAAAAGCCAGTCATTGTGCCATTGCCTGCCAGCCTCTTGCCTTTGAGAAAGAAAGAAGGAAAGAAAGAAAGAAAGAAAGAAAGAAAGAAAGAAAGAAAGAAAGAAATAAATAGGAACGAAAGAGAAGGAAAGGAAGTAAAGAAGTAAAAAAGCAGGAAGGAAGTAAAGAAAGAAAAATAAATGAAGGAAAGAAAGAAGGATAGAAAGGATAAAATGAAAGCAGAGGAAGTCAAGAAATAAGAAAAGAAAAAAGGAATGAAAGAGTGAAAGAAAGAAGGAACTCAAGCAAGTAAAATTTAATGAGAGAAAAAAGGAAAGCAAGAAAGAAAAAAGGAATGATAGAAAAAAGGATAGAAGGAACAAAAGAATGAAAAAAAGGAAAGAACATAAGGAAGGGAAGAAGGAAAGAAGAATGAAAGAAAGATAACAAGAAGAAGGTATTAAAGAAACAAAGAGCACAGAAAAGAGGAAAGAAGGAATTAAAGCAGGAAACAAAGAAAGAGACATAGGAAGAGAGAAAGAAACAAAGAAAAACAATGAAAGATAGAAAGAATTGAGAAAGAGACAGAGAAAAAGAGAGAGAGAAAGACAAGAGAGATTGAAGGCAAAAAGTAAAGCGAGAAGAACAGCAAGAAAGTAGGAATGAAAGCAAGAAAGAAGAAAAGAAGGAATGAAAGCGAGAAAGAAGGATAGAAGAAAAGAAAGAAGGCAAGAAAGAAAAAAGCAAGAAGGAAGGAAGGAGAAAAGGAAAGAAAGAAGAAAGAGAAAGGAAGCAAGCAAGATAGAGGAAAGAAGGAATGATAGAAAAACAAAGGAAAGAAAGAAGGAAAGAAGAAATGAAATAACAAAACAATGAAAGAAAAGGAAAGTAGGAAAGAAGGAACGAATGTAAAAAGGAAAAAAGTAAGAAGGACTGAAAGAAAATGGAAAAAGTAAGAAAGAATGGAAGAAGAAGAAATTAATGTAAAAGGGAAAGCAAGAAAGAAGGAAAGAAGGAATGATGGAAAAAGGAAAGAAAGAAAAAAGAATGAAAGAAAAAGGAAAGAAGGGATGAAAGAAAGGAATGAAAGAATGTAAGAAAAAAGGGAAGAAAGAAGGAAAGAAAGGTGGAAAGAGGAATGAATGAAAGAAAACATGGAAGAAGTCATGAAAGAAACATAGAAAGAAGGAAGAAGGAAAGAAAGAAGTAAGGAAAAGAGGCAATACAAAAGTGTTATAAGTACTGCAGATTAAACATGATAAACGCTGGTTTTCTTCTAGGGCAAAGTTTAATAAAGAGCCACTGGTGAAATTGTGTCCAGAATAAATGTGTTCTGAAGAATTGTCCACTCATGAATTCACATGTATACTATTGAAGCTTCGATAACTTAATACAGAACACTTCCAAATGGACGCAATCTGTTATGCTGTGAAACACCAGCAGTCAAAACAGTAAACAAAGGACACTCCAAAAGGAATTTATAACAACATTTGCAGGAGACAGAAACTGATAAAGCGTGGAATGTGGCCTATGCTCACATCTGGTATGAAGTATTCTGCTGTCCCATCAAACTCTCAATACAAAGGCAACAATAAAAGTAAGACATTTAAAAAAGAAAACATTGCCACAGAAAATAACTAGCTTGTGTGCTCCCTGTGGAAAAACAAAATGCAGTCACTCAAAGTGAAGTTACCCCCTGCCCTAGACTGCCGTGCTCTACCAGTATTCCCTATCGCAGAGGCCTCAGTCATAGCCACCATACTTAAAATGAGGAGAGACGGTGCCCCGGGTCCCAGCGGCCTCCCTTCCTCAGTCTTTAAAACAACACAAGACTTCTGGGCAAGGTTACTTACCTGGCTCTTCAACTACACCCTCGCCACTGCAACAATCCCACTCTCATTAAGAGGGTCAATTCTTTTTCCGATCCATAAAAATGGGGATCGCTCAAGCCCGGCAAACTACCAAAAGAGATAACATACACGCTCAATTACAATGCCATTTCCTTTAAAAAGGTTAATGTCGTTTATAATGTCTTTTGACAGCTTTTCTTAAACATGGTTTCAACATTTTTCTTTATACTTGCTCTTGGGAAAATGCTGTATTTTATTGCTTACATGTAATGATTTTAAGTAATCAATCATGAATAAACTCATATTCACACTCAGTGGCTGATGGGGCTGACCCCCTGCCCCATGCTGAAAGCTGAAGTGGGGAGAAGCAAAATGTGAATGACACACCAACAGGCCAATGGATCAAGAAAGCTGGCTGAACTCCCCTTTAAATAAGTATATTGTGTATAAATATATTTTTTTAAATCTAAAGGTCTTGCCTAACGCCATACCTAAAAATAAAGGTTTAGACCTGGCAAAATATTAATTTTGTCGCTAGCTGGTGCCCAAAAGGTGCACTAGACCCAGAATGCACAGCCACCAGGCCCGAAGGCCAATATAGTCAACAATATTAGTCTGATGTACTCAATTTTCCATCAATTCTTCTATACTTTATTCGACATGATGATTCCAGTGTTCCAAGTTCATACAAGATACCTACACAGTATCCAATTTACCTCAAACAGACTGGCTGGCGATGAACACATTTCCTAAATTTTAACAGCAGTTTCATGACTGCATTTTTGATCTCTTTGGGGCTTTTTTACAATCCCTTGCGCCGCCAGTCCGTCACTTTTAAAATGAAAAAAAGTGATGTATCGGGGGCACAAGAGGCTTGCAAATAAATCCATAGTGTCTCGTTGCACAGATTGGTGTCTCCTTTGCAACGCAAGATTTTTACTATATGATTACTATCCCATACCCCTGATGAAGGCTTTATCCCAAAATGCATTGGGTTTTATGTCACAATGATTATCAATGATGACTCATGTATTGTTACATCTTGCAGCAACAAATTTGGAGTGGCATCATGTATGATTTCGGAATAATGGAATCATCATGTTGATAAAGTATTGAAGAACTGATGAATAATTGAGTACATTGGACTAATATTGATGATTAAATTGACCTATGGTCCTGGTGGTTGTGCACCCTGGGTCTGGTGCACCTTTTCGGCACCAGCTAGTGGCAATAACATATACGCGTGTTTTAGGCAGAGCACGCACCAGAGTTCCATGCTAAAACTTTGCCTGTGAGCGTTTGAAAACGTTTTGATGATTTCAGAGTGCATTCTATCATTCATATTACAAATATTTATTTTGCCAGGTCGATTTTGCAGTTTTAAAACTGCACACTCAGTCTGCAGGGGCAGGTCTGAAGACCTGCTTTTACTTTGTTACTGTAGTGGAGGCACAATAGATGCTGCAGTCCACTACTGACATTTACATTTTCAGGCCCTGGATACACAGAGTACCATATACTAGGGGCTACAGGTAAGCTGAGGATGTCAATCAGGGATTAGCAAATTGTGCACATATTTTAGGTATCAGAGCATATGCACTGGTGCCTGATTAGCAGGGTCCCAGTGCAATGAGTCGAAGACCAGCAGCATCAGTCCACAAAGTTTGAAGAGGGGATGATAATGCAAAAATAGGTCCTTCCTTACAAAAACCAACACACTCTGACCCTGAAAGTTAAATATGAGTTCATGCTCTGCAATTTACCTCTACCTGCATTACAGATAGAGATCTGCTTGCAAGCCAATGTCATTTTTTTGAGCAAGAGAGATATTTTTAATTGGAGGAAGGGTAGCCTTATATAACTAGTTTAATGACTGTCCTGGACTCAAATAGATATACTCAAAACAGAAAAAACAGAAAGGAGAGACGGAACTTGTAGGAAATTGTTTTTTGATTGAGGTGGTGAAAATCCTTCTCAAGCAACAACCACAATCCTTGCCAGGGTGAACCACAAAAGTCACTAATATATACATATATATACATTTACATACTGTAAGGAATTGGGCTATTCGTTGAGGGGATGGCAGCACCATTCAGGCAGCAACCATCACAATCCTTGTCAGGATGAACCACAAAAGTCACTAAATTAATATGTGCTTTACCCTCTGGTTGTTTGCCACAAAATCAGTCAGGCTTAACTTAGAGGCAATCTATAAAGTATTATGCAGCACATAAACCGTAATAAAGTGAAAACTCAACATAAGAAAATCCCAAACCAATTTAGAAAGGTAGATACGGAGTTCAAGGAGTTTTGGCCACTCCACGTTACGCTTTTAACGCGGAGTTCCGGCCAAACTATGCCAACTGCCACGTGGCAGAGGTTTCTCTCTTGTACAGCTTACCAATGGTAGGTTGGTGAGCGCAAGCAAGGATTGTCATCCCCTAGAGCGATTTTCAGGCACTAGGAGGGCATCCGACGAGATTCTCTCAATGTGTGCTGTCATGGCCATTTGCGGTGAGAAAGCTGCCGCTCAAGTAGAAAATCTACTCGATTGGCAGCAAAGGAACAGCGCCTTCTGGTGCACCCGGCGGCGCCGTTCTCAGTTATTTTGCAGCATGGATCAAGCTCCCAGTGCTAAAAATCGCTGCGAGCAGCAATCAATCAATCAATCACAGAATTTGTAGAGCGCACTACTTACCCGCGAGGGTCTCAAGGCGCTGGGGGAGGGAAGGGGGGATGCTGCTACTGGTCGAACAGCCAGGTCTTGAGTAGCCTCCTGAAGGTCAGCAGGTCTTGGGTCTTTCGTAGGCTTAGTGGAAGTGTGTTCCAGGTCTTGGCGGCGAGGTGTGAGAAGGATCTGCCACCGGTGGTTGTTCTTCGAATGCGGGGACGGTGGCGAGGGAGAGGTCGGCGGAGCGGAGCTGGCGGTTGGGGACGTAGAAGAAGAGTCGTCTGTTGAGGTAGGCTGGGCCAGTTTTGTGGAGTGCCTTGTGTGCGTGGGTGAGGAGTTTGAAGGTGATCCTCCTGTCGACGGGGAGCCAGTGCAGGTTCCTCAAGTGGGGGTGATGTGGCTGTGGCGTGGTACGCCGAGGATCGAGTCGTGCGGAGGCGTTTTTGTATGCGTTGCAGTCGCTTGATGAGCTTGGCCGGGCTCCCGCGTAGAGGGCGTTCCCATAGTCTAGTCTGCTACTGACGAGGGCCTGGGTGACTGTTCTTCTTGTGTCTGTCGGGATCCACCTGTAGATCTTGCGAAGCATGCGGAGTGTGTTGAAGCAGGAGGAGGAGACTGCGTTGACTTGCTTGGTCATGGAGAGCGTTGAGTCGAGGATGACTCCCAGGTTGCGTGCGTGGTCGGTGGGTGTCGGGGCTGCTCCCAGCGTCGTTGGCCACCAGGAGTCGTCCCAGGCTGAGGGGTTGGAGCCGAGGATGAGGACCTCCGTTTTGTCCGTGTTCAGCTTTAGTCGGCTGATCTTCATCCAATTGGCGACGGCCTTCATTCCGTCATGGAGTTTGGCTTTGGCGGCGAGGGGTCCTTGGTGAGGGAGAGGATCAGTTGAGTGTCGTCGGCGTAGGAGATAATGTTGAGGTCGTGTTGTCTGGCGATGCGTGCGAGCGGGGCCATGTAGATGTTGAACAGTGTTGGGCTGAGGGACGATCCCTGGGGTACGCCACAGATGATCTCGGAGGCTTTGGATCGGAAAGGTGGGAGGCGGACTCTCTGCGTTCTGCCGCCGATGAAGGAGGTGGTCCATTCCAGGGCCTTGTCTCGGATCCCTGCGCCACGGAGGCGTGCGACGTAGAGTGCGGTGGCAGACAGTGTCTAAGGCGGCGGAGAGGTCCAGCAGGATGAGGGCTGCGGTCTCACCATTGTCCAGCAGGATCCTGATGTCGTCCGTGGCGGCGATGAGGGCAGTCTCAGTGCTGTGGTTGCTGCGGAACCCTGATTGGGATGGGTCCAGGATGCTGTTTTCTTCGAGGTATCGGGTTAGCTGTTTGTTGACGATCTTCTCGATGACCTTGGCTGGGAACGGAAGCAGAGAGATGGGCCGGAAGTTCTTGAGGTCTCTCGGGTCCGCCTTGGGTTTTTTGAGTAGGGCGTTGATCTCTGCGTGTTTCCAGCTCTCTGGGAAGGTCGCGGTCTCGAAGGAGAGGTTGATGATGTTGCACAGGTGGGGTGCGATGGAGCTGCTGGCTTTGTTGAAGATGTGGTGCGGGAAAGGGTCTGACGGGGAGCCGGAGTGTATTGTGCTCATGGTCTTGATGGTGTCCTCGATGTTCACGCTGGCCCAGGCTGGCAGGGGGTCGTGGTCGATGGTGTGTGGCGGGTCTGGTGTATCGATCTTAGTTGGGGTTGTCTGGGTGTTGAAGCTGTCGTGGATGTCGGCGATCTTGCGGTGAAAGAAGGTGGCGAGGAATCGCACAGGGTTGCGACGGCGGGATGTCGTTGGTGTTGGAGCTGGGATTGGAGAGTTCCTTCACGATGTTGAAAAGCTCCTTGCTGTTGTGTGCGTTGTTGTCGAGGCGGTCTTTGAAGGAGATTCTCTTGGCGGACCTGATGAGGTGGTGGTGGTTACGGATGGCGTCCTTGTGGGCTGTGTGGCTGTCCGGTGTCTTATCGCTGTGCCATTTCTTCTCTAGTTTCCGGCAGGTACGCTTGGAAGCTAGGAGTTCCGAGGTGAACCAGCTGGCTCTTTTGGTGGTGTCGCTGTAGGTGAGCTTTTTCAGCGGGGCGAGGGTGTTGGCGCAGTCGTCCATCCATCGTCTGAGGTTGCAGGCAGCGTCGTCGGTGTTGGATGGGTCGGAGGGAGGGCTGAGAGCGAGGGTTGCCCGGAGTTGGTCTTTGGTGACTTTGCTCCAGCAGCGGCGTGGGATCTGTTGGGTGCGGTGGTGTGTGGTGGGTTTCTGGAAGGTGAAATGGATGCAGCGGTGGTCGGTCCAGAGGAGTTCCGTGGTGTGGCTGAAGGAGACGTGGGAGCTTGAGGAGAAGATGGCGGTCAAGCGTGTGGCCGGCGGAGTGGGTCGGTGTTGTGACGAGCTGGCTCAGGCCGAGGTTGGCGAGGCTGTCGATCAGGGTGGTGGAGTTGCTGTCGTTGTTGTTCTCCAGGTGAAAGTTCAGGTCTCCGAGGAGGATGTAGTCGGTAGAGGTCAGGGCGTGCGTGCTGATGAAGTCGGGCGATGGAGTCGCTGAACTGGGGTCGGGGCCCAGGGGGTCTGTAGACAAGGGTGCCTCTAAGGGTGGTGTTGGGGTCCGTGTGGATCTGGAAGTGCATGTGTTCGGCGGTGCTGAGAGTGTCGTCGGTGCTGGTCGAGACCCTGATGGTGTTCTTAGTGGACGATGGCGATTCCTCCTCCTACTGCGCTGACGCGGTCTCTGCGGGTGATCTTATAGCCGTCTGGGATGGCTATGGCGATGTCGGGGGCGGAGGAGTCGTTCATCCAGGTCTCTGTCAGGAAGGTGACGTCTGGTGATGATGTGTCGAGCAGGTCCCAGAGCTCGACGGCGTGTTTGCGTGCGGAGCGGGTGTTCAGTAGGATGCACCGGAGGTGGTTGAGGTCCTTCTTGGCGGGCGCCCGGTGGCTCTGAGGCTGGTGTAGCTGCAGTTCCGGCAGGTGAAAGGACCATGGGTGCGTCTCGGGCGGCCTTGAAGCAGTTGTGCGTCCGTCCGTGGTTGAGGGCGTGGAGTGTGGTGGCATCGTATCGGCGGCCGGTCCTCGAGGCTGGAGCGGGGGCGTGCGGTCCAGGGGTTCTGGCGCTGGGCGCGGTCCGGTCGCGGACGGGCGCAGACGGGCTTGCCTTAGGCGCGCCGCTGCGACGCTGCGCGGCGCGAGCGGCCGCCATATATGGGGAGGCGGGAGGGAGGAGCAGCTGGGAGGCGGGAGGCAGGGGCAGCGAATGGTCAGTCAAGGGGGCGGGGCCGCAGACGAGCGGCGGGAATGGAAAGAGGCAGAGGGGGCACAGAAGGAAAAATGGGGTGAAAACAACAGAGAAATACGGGCACAGTACAATGGGGCAGCGAGGGGTACAGAAGGAAAAAGGAGAGAGGCAAACAGGGAAATACGGGCACAGTACAATGGGGCAGCGAGGGGCACAGAAGGAAAAAAGGAGAGAGGCAGACAGGGAAACACGGGCACAGTACAATGGGGCAGGGAGGGGTACAGAAGGAAAAAGGAGAGAGGCAAACAGGGAAATACGGGCACAGTACAATGGGGCAGCGAGGGGCACAGAAGGAAAAATGGGGTGAAAACAACAGAGAAATACGGGCACAGTACAATGGGGCAGCGAGGGGTACAGAAGGAAAAAGGAGAGAGGCAAACAGGGAAATACGGGCACAGTACAATGGGGCAGCGAGGGGTACAGAAGGAAAAAAGGAGAGAGGCAAACAGGGAAATACGGGCACAGTACAATGGGGCAGCGAGGGGCACAGAAGGAAAAATGGGGTGAAAACAACAGAGAAATACGGGCACAGTACAATGGGGCAGCGAGGGGTACAGAAGGAAAAAGGAGAGAGGCAAACAGGGAAATACGGGCACAGTACAATGGGGCAGCGAGGGGTACAGAAGGAAAAAAGGAGAGAGGCAAACAGGGAAATACGGGCACAGTACAATGGGGCAGCGAGGGGCACAGAAGGAAAAAAGGAGAGACAGAGAGCAAGAAATACGGGCACCGAGGCCACAAGCGGAGGGGTGAGCTTACCAGCAGCAGCAGCGGGCGGACAACACAGGCGGAGCTGTGTGGTGGGGGAGCGACCTACCTGGCAAGGTCAAGGGTCGCTCTCCTCACGCGCAGCGGCCGCCATATATGGGGAGGTGGGAGGGAGGAGCAGCTGGGAGGCAGGGGCAGCGAATGGTCAGTCAAGGGGGCGGGCCGCAGGGACGCAGCGGCGGGAATGGAAAGAGGCAGAGGGGGCACAGAAGGAAAAATGGGGTGAAAACAACAGAGAAATACGGGCACAGTACAATGGGGCAGCGAGGGGTACAGAAGGAAAAAGGAGAGAGGCAAACAGGGAAATACGGGCACAGTACAATGGGGCAGCGAGGGGCACAGAAGGAAAAAAGGGAGAGAGGCAGACAGGGAAATACGGGCACAGTACAATGGGGCAGCGAGGGGTACAGAAGGAAAAAGGAGAGAGGCAAACAGGGAAATACGGGCACAGTACAATGGGGCAGCGAGGGGCACAGAAGGAAAAATGGGGTGAAAACAACAGAGAAATACGGGCACAGTACAATGGGGCAGCGAGGGGTACAGAAGGAAAAATGGAGAGAGGCAAACAGGGAAATACGGGCACAGTACAATGGGGGCAGCGAGGGGCACAGAAGGAAAAATGGAGAGAGGCAGACAGAGAAATACGGGCACAGAACAATGGGGCAGCGAGGGGTACAGAAGGAAAAAAGGAGAGAGGCAAACAGGGAAATACGGGCACAGTACAATGGGGCAGCGAGGGGCACAGAAGGAAAAATGGGGTGAAAACAACAGAGAAATACGGGCACAGTACAATGGGGCAGCGAGGGGTACAGAAGGAAAAAAGGAGAGAGGCAAACAGGGAAATACGGGCACAGTACAATGGGGCAGCGAGGGGCACAGAAGGAAAAAAGGAGAGAGGCAAACAGGGAAATACGGGCACAGTACAATGGGGCAGCGAGGGGTACAGAAGGAAAAAAGGAGAGACTGAGAGCAAGAAATACGGGCACCGAGGCCACAAGCGGAGGGGCGAGCTTACCAGCAGCAGCAGCGGGCGGACAACACAGGCGGAGCTGTGTGGTGGGGGAGCGACCTACCTGGCAAGGTCAATGTGCCATTTCCACCTGTTTGAGGAACTGGTTTACTAAAAAAAAGGTTTTAAGGTGATGATGATGAACTCCGCAAAATCTTGTGAAGTTTTCATGTAACTCTGGAATTCCGTGGTGTGATACTCCTCCAGTTCCACCCACCCCTAAATAGAATGACACTAAAATGAATTAATTACAATCAGTAGAACCTGTGGTATGAATTTTTTAAGTTTTTAGTAAAATCTCGCTCCTAAAAGATTAGAGCTCCAACCATGGGTATCTGGTCGTGTGAGACTGGGTCAAAATCAAAAGTTCAGGCCGACTGCGATGGAGCATGGGTCAGATACAAGGGGTGTATTGGGCCCGGTTTTGGCTTACCTCCTGAAGAAAAGTTCCTGAGAAGAAACAGTTTAGTGGGCCAAGGCCGCAGGCTGTGCCCGGGGAGGAGTCGTCGATGCTGGGGAGCCACTGGACGAAGTCTCGGAGAAGCAGTCAACGATGGTGGGAAAAAGCCCTGATGGGAGAAGTTCTATTTGCAGACTGAGCAGATCATCAATGGGGAGCAGGTGATTGTGAGCCCAGTGAATATTGTTACATTTGGACATAGACAGCTTACTTGGAGGTCGAAACTCTCCAGTGGACCAAATTGCAGGCTGTAGCAGAAGAGGGCCTAGGGAGGCTGGATACCTTCACCAGGAGAGGAGGACCTGCTGAACAGAATTTGTTGCTGTGGAGAAGAATGTAGCAGGGGCTACCACAGAGTATTGCCAACCAGTGATGCACCTTTGGTCGATCAGCTAGCAGGTAGGTCCTGGTCTTATGAAGATTCTCCAGGAAGTTTTTTATTGGAACATTTTTTAAGTCCCAGCTTTTGGAGAAGTACTACCAGCACCACTACCAAGGGTCCAAGACCTGGGAGAAAACACTTGTGGGGTTGGGACTAACTCCAGCAGAGGCCAACAGCAAGGTTCAAGGCCTCAGGAGCTTTTTATGTCCCTGTAGCTCACACAGAAAGCCAGCCAACTAGCACTTAGAGTCACTTCTGGTGGTCTGTGGTCCACAGTTAAAGGGCATGGTCAAGTTCTCCCACAGACAGAAAGGTAGTTATAAAGCAGCAGGGAGGTCCTCTGGTAGGAGCCAAGCAGTCCTCTGATGGCAGGGTGGTCCTTCTGAAGTCTTCCATAGGTCCACAAGTGTACTAAAAAGGTGTTCTGAGGGTCCAATATTTATGCTTGTGCCAGCCTTTGTGTTTTCAGGGACAGCCTGTTCTACCCCACATCTGGTTCTGGAAATTTCTTCCCTTCCCTGGCCAAGACTCCAAGAATTCTGGGGTGACACAAGGCTAGTGTCAGGTTCCTTTTGTGTGCTGGAGCCAAGCCCTTTGAAGTGTAAGTGAGACAGGGAAAAGCTCCACCCGAGTCATCCTGGCAAGATCCCCCATCCTGCCCACACCTGGTCCACTTTTGCGTCGTCGTCTGGGAGGAATACATAAAACCCAACACCAGAGCCATTCACACTCATGTGACCCAGGACACTGGCAGAGGAACAAAATGGCTAGGGCAGGAAAATGAAATGGCAACTTTCTAAGAGTTCCATATAAAAAGTGGTAGAATACACACCAACATTTAATGTCTTTCAAAACGTTATACAATGCTGAAGGCAAGTATGAAGCGTGCCACTCTGAAATATGCTCCGTCAGTGTGCACGAATTTATAAATGTAAGAGCTGAAGCGTCGTCAGGTTCCCCAACCCAGGATGCATTGCAAACAGGTATATTTGAACCAACCAATAAAGTTCAAACAATATCTTCCTTGTTTCATCCCATTTATTCCAAAAGTAATCCAAAGTAACCCATGTTTTCAGACATATATTTCTGTACTTTAATCATGACATAAGTTCAACGAGTGCCAATATGGCTTTACTCCAAGACATATAGAGGTACATGATTCCCCATAATTCAACTTGGAGATTATAATCCCAATGCATATCGGGCAAAAGTCTGCCCTTCCTCAGGGGTAACTATCATAAAAATAAATCAAGAACTATTGTGACCCAGTTTATAACCAGTGCTCAATAAGTGCACTGCATTTTATATGCAAGTGCTCTTCCCCCCAAAAACCTCATTCACTGCTGTGGTACGATTTTACAATTTATCATTTTAGTTTGAGCACAGATTTATTAGTATATATTTTGTATTCGCTGTGTATTTATGAGAAGGATGTCATTTTTATGCTTTTGCCCTAAGTTCAATTCATTTTCATAGCGTGATTTGGTGTATGATAAATTGAGTATATTCTCTATGTTTTCACGGGGTAGGGTCATGTGATATACATCACATGACCCACTTTTTAAATATCTAACACACATGGAGAGATTTCAGCAGAGCATGCACGCATCATTGGGAATGTTTAGTCTACTTTATTGGTGGCGGTATGTTTAATCTAGAGTTTTCTCTGCATTTAAGTGTTGTTTTGTTGCGGTTTCACTGTCTGGATTCACATGGCATTTCTTTGCATGTTTACTTTAAGGTTTAAGTGAACACGTTTTTTGGGGGGAGAGCACTTGCATTTAAAATGGAATACACTTATTGAGTACCAGTTATAAACGGGATCACAATATTTCAGTTTGTGAGGTCGTTAGAGGGAGAGCATGTTTATATAGCACAGAGCACACTGTTGTTATCTTTGGTTCATAAACGTATGGCCACAACTTGTTGCACACAGTTTTAGGCTTTTTAACAAAATTCAGTCAATGCTGGCAACACGTGGTTCTCATTTTTTGATTTATTTTAATCATAGTTACTCCTGAGGAAGGGCAGTGTTTTGCCCGAAATGCATTGGGGTTATCATCTCCATGTTGAATTATGAGGAATCATGTACATCTATGTGTCTTGGAGTAAAGCCTTATTGGAACTCGTTGAACTGATGTCAAGATTAAAGTACAGAAATATATGGCTGAAACATGGGTTAATTTGGATTCGTTTTGGAATAAATTGGATGAGACAAGGAAGATATTGTTTGAACTTTATTGGATGGCTCAAATATACCTGTTTGCAGTGCATCCTGCGTTCGGGAACCAGATGAGGCTCCAGCTCTTACATTTTAACTTTCTAAGAGTGCCATTTTCAGAAGTGTGACTTAAAATCAGACTTTACCATTAAGGGAGATTTTAATTTACAATTCAGTTGAGTCTAAACATGACATCCCTTTCAGTTCCCAATACAAAGTTGGCATTTATTAAATGCAATAAGGTAATCCAGTGTTAGTCAATGGGAGCGATCGACCTTACAGTAGTGCAAAAAACATTAGACGCTTTTCATTACCAGGGCACGTAAAACTTAAACCCACATGTGCTACTTTTTTATACAATGCACCCTTCCTTATGAGCCTTTGGGGCCTACCATTTGGGTGATTTATATGTAGTAAAACGAAGACTTAGACCTGGCAAATGGTTTATTTTGCTAGGTCAAATGGCAGTTTAAAACTGCACTACAGGCTGCAATGGCAGGCCTGAGATATGTTTTAAAGTGCTAATTTAGTGGGTAGCAATGAGTGCTGTAGACCTACTAGTAGCATTTTATTACAGACCCTGGATATATGTAATCCCATATACTAGGGAGTAAATTAAATGTGCCAATCTTGTGTAGGTAAATATTACAATGTTTCAGGGAGAGAGTATAAGCACTTTAGCTCTGGTAAAGTGCAGAGTCCTAATGGCAAAAAATTAAATAAGAGAATAGGAGGAGGTGAAGACAAAATGTTTGGTGGAATACCACACCACGTATTGCAGGTATAACAGTTGAACACCATCTCTAGTATAACCTGGAAACATACAAAGGGGTGTTACTGTTTGAGTGCACATAAATAACAACAACCCCAAAGACATCTTGCAGCTTCAGTATTTTGGTGTATGACTCTGTGTTGTTAATTGTTCAAAGAATATCCAACTCTTACGCACACACTGTGGCATGCTTCTTCATTGGGTTTACTCCTATGGAGAAAAATACAGCCACTGGGTTTTGTGTGATGTGGGAGGTGACTATCAAATATTGAATTGTCAGAAGGGAATATTTCTTATGATCTTATATGGTTATCTGGTCAGTTCAACTACAGCATACCTTACTGAATTGCATGTAGATGTAGACAATGTGCGAGGGTGGACCTATTACCTTTATTCTGACCCCACTACAATGTTAAAAGGAAATTGAGTCCAACTCTAGGCCCCTAATGTCAATCTTTATCAGCATGTTTCTGTGCAGTTAGTCTCCCTTAAATGGGAAAGGACAATTATCAGCACAAGGCCAAGGATTGTTGGCAGTCATTATCCAGGTTTCTACCACAACCTAAAGTGAGGATATAATATACAAAATATATCACTTGAGATTCTGTTCCTTGGTTATGCAGATTCAATCTGTTCAAGTACATGCAGAAAATAAAGAAAAATACCCATCAAATCTCTGCAAATTTTCCTAGACTATTCGCAATAGCCATATCACACATGGGTCATTCTGCTGACCCTCATGTCTGCAATTAAGCACAGAATAGTCTTAGTGTGTCCTATTCGATGTTACATTTCTCTGGCATACGTAAACAATAATCGATTATGAAGCTGTTCCACCTCAGACTATAGCCAAGTGGTGACGCAAATTTCCCAGAGGGTGACAAATCTCCTCCATATTGCAACAAGCATTTCCTTGATAATTTTGTGTCCCACTAGCTCACCTCACATCATAAAATTGTGCTCCCGCTGCTTGGTTCAGGTGAATATTTTGTGTGTATTTCTAATGGTGCAGACATTATCAGGAGGGAAACTAAATACAAGTTTGTTAGTTGTTGATCTTTAGATATAATAGTCTGCATAACATACGTTTATTATGGTTTCACACTCAGTCTCACAAAGTCAACTTCTATTAACAATATTGTGCAGTCTGATTTATGCTGTACATACCTAAGCAGTGGTGATTCTGTTTTGATGACAGTCCTGTACACACCAGGACCATGTATATGCTTGCAATACAATGTTGTTTTACTTTTGAAAGAAATGTGGACCACAGCAGTCGCGCTTTATATGCAGGGGCAATGTGGATTCTCCCATGACTATGAAGTTTTGCATATGGGGTCAATACAGAGTTGGCATGATAGTGGTACTTTAAATACTAGAGCAGTATGACTCCAAATCGACTGAACCACAGCGCCTTCAATGGACCAGCAGTTCCCCCCTCCCCCAGCGCCTTGATACCTCTACGGGTGAGTAGTCGTGCTTTACAAGCCACCTGATTGATTGATTGATATGTATTCTGGAAAAACATTGATGCTTTATTTACACGTTCAATATAGAAATTACCATTGCAATGTTTGCTCTTCATTTTGAGGTAGTCTATATAATGGCAACATGGGCACATCTGTGTATCAGTATATATCACTAACTTGTGAACTTTGAGCCTGTAAACTGTACCATTCTTAAAATCCTGAGTATACTCGCACACTAAGCACCTCATTGGCACAGTATAATTTTTGTATAGTGCGAAAATAGCCAAAAGGCAGTGGAACACTGTTCAGGGTCAAAGACAAAGATAGAGGCAGTCAACAAGAGACTGGAGAGGTAGCTGGGTTCTGAAAGTGGAAGTCGATGGTTATTTAGTTGTAATTTATTGTTCTTTAAAGAGGTGTGCCTTCAGTTCTCACCTTCATTGAACCAAGGGTGGAATGGTCCTGATTGAAGCAAGGATGCTGTCCCGGATGCTGAGGGCTTTGATTTAGAAGGCTTGTTACTTTGTTTTTTCTTATTTGCACTCTGTCCCCATTTAAATATTTATTTGCTGCCAGTTTGGCAAGAGCTCAAGTATAAGTAGTTGGGGTGCCGGTTGTGATGGCACAGTGAACTGCCTTTGGTATCACCACTTACTGGCGGTGTCAAGTTACTGTAGAAGGCAAAAAAACAACGGCCATGATTTAGGTTGGTGGATGTTGGGCAAAATCGGCAGATGACCCTAAAAAGTGTATTGGAATATATATAGACTCTAACTGTTGCGGATAAGATATCCATATTATTTTGTGAATGTCCTGCATCGGTCAAACTCTAAATTAGAATAATCGTTGTTCAGTAAGAGAGGGAGGACTTCAACTGTCAGAATGCTATTTTGTCTGGAGCACCAAAACCTCTCTCATGGTTTCCGTCTGGTAGGCTGGAATATTTAGCATGATAAAATTAGCAGCACTAAGAGGCATATTAGCAAGGGCGCTATCGCCACTTTAGCGGCACTTTTTGCCGATAAAGCGGCGATATTTTTATCGCCCTATTAGCAAGCTGTCGCTAACAGCTCTTAGCGACAGCTTAATGGCGATAGCGTCCGTTTTGTTGCCGCTTTGCATGTCAGCGATAATTATCGCTAATGACATGCAAAGTAGGCGTTCCCAACTAAAAGCAACTGCAAACAGTCGCAAACACGACTTCCCCTATTAGCAATGCCCGCGAAGCGATAAAAAAGGTCGCACTAACCGCGATTATCGCTGGAATTTAACACCTGCTAAAAACTTGACATAACCATCTTGCCAATGAGAGGTGGATTGTAAGGTTAAGTCCTCACCTGCCTATTAGCAAGCTTTTCATTAGCGCAGTGAATTTATCGCTGGATTTCTCGCTATTGTTGGGTTTCGCTCGCTATCGCTGGATTTTTTATCGCCTTGCAGATAAGCGTTGATAATAACGCGTTATCTCCGCGATGAAATCCAGCGATAGCCGGCGATAAAAAAACAGCGCTAAGCGCGCTTTGCGATAATTATCGCAAATCCTTGGTAATATGCCCCTACATTTTTAAAGCACTGAGAGCTGCCACACTAGCAGTGATAGACATTATACAGAATTTAAAATTTGTTGCCATTCCTCTCAGAATTTATTTCTGTATGAGCATTTATTTATTGTGGTACATAGTATCAAATAGGCACCGCATTTTACGCGGCACAGATATTTACCTAGGTTACACTGGTGCAAAATTGATTTGCAATATTTCATTTGCTTCCCATTAGAAAAGTCTGTAAACCCTATGGCATTCTATTTTTTTCTAGAATGTTCTCTGTTTGAGAACTTAACACGGATCTCCTTGAGAGGGACAGGCTTGCTTGCCACGTTTATTTCCACAGTGCATTAGTCACTGGTGTGAACATATTTGCTAGGACTAGTTTAGGTTTCAAGTCCGTCTATGAGGCCGAAGCAGGCAGGGATATCGGTGTGTTGTTTCTCTGTGGCGTGGCTTTGGTAGAATATGTGATGAATACCTTATTCCATACACCCAGCGAGACGGCAGCAGCTGTCAGCTGTGCTTCCAAAAACATTGGAGTCTGAGAATTAACGTTTGTTAGCACCCACAGGAGATGGCAGTAATTACATAATGTTACAATTTCTTTACGGGGCAGCACAAGCGGATTTGTCCCTTCATGGTTACTTAATAGATGGCATCATTGCCCAGGGGTACTTATTATATTACAGTCTTCCCCTCCAACCTCCTCCCAAAAACAAAATGTTGAATTAGCCATGCGAGAGTCTAGCCTGAGGCCTGCAGGTCTCTACAGCAGTCATCTAAACTCGACGATTTGTCTTGCTGGCTATTAAATTGTGTGCAATTATTTGGTTGTGCTTAGCTTAAATACTGGGAGGAAATCGCATGTCTATCAACTCAGTATTTTTTAGATGTTCTCAGCCAGACCCATCATGTGCTTCTGGGGCAATCAACCCTGGCGATCAAAAGCTTTTAAATGAATTTTTGGCGAAGCAGCCCCTAGAAAGGAGCAGATATCAAGCAAAGCCACAGGAAAGAACATCTGATCCAAATATAAATGTGTTGAATGATCAGACTCGACAGCTTGAATCCCACAGAGTGGAAACTAGACCCGTTCACACAAGGGAGGTGCAAATGGAATACATTTTCAATGTGTCACCCAGTGGCATGTCTCCTACTACTTTTCAAGTCTTTCAATGAACACCTGTTAAAGAACAGCAGTTCTATTGGCCGGAGGCTGTATTATGCACTGCCCGTTTTACTGCCTTCAAGTAGCAGGAAGTGACAAATGTTACATTTATAAAAAGTGCAAAGTGTAGCAAACCCTTCTTGTCCTTTTGAGACCCTACACCTACATTATAGTAAGAAAGGCTGCACGGCCTTCCACCAATTAGCATAGTCCCTCCTTTGCTGTCTCCTTCCTCCGTATGTCGTCATTTAGTGTTCTTTGTCACTCTCAATGACATAAGTCATGTTTAAAGGAAAGTGAACCTCCTTTCTTTTCTATTTGGTGTTTTGCAAAATCTGTAAAAAAGTTTGCATTTTAATTAATATTGTGTGAGCACTGTCTAGACTGGGTATTCACAAGGCGCATAGGCACTGTGGGAAACAGTCAGTTCCATGGACCATGGCTAGTTTAGTTAGTGTGGTTGGTAGTTCTAGTTATCTGTCAAGAACCTAAGCCATGGGGGTGTGGCTACGACCGTGGTAGAGCCAGACGCGCCTGCCTGAGCTCCTGCGGCCCGCCCCAACTGCCCTGCAATCCTGATTCATCGGGCTGCCTAATGCTGATCTAGGGGCTTTTGGCAGTGAATTCATGATTAAAGGGGGCTTTGCAGCAGATGGTGGCCTCGGGATTCGGTGGACGCAGTCCTGGCCCAAGACAGCTGGCAAAGGCCACAAATGGCAGCCCGAATGATCGTGGCGCACCGTGGCGGCATGCCGAGGCACACAGCCTGGAGGTAGGAGGAGTTGGGGCCAAACACTCTACACCCCCTGAGGGATTGCGGCCTTCGGGAAGCCCCTGTGGGAACTGGTGCAACATGGTAAGCTGCCGCCTTCCCTCTTTGTGAGTGCGGCCTAAGACACAGTCCGTGCCTGGCTCCTTGATCTGGCTTGGCAGCATTGCCGTCATGTTCTGGTTGCAACGGGACGGCAGATCCCCCCTCTCCCGCATACTGATGATGAGGAGCGATTCCTGGCTATGCTGCATCTCCCAGCCCTACTGCAGGAGGATGTAGAGATGTTAGAGCCTGATTTCACGTTGGAGGAGCTATCAGGTGTGCGCTCGCAACAATGCACAGAGTGGAAAAGTTCCAGAGCTCAATGAGCTGCCCCTGGAATTCTTTAAAAGACTGGCTGCGCTGGTTGGTCTGCATCTATTGGAAATGTTTGAGGACTCGCTCATGCAGGGGCGACTACCTCCTGACCTCTGACATGCGATTATCACAGTAATTTCTAAAGACGATAAGCCCAGGAACAGAGTGCAGGTCTTACCGCCCAATCTCGCTTCTCAAAATCGAGACTGAGCTGCTGGTGGCTATGCTGGCTCGAAGATTCAATGCTGTTCTGACGTCGCACATTCACTTGGATCAAAACAAGTTTATGCCTCGTAGATCTACTCAGTTGAACTTAATGATGCTGTTCAATTGGCTTGACACATGGAGGGGTGCGGCCCCCCAGGCCATCATTACCACAGATCTGGAGAAAGCATACAACTCCATCCACTGGCCCTATTTGCACTTGGTATTGAGGCACTTTGGGTTCAGTCTCCTCTTTTATAACTGGGTGGCCCTACTGTTTATGGACTCCACAGTGGCAGTGCGAGTGAACGGGGAGATTTCTGAGACCTTCCCACTAGCGAGTGGAACAAGGCAGGGCTGCCACCATCCCTCCTTATCTTTATCTTTTGTATTGAATTTCTGGAAGCCTGGGTTAGAATCAACACCTCAAGTGTGGTAATGTCCAGGCAGAGTTGGAGAGGGACACAATTTCCTTGTATGCTAATGACGTCCTATTATATGTAGTGGACCCTGTGAGATGTTTGAACCCTCTTTGAGGATTTGTGAGGCATGTGGGGACTATTCTGGTTATAGAATCAACTGGCATACATCAGTTCCACACTGCCTCGGCAGGTGGGACCATCGTCCCCTGGTGGAGGCCCCTCTGCGGATTGTGGAGCATGGTTTATTATATTTGGGAATTTATGTTACCATGAATAGAGACCTGTTCATGGGGACTAATTTGGAGAGGCCTCTCGCTGTACTTCAGAATGATGTGTCCAGGTGGTGTATGTTACCATTGACCCTTCTCGGCTTGGTGGCCAGCTATAAAATGATCTCCCTCCCAAAGTTACTGTTCGTTCTGCAGAACACTCCATATGTGGGCCCAGAGTCCTACTTCCTCTAGAGAAGAGAAGCTGCTATTCTGGGATGGTTCGGCTCCCCAGATTACACCGAAGACCTTCTATCGCTCTGCCTATAAGAGGGAGATAGTTCTGTCTCACATCTGAGCCTATTACTGGCCGGTCCGGTTACAATTTGTTAATGACTGGGCCTATGCCCGACATTGAGCCCGCAGTCCACTTGACCACTGCGCCATGGTGGCCCCTACATGGGTGCACTACTTTCATGGCAGATGAGACAGAAGGTCACTGCCTGTCCCCACTCGGGCAGTCCTGGCGGCCTTGGACAAGATGTGGGCCCATATAGGTTGGAAAGGATGGTTCATGAAAGACCAACTGCAGTGGGTGGGGGTGACACTCAAGGAGGAACCCCGCCTTTAGAGTTTTGCCAGATAGGACTTACTCAGGATCACTATGGTGCAGGACATTATAGAAGTCGGGTGTTTTAAACCTTTGATAGTTAATGGGTCAAATATGACCTCAGCCACACACAATTTTTCAAGTATACACAACTCCGACATGCACTTCACCCTGAGGGGGTTGATTGGATGGACTTGCCCAATTCGGCCCTACTGGAGAAACTCTTACTCAGAGACCCATTGGGCAGGGGGGCGATCTTTTCACAGTACAAAGCCATCATAAATCATATTCTGGATAACTTGGGGTGATTGCGGCAGCTCTGGGAGTGAGACTTGTGCAAGATGGAGGACATTGATTGGGAGGCGGCCTTGATGCATTCCGGGTTGTGGCCATATGGGCTCCCTTCTGACTGATCCAGCTGAAGAGCCTGCATGGGGTGTATTTGGACTGGGTTAAGTACATATAATGGGACAGATACCCCTTCCCAGTTATCTTGGATGCGGTGCCGCTGAAGGGTCAATCAATCATATTCTCTGGGGGGGTGTAGGGAGATTCAGGATTACTGGGGCATGAATCTCTGGGAACTCAGCACAGAGACCGGTAGGAGAGACCACATATTCCTCAGTTTGTTCTCCTGGGTCTTCCCAGAGATTTTGACCAGTCAAGAAAGAAGCAGATATTCTGTACAATTGGGCTGATCATGGCACAGAAGGATGTCACGCAGGGTTTGGGGGTCACCTGCACTGCCAACGAGAGCCCTGTGGATTTGTTGTAATAGATGTATGGATGGGGCGGAGAAAGTCATAAACGAAGCTAGGGGTTGCCCACAAAAGTTTTATCAGTTTTGGGGAATCTGAAGGAACTATCATGGCCTCACACTGCACACCCCCCAGGGCTCTGCTCAGGAGGGTTCTGCGGCGGAGCCCTAATTTTAACTATTGCTGGTCCTCTTCGAGGAATTGTTGGGATGTTGGGGGGGGAGTGGTCCTGTTCCTGATTTGACAGGTGAGGGGAAGACCCATGAGGGTTGAGGGGATGGCCCAAGGCCCTGGGCTGGCTCTCCAGGACCACTGTCCACTGTATGTTTTCATGTTGGATGGTATTCTGTAATTGCTGTAAGCATTATGTTGAAGACTCCTGCAGTTTGTCATATGACACACTCTCTTCCTCTCATTGCCGTGCACATGCCCACCCACAGACGCATGCACTACTCGCCGGGGAAGGCCGGGGTAGCCGGGGAAGGACACAGTGCTGTGGTAGCCGTTATCGAAAACAAGCCCTTCGGCGTCCCTCGGAGGTTGTTGCCTGTGCTGTGGAGCCTGTCCACTCTGGTCACTCCATCTCCCCCTCCCGCATCACTCTCTCTGATGCGGCCGTCCTGGCATGATTCCCGGCATGGCATCCGTTGGAGCTACTGCCAACTCCATTGCTGCTGACCTCTGTCTGCCGCCACTGTACTCGGCTCCCCCGCGAAGGCGGTTGGGTACGGGTGTACAGCAGGGCAGTGGGGTGGAAGGAGGCGAGTGTTGTGCACTGCTGCACTCACAGTTGCGGGGGCTGTGAGGTCAAGGCTGTGGCAGAGGTCGCCGCTGGCTGCAGGCTGCTGAAACCTTCTGATTCCTGGTTTTGATCTCCTGGACATCCTGAGCTGCTGGTCTATTGAGCTCATTCATCCTCATTTTCATCACTATCACACTGCTTTGTTACCCTGAGCAGGATATAATCGCCATGAAATAAGCAACTTTATCAAATTGGTCATCCTAGTGTGGTGAGGCTGTGGGTGGAGGCAGCTGCATTCCTTTAGACTGGAGGAGAGGTATGTGATCACTTTGTGCTGTTTTAGTTCTATTTGCATCATCAGAATGACATGGGCTATACACCTGCCACTAATTACAGAAAGTCACAGAAAGCAAGCTTTCTTGGCCTCCTTTATTCACTGCCACAGGATTGACTTTAATGACTGATCCTAATTTGGCTCAACAGGCCTGATCTACCTAATTCAGTGTTGCCCACGAGGAGTGGTGAAGCCATGCAGAAAGAAGCAAGCACTGCTGGGGGTTATATATTCCATCTATCGCTACCCATACCTACCCTGCCACAAAAGCGCCTGAAGAATCCTGCAGCAGGATAAGTCATCTGCTTGCAGACAAGGCTAGGCTGGGACACCCCTGTGACCCCTTTGATGTTAGCTTCTAAGGCGAGACCTATCCCCATTAATCTGCTTGGATTTCTGAACCTGGCAAAGCTCAAAGGGGTAGGATGTTCTGGCCTGGGCCCCCTGACGAAAATCCCATATAGACCTACCAGTATTGATACCATGCTGAAGCGCACAGTTGCAGTTTGGGCCGGGGGTGGGGGGGTTAGGAAACGCTTTAGTTGCTCCTGGAGGAACCTTGATTAGGGATTCTGGGTACCCTGAGGGAGAAGCTGTTATTAGCGTGATTGAAAGCATAACATCTCCTACCCACCCACTAGAGTCACATGAAGACAGTAATTGTGAAACAAATAATGGCCTCCCGATAGGTGATTTGAGGCAGGATAACACCATTTATTTTACTGAACCCATGCCAAAATGAAAGAAGATAAATATAAGGGCACCACGGGCAAAACCTAAAGGGCCTGAGACAGTGGATAAAGGGGGGCCTCGCACCACGTTTTCACTCTCGGATAACACCTTCGTGGAGGACATCTATAAGAACGTCACTAATATTTTGGAGGCACAGCTACAGCCTGTAAGGGAGCGTATTGAGAAGATTTTAACTGCACCTTTGAGCACGCGTGATGGTATCTTGCAAGTGCGTGCCGCAAGAGACACTGGGGTTACCCATAATGGAAATGCACCTGAAGCTACACCTCAAATTAGGCCCTCACAAAGCTTAGGTGGTATAGCCCTGAATAGGGGAGCTATCTCACAGAGTCTGGAACCCAACTTCAACCTACTCACTCCCCACCGGTAGTTTCAGGGCTCAGAACATATGCTACCAGGAGCCCTGCAGGCATTGCTCAGTAAACGAATGGCTCTAAAAGGAGCACCCTACAGGGAGTCTCAAAAGATCGAAGTACTCCAGTTGCACAAGGAGGGGGAGGCATGGCCATGGATAGAGTTTCAAGTACTGAAATTCTAAATCTGTCGCCTGATTCATGCCTCTATGTCTTGATAATGGTGGGGGTACCCTCTCTCCAAGTAAACCAGATGGAATCATGGGGGGAACTCTGAAATAAGGTTGTTAACTGGCTGAGCATACACAAGTTCTTTGACCCAGTGGATAGCTGTGACATCTTAATGGTGCAAAGAGAGGGCTGGGTTGGGCCTTCAAGGAAAGATTTAGATGGTAATTGGGCTGTAGTCAACTTCAGGCACCCAGTCAAGGTGAGGAAGCTATTAAACATCCACTCATTGGAAATGTCTAAAAAATCAAAGATTGCCATATTCCCTTTAGGGTATTTTTATAAACCTATTACACAAGGGTCTTATCATTATTCAAATCACCACATTCAGCAGGTGGGATGGAGCCTGCACTACCAACATAGATATGCTTACCTATCAGACTGTAATGAGGAGGATTGACTGCCCTTTGTGTACTCTGGGGAACGTTCTTGCTCTGTCTTGGAGGGAGGGTGTATCATTTGTAGATCGTGAAACTGGGCCCCCCCAGCATTTTAAGGAAAAACATTGTCCAGCATTGATGGCGATTTTGACACTGTTGGTACCCAGAATGAAACACATTGCCCAGCCAATGTCTTGCCCAGTTCCTCCGCTCAGTCCATGTATGCTCTGCCCCAACCCATACTATTTTAACTCTGCCTGCTAAGACCTTTGAGCTAAAAATATATTAAGTTGGAACCTTGCAGGTCTTTGTACTAAGTTATTAATGCCTGATTGGCAAAAGTTTGCAAAAAAAGTATGACATTGTTGTCTTGCAGGATACCTGGGAAACTAACTCGATAGATTTGGATGGTTTTATGTGTTTTAGCCTTCCTGCTACCCCGTCCCGCTCTGGCAGAGCCTCTGGTGGTCTGTCCATATGAATTAACCTTCTGATAGGTGGCCGCTCAGAGTCTGTAAGCACTCTGGGCTCTGATTTTCAAGCTGTTGTTTATAAGGGGGCTCTGATGCTACTTTTGATTAATTTCTACAACAATGATTTTGTGAATGTGTCCAATCAAACATTTCTTGGTTTATTCTCATACATCTCTTCTCTGGTGGAGGCCAAATCTAAACAGGGTCAGCAGGTATATCTCTGTCTAAGGGGTGATTTTAATGCCAGGATCCCATGTCAGGAGATAAAGGGTGTTTTAGCAGTTGTTAGAATTGCTGGCTCTAATTGCATCTGCCGACCTGTACAACGTTATGTAGGAGGTTGGCAAGGATTCACAGGGTCTGTCCACCTTTAGAGGAGGGAATAGTCCCTCAATTATAGATTATATTTTTATCTCTCATAATCTGAGGGAAATGCTGTTGGATGGTGCAATTGTTCCAATTGATTATATGGATCATAATCCAATTGAAATAACCTTAAAGGCACCACACAGGGAGATTTCTCAAATGATGCTAGCTCTGGAAAACTTAACTGCATCTACTGATAACCTTAGGTTATGCTGGAAGCTGCCCGATCAATCCAAGGTCCTTAATGAGTTGGTAGCCGTAAACATGCAGATGGTTCTGGACTGCTTACGAGAGAATAATGCAGGTGGAGCAATTGCTCCCTCCTTTGTTGCCCTCTGTGAGAGGATAAGATTTTCTCTCTCTCTCTCTCTTTCTACGAACCCATCAGACTAGAGTCTGGGAGAACCTTGATGGTTTAATCACAATTATTCAAAGGCTCCTCCAAAGCGCTTCAAATACACAGCCCCTGATAGCAACTTAGTTGCCTTTCAGCGTAAAGCCTATATATTAACTATAAATAGGAGGAGGAAAGAGCTGATCTCCCAGCAGTGGTCCCTTCTAATTGATACTGTCTGCACTAAGGACAGCAAGTCATTTTAGCAGGCTGTCTCTTGTATGCACTCTTTAAATCAAGGTGGATCAGTGGTTATTTGTCATGTAAATGGGGAGGACTGGGTGGCACACTTTGGAGAAATTTACTCTGATCCCAGCCGGGTCAGTTTGCAGTTATGGCCAGTGGATGCACCATCATTCCCATCAATTTTGTTACAGGAAGTGAAGGCCACAATCCAGAAGAGTGCCGGAGGGAAAGCACTCAGGCTGGATGGTGTCCATATTGATAGTATTAAGTGTAACTTGGATCTTTGGGCCCCATTGTTGGCGAATGTTTATAACAGTTTGGACAGCTCGTTGATCCCCTGCTCCTGGGCTTCTTCAGTCAAAGTCCCAATTTGCTAAAAGGGCTATAGGGTGGAGCCTAAATGTTACCGCCTGATCTCCCTGATAGACATACCAGTTAAAATTCTGGGTAGAGTTTTGTATAACAGAGTATAACAGAGTATTAGATTGAGTCTGTGAAAATAACGTGTTAAATAAATGCCAATATGGATTTTGAAGTGGCATAGGACAATTGATCAATGCCTCAACTTAAACCTGATTATTGGGAAATACACAGTGGCCAAGCAGTCTGTACTGTATGTTGCCTTTATAGACTTGACAATGGCCTTGAACTGTGTTAGCAGGGCTAAGTTGTGGCAATCCCTAATTAATTTGCAAATGGATCCATCCCTAGTTCACCTGCACACGGACACTAAGGCTTGTGTCAGGTTTGAGAACAAAGAAGAAGTCACTGATGAATTTAGTATCGGTTGGGGGGTTCGCCAGGGGTGAGTTTTAGCCCCACTTCTTTTTATTTTGTACATTATGATCTTAGTAGGGAGCTTACTAAGGGCACCCCAGATGTTCCTATGGTGAATGGTGCCTCCCTTCTGGCATTATTGTATGCAGATGATGAGGTATTAATCGTTCGCACCCCAAAGCCATGTGCCATCTAGTACATTCCTTTGTTCATTTTATGGCCAGGTTGGATTTATTAATTTATTTTACAAAGCCTTTTATAATGACCTGCGGCCCAAAGCACATGTGCCCCTTAACTATTACGATGGGTAAGGATGTATTACTAAGCAAAAGTTTCTTCTGTTACCTGGGGGCCAATTTAAGCTCGGCTGGGACATGGTCTGCGCACATTGCGCAAAGTAGGTCCTAGTTCTCCAGGGCTGTTGGCTCTTTGCTAAGTCTTCAGTCACACCAAAGGAGAGAGAGTTCTTACACCCCTCTTGCAAATATATCCTGCACAATGTGTTCCTATAGCAACTTATAGGGCAGGAATATGGGGCCAGGGTGACTCGATTACCTTCCAAAGGGAGGAAAATCGATTCTGTCAGAGAGTACTGTCAGCCCCTGTGTCAACTTCTAGTTTTATTTGCCACACCAAACTTGGATTAGACTTTTTGAGCTATTCTATTTTTAGCCGGCCTATTCTCTTGTGGCTGTGTATCTGGAGCTCAGAAGAAGCAATATTAACAAGAGAGATAGTTTTAGACTGTTTGGAATGTGATAAGGGTCTCTTGATCCTCTGGATAGCGTACATCAAAAAATCTCTAGAGGATATTGGCTTGGCTGATATGTGTTAAGATAGAACGCTGGAGGCAGCCCCCGTCAAAAAGCAAGGGCAAGCTTTGTTGCTAGAGCGAGCCAAAGAAGAGAGGATGAGGGCTGAAAGTCAAAAATCTAATGTTAAGCATTATTGATATTTTAACCCCGGGGCCCTTTCTACAAACTATCTGTGGAATACCAATAAGAGCTGGGAAAGGCTCCAATTGTTTAGCGTTCGGGCTTGTTTAGTGAAATATTTACTTTGTTTTCCGGCTAGTCACCAACCCCAGCTAGACTCCAGAAAATGCCCATGTAATAATTTGTACAAACAAACTATGTTACATTTTCACTTCTTTGTGAATGTTATAAAAGGTATACTAAAAAATTCCTCATACAATTTTTGAGGCTTAGGAATCTCCGGCTCTGTATGCAGTCATATCATTTTCTACTGGCATTACCAGATGATGAAACATGTGGACAAGTGAGTCTACTTCTTAAAGCTACAGTTCGCTCTTGGAGGTGGATGTTCTTAGATTAATTTTAGTAGATTGATGAATTAGTGTCTGATTCTGTTTTAATCCTGCCTGTGTTTATTCCAGTCTGTTTTTATTCAGACCATTGGTCTTTAACATCCTAAATCTGAAGATTTTATGTATTTTATTACTGAATTTTAAATAATTTGTATGTATCGTTTTCTATTGTGCATGTTTTATACGCTCTTATGCCTGTTCGCAGCTGAATATAGAGAATTCTGATTCAAATTCTGACTAAAAATGTTAATAAAAACAGATTTAAAAAAAAAAAAAATGAATCGGAGCCATGAATTTTCATCGCAGACATTTAAGCTATCAGGCATCTAAGGAGGGTTTGATGAGATCATCTTTGCTGAAGGACCTAATTTTTGCATTTCTGTAATTTTTTAACCAAGAGAGTTTAACTAAATTCAGAGAGGAGGTAAAGGATTATCGTGAGCCCTCATTGGTTGAGCGTTCACAAGTTTATATGCCTTCACCTGAATGACAGTGCCTCCGTCTTTATAGTACTTCTGTTATCAGTCTGTTCTACAGGTAGACTTGCATCACTCAGTCAGGTTTTCAGTCTAGAGGATTGAGAGGGTAGGGTTGTTGTGGTACCAGAACATCCTTGTCACATATCATCTAACATAAATATTGAGTCCTAAATATTGTTTGCAAAAATATTGCCCATTTGGAATTAATAGTAGAAAATCCACACCCAATGGGACAATACTTTTAAAACCAATATTTTGGACATGATATTTATGTCAAATTATCTTTTCTGTGCAATATTGAGACATATATCTCTAAGATTACATTATCAAGGTATTCAATGGAACTTGGCTCTCTCAATCCAGCAATGCCTATGGTTGCATGCCCTCTGCTCTTTTGTGCATACAACTGACCATCCTCTCAGGTGTATTATACGTTGGGCACAAGAGCTATATATCCTGCTCTCCTATTCAGGTTCTCCAGTTATTTACAGGAGGGTTTTCTAAGAAGTTCAGACGTATCTGCCTTATGCATCCCCTTATCTGGTATTTGTCCCTTTAGGGTTCCATGCCTTGACACTGAGTAGGAGAATGAATGATTGGGACACTTTGTTCATTTGTTTGTCTGATCTAATCCTTCTTGCAAGGGAGCCATGACTACTTGAAACTTCTGTGTGAATCTTTGCACTCTGTTCCATTACCAACGCTGACCCATGAGATTTGTTTTTTTTGTTCGTTATCCTGTTTTTTTATTTTATAAAATGAAATAATTGTTATGCATTTGAGCCTAGTTCTAGAGCTTTCCTAAATGCCTTTTGGTTGTTACCAGCTCTCTCATAAAGTGATATTGCTAATTTTAGTGTGGGCCAGGCAGTCTATGTGTATTTAAAATGGAGAGACCCATTTTGAACATCTTTTTGTAAATTTGAGTTATGGTCATAGATGCAGGAAATCTACCGCTACTACTCTCAGTATGTTTGAAAGACAGGTAATGTCTGAGGCACATTGGATCCCTCTTGCTTTGTTTGTCATTCCCATTTAACTCAAATGTATTTCTTCATTTTGGGAAGACAAAGTCAGGTTGGACAAAACTATTTCGTGAATTGGGAAATAAGTGAAATTCACTTGGGTATTTAATTGAATAGCTCTACATGCTAACCTGGGAAAGAGGAAGAATTCCGGCCAGACTGCCCATTTATTTGGAAAGTTTATGGGGCATATTAGCAAGACCCACGTTAAAATTATCGCCGTTTTAGCGGCAGGAAACTGCCGCTAAAACGGCGATAATGGGCTTGCTAATATGCGTTATAGAATTCCAATAGAAGCCCGCTAGATGTCCTGCACATCTAACCTGGGCTTCTATTGGAATTCCATAACGCATATTAGCAAGCCCATTATCGCCGTTTTAGCGGCAGTTTACTGTCGCTAAAACGGCGATAATTTTATCGCCGGTCTTGCTAATATGCCCCTATGTTCTTTGAGTGGAGTTACTGGATCACACTTCACTAGCGAGAACCACAGAAACTACCCATATTTGTCAGCTCTAGCTTTGTGGGCTTCTTTGTCTTTGTGGTAGTTGGAAGGGAACATTTGCAGAATTTCATTTAATTGCACTTCTTCATATCAGAGAATGAAAAATAAAATTCACCCAGCCGTAAATGAGAGAGTGCTTTAATATCTACTGGACCGCCTCATCCACTTTTGTGAATTCCCACAGTGTACATTTGATAGAAAGTTTAGATAAGATAAAGGATGGTCTCTGTAGCTCGCTAATCTTGGCGGCACAATCTCAGAACTCCACTATCTCCACCGTGAGGGGTCTTTGTCTCGAACCGAGGCTGCATTCACAATTTGTTTAGCACTTCATTGACAGTGCTGTAAATTTTGCCTCACGGTAACGACAGAGAATACATTGAAAACCATGAAGGTTTTTTTTAGCAGAATTAGTAAAATTACATCTCAAATCAATGCAATTTAATAAAATCGAAATTATCTTGGATACAGCATGCAGGAATATAATTCAAGCAGTTCAAATAATAACACACTGATTTAGTATATTGAAGACAACAGGTGCAAAGTTAAGTTAGGACTCTTTCCATTAAGGATACACCTTAATTCTTATCCGAAATTGGGAGTATCAAAAGCAGTTGGCATAAGAAATATAGAATAGCACAGTTAAAACACAACATTCAGTCCAAACAATGCAATTTTCAGGTTTCCCACCAAACAATGACCAATCAAAGCCCAGGATTCTCTATATGCCTAGAGTCGTCTTCCTTCTCACGAAATAATACATTCCCACCACGACCTTCACATCATCACACAAAGGAGTATGGATTCCTAAGCTCTCTCGTCCACTGCAGGTGTTGAGGTTTCGATCCAAATCAACTAATCACTATAATGTGACCTTCAAATGTAAGCTAGCAAAGAATAACATTTTAAATGAGCACTAGGTGACTTTGGTATCTGAAACAGAAAAATATTATGCACAGCAAGCAGGAATACAACATTTATTTCAAAATGGCGCAGAACAAATGGGACCACTTACGCTCTCTTTAAATTCACCCTGGCTAACTAAAGTTAATCGAACATATGTATACGCTTCACTTTGCTAATTCTGAATAACATGAAACTAATAAGTGACATACTTCGAGTACATAATTAATATATCATGTATGCTAGAGTTAATGAGGGTACAGGTTAACGTATTATTCAAGTGCAAATAAATACAAATTGATTACACGTCACCACTTTGGATGGACATTTTAAGAGAATCTATATTATCATCTGAGTCATTAAAGTTTCTGAGCACACTTCTGAGGAACTCTCTGCACTTTAGGATATCAAAGCCCGGGCAAAGTTCTTTTGGTTTCTTGCATACTACTGGCTTCCTGCGCCCAAAGAACAGTAGTAACTGGTCGTCAGGCGCTTCAACTTGATTGCAATTTCGCAATGTATTTGTTTGTCAAACTACATAAAACATTTTGATTTTGCAAAAACACCGACGGCCATCGATGAAATGAAACAACACACATTTTTCCTGCTCTGACAATTGATCAATTAGAATTCACAGAGTTTCATTCAGTGTAGAAATAATTGTGAGTTGGAAAAATCAAGAACATTTAGCACCAGCTTGATGGCCACTTTCAAATACTATGCATAGTAGATTATATGTAAAAGCAATCATGTGAAATGCAACAACTGGCCTCATAATGGCGAGACATTTTACTCTAACCAGAAATTAATAAATCACGACAGAACAAGACAGGCAAGGCCCTGGCAGGAGAAAGAGGAGGAGGAGGAGGAGAAAAAGGGGGTATCCACACAAATGAGAACAAAGTCTGACCAAGCAAATGATGAAGCATTTTAATCAACCCACCCCTACCCCTAGTGGCAATATATGAACTGATTGAAGTCCTACATCACATACTTGGTAGGGACACAGAACCTATGCAATCTTTGGCAACAAATGTAGATGTATGTATTCTATCACTGCATGCTCAAGTGTGCCGCTTTTAAAAGGTGGTTTGATGGGACAGCTGAACCATGAATTTCTGGCAGTTCATCTGCTCTGCCAAACTCTAAATAACCCCTTTAATCTGGATCATGAGAGAAACATGGATAAGGGTCTTTTTTTTTTTACAGAGTTTTATATAGCGCAAACTTGACCCGAATCGGGTATCAGTGCGCTTTACATAGCACCAGTTGCATTACATGAGAACACATTCATTTTTTTGTGAGGCACAGGGAGATTAAGTGATTTGCCCAGAATCACAGGATGTTCAGCGTCATGTCATTGCCGAGACTCGAACCCAGTTCTCCAGATTCAAGGTAGACCGCCCTAGCCGTTAGGCCAACTCCTCTCCCCTAAAACCAATTCATATGGAGAAAAGCCATAAATGATCCTAGGTGCATGTGCTAGAAATCATTGACATAAGTAAACTTAGGACCTGATTAAGACCTTGTCAGGTAGCCAGCCATCTCCAGGGTCATGTAGCTCAACTCCACTGCTACCTGGCTGCATTTTTTACCTCCAAATTAAGAGATCACCACAGGTCAAGTGGTGATCTCTGTGTATTCACATAAGTAACTGCCACAGCGGCTGTCGTGAGCACTGAAAGATTGGCGTGCAGCCTCCGTTTTTAGGTACCCACACATTTTTTATTGTTTTTCAGAAACAAACTCCGAGAAGGATAGTTTGTTTCTGAACAATAGAAATGTAATGGGATTTTTTTCCCAAGGGTGTGGGGGGGGGGATTTACTTTTTCTGTGTGTGATTTTAAGGTAATACCTGGTGATGTTGGACAGAGAAAAAAGGGCATTTGACCCTCTGCTTTAAATAAGGTGGGTGGTCAAATACCCTTTCTGATGGCTAAGCTAGTGGGAGCACCACAATCGTAAAACTGACGCACCACCGCCAGCAAACCAATGGTCCACCTAAATCAAAATAGAGCGGATGGACTGAGGGTTTTTGCAGACAACTGCTCCATCATGTTTATGATGGAGAACTCTGCTTGCCAAACACTAAATCAGTCCTCAAATACATGCACTAGATATTAGTATGCAAATGCTAGGCAATTCGCATAAGACCACAACAGCAAGTGTTTTCTCAAAAGTGGAATTAGACACATATCAACAAAATGATTTAAAATATTTCTGAAAAGCAAAGTGGACACCACATGGTTTTCTGTATTATAAAATAGGTACTTTTTAAGCTATTCATGCCCTTTACTTTCTATTGTTTTTAGAATAGAATGTCTTGAAACCACAAGCAGGAAGGTCAAGAAACGCAGCATATATTTGGAATTGCTTTAAAATGTAATTATCCTCACCAAAACTATGAAATAACATCTCTTTACAAGATGCCAGTGCCAGTGCCAGTCTTCATAACAGCAGTCTCAGAATGCCCTGTGTGAAGAATAATTGTAAATAAAGTGTAGTCTGTTCTATTTATCATTGTAGAAGGAAGACTTTTGAAATCAGGTAGCTGGATTAATTAATTTTGTAAATCTAAGATAGAGTTCAAAATTATATTGATTCTTTTTAAGGTGGTATTCAGACCCAGTTTGGGAGCTGCTGCACAGACAAGGACTATTGGGCCCCAACTGTTGAAGCCGAGGTTGTTTGTCACTGGTGGCCGGGGCTTTTTCTACTATGGCTCTGCAAACTGGGACAAGCACTACCTTTTTTGCACCTGCCTCTCAGGGTTGCAATCATAGATTTCTCAGGGAGCTAACACTCAACATTCAACCAACAGACACAATAACTTCAATGTACAAGGCAGTACTTGTCTTTCAAGGAATAATAGTAATTTTAATCACAAAAGCAATGCTACCTATTACACAAACCAATTGATTACACATGATAATGTCCCTAGGTCTGATACTTTGTGACACTTAGCCTCTGATTCCCATTTACGAGTCCCAGGTCAATGCTCTCCAGCTGGTTTCCCCGTCTGGAAATCAGGTAATGAATGACTCGAGCCCAAGAGCAGTCTTTACATTTCCCACAGTCCAATGTGCACTCAAATCAAGATTGTTTCCGAGTCATACCCCCTTTGGTGTATTGGGTAGGTAATTGCCTATTCCTCACTACTCGTGAGCAGTTCATGCAGCTTTCTACACTTAGGGCTATAGGGCCTGGGTGGGCAAGGATCTCCCAATGCCTGTTAGTAAGCCAGGTGCTAGCTACATCGGTCAACCCACCCTCCACCCCAGTACTGCGATGCTGCCACTCTGGCACAGATGCCGATCCACCCACAATGATCTCTTTGGATCATGGTGGTATGGCCTTGCCTGGACTAATGGAAATTGTAGCCAAAATTAGGTCAATGTTTATGAGTTATGTAGCAGCCTCATACCGGGCCAATGGTATCCCCACTTGGGCTCACAGTTATCATGGCAAATGCCGCCCCTGCCAAGCCAAAAGTAGATTCAGCTCAGTTCAGGAATATAATGATTATGGCAGTTGCTGCTCCTGAACAGTTTAACGGTAGATGCTGCTCCAATCGGGCTTACAATGATCATGACCATGGCAGAACCTGACAAGGCCATTGGTACAGCAGCTAGTAGCGATATCTGGAGAGACTTGGTGTGTGATACTAGGAAGCCCCTTTGTCATACGGGTCTGACCAGCGTGCTTTTGGGCAGAAAGTTCTCACTTGGACATCCCTAAGTATTCAGAGAACACACTGAGCCCGTCTCCTCCTAAACAGTCTTTACTCCTGAAGGACCAGGTAGAACGACTCCCAACCCGCAGGCAGGCTTGTAGGTGTTTCAAGCAGATTCACAGCTTCTTTAGTAGAAAATGCAGATTTCAGGTGATGCCCCCTCATCTATGGGAAACTGGCTGTCAGGCAGACACCAGCCCTGTTTTCACAGCAGTCCTTTGAGTACTGTCCTGAGCACCCCCTTCCCTGGTCATGGAGGACTTTTAGCTGAAACAAAAAGTCATGGTTTGGGTCCCACTTTTATACACATATTCTAGACAGTGGATGTGTATCTACTGTCTACAACTGTAGAACCAGTTTGGAATGGTTCTTCTTTAAGTATCCATATCAGGTAGCTTTCCAGACACAGCCTTTGTGTAAATTGATGCTTATCAAAGCAGGGAGCACTGGGGCTGTCTCCAACATGGAGCATCCACAACACAGGCACAATGCGATTTGAGGTTTCTGCACCTAGCTGTCATCAGCCCAACAGAATGAGAAATCAAAGACAGAAAATAGGGCTGGTCTGATCTTGAAACTGCCTCAGACACACCCTCACCCCTAGAATCCACAAAATGGCAGTGCTCACTTAGACTAATTAGCAACTCCTTGCTAACAACAGGCTGTGGGTAGCTCTTTCTCTAACCTCCTCACTTTGGTGTCTGGATCTCTTCCAGCTATCCACAGTAGTGCAGGCAAACACTTCCATTGTCTGAGAGAACATTCCTCGCTATTCATTCAATGCTATACCAGGCTGGAGGCATCCATAATGGATGTCATTGGCCCGATTACTAAGGCATACTCACACAGAGTCGATCACTACACATGTTATATGCACTATGCAGCAAATGCGGCACACGCAGAAAATGCTACAGCTTGCCCAAACTTCTGAGCTCTTCTACTGGATCCTAGTAAACTGGTGCAGGACTATAGTTCAAGCCCTTGTAGTCAGTAGATTGGACTACAGTAACGCCCTATACATGGTGATAGCCGGCTACCTTCTAACCCTCTTGCAGGTGATTCAAAATTTGGCTACAAAACTCATATGCAATAAAGACAGGTACAGTTCTGCCTCGGCCTTCCTAAAAACCATTCACCGGCTACCCATCTGAAAAAGGGCAAAATTCAAACTTATTTGCCACACGCACAGGGCTCTACATAACTCTGGCCCTGTGATTCTTTGCACCAAAATGGAGTTCGACACACTCTCAAGAAGTCTGAGATCCACTAACTTAGCCATAGTCAAATACATACGGATCAAAAATGTTAGGGCCAAAGGCCGATCCGTTACCCATCTTGCTGCAATCCATTGGAATTTGCTACCCCTGGATCTCTGCTGCACAGATGACTACCTCAGCGGCAGAGAGAAGCTCAAAACGTGGCTCTTTCCTGAATAAAGGTTCTTACCCCTTAGGTCTCTCACCCCCAGTGAATCAGTAGTAATACAACATGTGGCAGCAATAGTGCTGTGGTTTCCGCCTGGGAATGATTGTTCGTGCTTTAAAAATACTGCTAAATAAATACATTAATATGCATGAATAACACTTGGCATACTCTCGAGATGCCAGCGTAAAGTTCTGAGCATAGATATAGCAGAACTTTACACAAATGGGACCAGTAATCTCATTCCGAGTGACAACGATAAAATGTCTGGTCACAGTATTGATCTTTTTAAAACACAGCATGCAGCCGCTATTGCTTTAGGCTCTATACCCAGGACATGTACAGTGCTCCTCTGCCCATAATAAGGGCATGTATTGTGCACTCCCTGCGGTCACAGGAGAGGTCCAGGACCTCACAGTCAGGGATCAGGCCAAGCTCTCGGGTCACAAGTATAGATCAGTATGACCCTTGGGCCGAAATAAAAGTCAAGGAAAGGGGAACATGCAGTGCAGTGGACATTCCAGTCCCAAAAGTGGGGGATTATTATATTGATTGATAATGCCAATAGAGAGCCTAAAATCCCTCTAGTAGAGGTCAATCTTTGAAGTTCAAAATCCCAAAATCGAGATTTTGAAATGTAATAACCAAATAGTAATACCAACAACATCAGGTCACCAATTGCTCAACAGATTTCAATCACTCAAAGCTCAATAACGTAATGTGGTTAGTATTTCTGCACTCATGAGTCAAGCTCAAAATTCGCTCCATGTAGGGCCCCCTGGTACGATTCCATATTCCACACGGGATGAAAAATATAATTGAAATGTATTCATTTAATCCCTAGAATTGTCTGAAAAGGAGGCAGCAGCTGTCTATGCAGAGTCAACCCCAATGTTTCACTCGACTATTCGGACTTTGGAAAGGTTATACCCTGAGTACCTGTGACTTAATTAGAAGCGCACCCTTCATAATTAGTATCAGGTGATTCTTAATCATCAGCAATTGTTTTGAATACCAAGCTCTAATAATTGCTCTTCACTAAAAGAACATAATACATTTATATGGTCTAATGTATAATATTTAATTAATAAACGTATTAAACAGCAAATGAAACAGAATAAACTAGAAAGCTGCAGAAGTTGTAGGGTTGTGGTCTGATTTTAGCAAAAGAAAGTCTTTGAAAATCAGAAAGCTGAAAGAATATATTTTTTTAAATGAGCTTGGGCTTAAATAAAATTTATTCTGGGTAAGGCTGGGGGTTATCATCTTGGGTATTGCTACCAAAGAGAGTGTAGATTCTCTCTGTTCAAGACCAATTCATGATGTTCAAGAACAGAGTTTGAGTGTTATATAAATGACAAATAAAAATAACAGCAATAACATCTTATGGTTAGTTTTGCAACAATAAATCATTACCAGACACACCATTCAGGAGCTCATACAAGACTTCACGGATCAGATTAATAATGCCATCAAATATGACTTTACCAATGCCACGATTCTTGGTTTTTAAAGGGCCTACAGCATGTAGGGATATCTGGTGTTCTTGTCTTATTTGTAGAATTCAAGAGCAAATTTGATGTACATGGGAAAAGGACACTAGTTTATCTTGCACGCACAGGACATGGCTTTTGGCCAAGGTCAAGAGACGAATATCTTTCATGTGTCCAAGGGACATGATTGTTGGCCAAGGTCAAGAGACAAATCTCTTTCATGCGTCCACAGGACCTGACTTTCTGATGTGCTTTGTGCTCATACATGATAAAAGGTCAGCCCTGTCCAGGGCCGGACTGGCCGTAGCGGGTACCGGGCGTTTCCCCGGTGGGCCGCCAGAGTGGGGGCCGGTTTTGGGCCCCTGGGGGCCAGTTGTGTTACCAGGGGCCTGCAATATCGGCCCCCTGTAACACAATCGGCCGAAACCGGCCCTTGCAAACAGCTTGGCTGCACCCCCTCTGCCCCCCAGGGGGGCCGGCCGAGCAATTTAACAGGCCCGATTTTGGTTCCCAGTCCGGCCCTGGCCCTGTCTATAGAATGCAAAAGAAATTCTCTGAGGCAGAGCACCTTATTAGCAGTACCATATTTGCTTATCCATAATAGACCTTTCTACTGGAAAACTTGGAGGCAGAGAGGCCTACTTTGGATCCATCAATTATTCTCTCACTCAGTCTTCCTATCTTTCACCTTGCTTAGTCAGTTGTTTCACCTACCTGTCTCATTCACTCCTAAATATAATCTTTTAAAGGAAGCAGTGATGTCTACATATACCCAATTATCTAGAACACCAATTATTTCTGATGATTCAAACTCCACTTCACAACTGCATGCCTTGTTGAAGCTTGCACCCAAAGCCTCCACCATATACAGTTTTTTACAGGGTAGTGACACGATCAGGCAGAAATCCAGAATAGAGGAATCGTGGGAACACGATTTTCAGACATCGTGGTCAATTCCTCTCTGGAGGAGTTTATGGATTAAAATAAGGAGATCCTCCAGAGCAGCAAACATAACGCAAACTTTATACTTTGTATATAATAGACTTTTATTGTCACCACACATTTTAAGTAAGAGTTTTTCAACTATACCGGATGTCTGTTGGACATGCTCATCTCCAAATGCTGATTGTTCCATATGCTATTTTCATGTCTATCTGTATGTAACTTTTGGAAACAGGTTTGGGCTCAAATCAACCTAATTTTTGGAACTAGGTTTCCTTTTTCTTTTAATAATATCTTCCTGGGTAGTCTCTCATCAGTTTGGGAAAATATGATGATCAATGTCAAAATTATTGATCTGTTATTAGCGGTTGCATTCCAACAAATTACTATAAATTGGAAAGACTCCACAAAAATTTCCTATAGAGCCTGGTGGTATGCTGTTTGTCATAACCACAGGTTAGATACTGCTTTCGTTTATCCTATAACTTTGGCGATGAAGCGTTTAGAATTGTGGTCACCTCTTACTACATTTCTTGACACAAGTGCCAGGAGGCATTCCCAGTTGCGACCATCTCAACAAGAAGTTCTTAAACCCCTTGATTCCCTAACATTCCTAATATCTTTCATTATTTACTGTTACTAAGATTATCTCTGTATTACTTGATCTGTGTATGATGTTCTTTATGAGCCTAATTCGTACATTTTCATTACTTTTATTACGATTTCTTTTTGATTGTATTGCTCTGAGATTACTACTTTGTATTTTTCAATGACACCTTGATTCTTTACAATAAAATTTTCTTAAACTTAAAAGCAGTACCAAGATACCATCTTTCTGGTCCTTTACAAATGCCTTCTATCATTGCTATCAATTACTAGTTCTGTAGCCCGGAGGTTCGCACTGCAGTGGCCCACAACCTCCCTCTGCGGTCCTGGGAATAAAGTAAATCACAGCGAAGAAAGAAATGCTTGCATTGATCTCAGACACTGCTCATTGACATGACCTGCAGTAGAGTCCAAAGTAAAAAAAAAAATCATTTTGCCACAACAGACAGGGACCAACCATAAACAAATCAATCTTGGCCTCTCCTCAAAAGGGACAAAACAGTTGACACTGCTAGCCCGCATGCTGTTGTTATGGGAACAGAAACATATGCAGACACGTTTTGGCCTCTTTGGGCCTCACTAAAGTTGTGCCGATTGAGCCGTATGGCAGAGCAAGCTATGCAGGGCTGGACTGGCCGTAGCGGGCACCGGGCGTTTCCCCGGTGGGCCGCTAGGGTGGGGGCCGGTTTTGGGCCCCTGGGGGGCCGTTTTTGTTATCGGGGGTCGGCAATATCGGCCCCCTGTAACAAAATCAGCCGAAACCGGCCCTCGCAAACTGCTCGGCTGCACTCCCCTTCACCCCAGGGGGGGGCGGCTGAGCAGTTTGCCAGGGCCGGTTTCTGTTCCCAGTCCGGCCCTGAAGCTATGAGACTAATGTCTGGGCACACTTACAGACAAAGCAATTCCTCAAACTCGAACCTTAAAGGTAAGGACAAGCAAGCGCTCGATCTTACCTTTAGGAATGAATCAACAAAGCTGGGCGCGTGGTCATTGTCCATCGTCACACAGGGAATGGTGAAGCGCATGACTGTGAATTGATTGTCATCTTACACTTGCGCGATGGTCGAAATTGTAACCCAACGGGGGTCAAGTCATGCCTGGCATTGTTTGTGATCAATACATTAGACAATGAACATATCTTCAACCAGTCCTCCATTTGTTATCTAGATGACTCTGTTTGTGGCTTTTGTTGAATGTCCAACCAGTCTCTCCAGTTGCTCTCCTCATTTATGATGTGAGACATTTATCACTAATAATTTATGTATGGGATTTATTTCTCCCTTCTATAGGACACTTATTTGTGCACCCATCATCCTATGTGTACTCTGCGACATGTGCGAGGTACATCTCTCGCTTAAGGTAACTCCCCACACGATGACGCCCTTGTTTCTAAATTGCTTCTCATAGCAGCACACCTTTTTCTTCTGGAACAGACCATTTACATACCTGATTCCTGTTGTGGCTTGTGTTCAGTCTGAGGAGCGGGACGAGGTTGAACAACATTTCACGATGTGATGTTTGCAGGAAAGCTTTGGATCATAGAGTAAACTCCTCCAGATCAGGGCAGGCTTCATAAAACTAGCTGCAGGTGATCTGCATCTGTTAAACACCAGCAGGCATAGAATGGGCTGGGGGTTGCTGTTCCTTATCCGCCCCCTCTCAGGTTCCTCTGCGAATAAAACAAATGGTTTCATAGATGGATGCCTTATGCACGGTCTACTTTTGGACATATGGCTACGCATTTCCCTCATCCATATTTGCTAATATGTTATTGGTGCCACTGTGTGTAAAATGAAGTGACCAGTGCCTCTTCCTGCGAATTGTAACACAATTTGCACCAGACATTTCTTGAAATGTATTGAATGCCGTCACTCCTGATTTCTGTCTGCATGCTATGTCTCCGATGTTAGACAGACTAGCATCACCTACTGCATGATATCAGGAGAGTCATTGATAGACTAATAATTTTCTTTCAACCCCTATAGGTCCCTCTGTATGTACAGACAATAGTGGCATTCCCACGCTTTTGACAACATAGCCATGTAGATGTGCCTCAAGATGCATGATCTCGCTCTTTGCGTGACACCTTCTGCTACTGCTTCCACTTTTAGAGGTGGGGAAATCATAAGGTTTCCACACGCAGAAACTCAGATGGATCAACCAGTGGTAAACCTTAATCTGGCAACCAGTCTGTCATAGGATCTCCAGAATGCAGAATCAGTCACCCCAACCTCATATTGCACAGGATACCATTAGGACCTAGTGAAATTTAAATTACGCCGGGCTAATTTGCATACCTTCTGGCTATTTATGGGACACTGTTTATGCAAAGTTCTGCAAAGTACACCATTTTGGGGGTTGCGCGGGTAAGTAAAAATTACTACATGGCGGGGGGAACCGGAACAATGCAAAAGACAATAATGCGAGGTGCTCGAGTTATCAGCAATATTTCTGTACTTTTTTTAGTACAAGGTGTCCTCGAATCTTTGTGCTACAAAAAAAGTCAGCTTTGCATTTCATGTAATTTTGCATAATTTTTCCAATTAGTCATCGAATTAAAGCATAACGAAATAGTGCACACGTCTAGCTTGACTGATATGTTGTGGATACAATAGAATTCCTGTGAAATACATATTCCTTAAATGGGAGAATTTGTTTCCCAATACCCAGCTAACCGAAGTAGCTGCACACATGCTTTGGTTATGTGCAGCCTGGCTCTGGGAGTAGGGCCAGGCCTAAAATCAATTCATCCACTAAAACCAGATGAGTACTCTTTTCAGCAGTGCTCAGCTTCACACTGTGTGTAGAGTATGGCCTACAGCCAGCCCCTGTGCCAGGCTCATCCAAACCAGATGCTCACAATTTTCAGTCATAATCAATAAGTACAGGTAGCACCGACTGGTGTGGGAATAGTAAGTTTTACCCCTCCTGAGTTCAACGCTTTCCCTACTTTTACACAGACTGGAGTGGGAATAGTTAATTTGAACCCTTCAGAGTCCAATGCTCTCCCTACTGTTGCACAGACTAGAGTGGGATTAGCAACTTTTTCCCCTTCCGAGTCCAACGCTTTCCCTACTGTTGTACAGATTTGAGTGGGAATGGTATATGAATTATCAAGCGGCTGGGACCCAAAGGTAGTACCGGTGCACATATGGGTTGAGGAACCCTTGGAAATTACTGCCACTTCCAATGTACGGAAACATGCACTCACCAACCAGTCATGGAATATCCGACTCCTATCAGTTTTGTAAAATTTTAATCATACTGATGCCAGAAACCCAGCACATGTTGTCGTAACCCACGCCTTGCTCACAGGATATTCTGTGGCTGATTGGTGAGTGCCTGTTTTTGTACACTGGAAGTTGTTGTAATATATATATATATATATATGACACAAAGGACAGGGTTTTGAAGTATGTGGTAGGAGCTGGCGCCTACAACGGGTGTGCGTGTCGTATGGTTTCTATGTGCGTTGGACGGTGCCACAGGAGGGGGTCAACCCTGAACCCCCTGGATGAAAGACCAGAGGTCATACACAAAACAACAAGCCTGTGCACATGTCAACAATATCAACAGAACAGTTCTCTGTATCGTGTCTTCTCTCAGAACGTCAAAACAGTATTAACAGATACAGTGAGTAAAAGATGAGTAGTCATGAGAGTTGTTACGCTTCTTTAATCCAGAAAGGTTGCCAGCCAACATGTGTTTCGTCTGGGGAAGTACCCGAAGACTTCTTCAGGGCTTATGGCAATGATGAAAAGAGATTATAATCTCTCTGCCGGTTGTACTTATGTCCCGGCTGGTCAAGGGAAATGAGTATTCTCCAGTTAAAAATGTAGACTGAGAGTTGGAGCCAGAAGAATTAGGATGTCTGAGAGAGCAGTGGCGTGCTGAATCAGTGCGTCCTGTCCGCGCCCCGGGAAAATTAAAAATTCAAAACAAGTGAGTGCACCTGTAACAGCGAACAACAAAGTCAAATTCTTGCATGAGCATTCGGGCACAGAAATGAACACAGACCTTGGATGGTGAAAAAGTTAATTGCTGTTGCTTGGTCACCGTTATGCGTTTCGGCCTCAGCCGCGGCTTGATCACACTATTACCAGAGGATTTAAGCAAAAAAGGTGAGCACAGATATAAACAAAATATATATATTTTTTTTACATTCCAATCTACTTAATTCGGCACATATCAATAGAATTCATATATCTTCATATTGCATTATGTCCTTTTGTAACTATTGTAAACAATTCATTGACACATTCTTAATGCAGGTTAAAATTGGAAAGAAAAACATTATATTACTCTTATTTTTTGTTGAAATATGTCAGAAAGTGCTATACCTTACAACCTTATTTCGTGAGCAGATTAAAAGGTTATGGTCATAAAAATTATATATATATATATATTCACTGAAAAAACCATAGGTTTTAGGAACAGTTATAGTTAGTTGGACATTGCACTCGTACAAAACCCATGAAATTCCCCTGTTATAGTTAGTTCAGGTCTGCTCCTGTCTTGAAAGTTTTGGGGTGATTCATCAAGTGGGGGCCGAGAAAAAAGGGGGGTCCCAAAACGTGTTTTCTCTATGTTAATTCCCATAGGAAATTTTAGCCACGGCTACAGCCCGAACTGCTGAACGGAATTACACCAAATTTGGCAAAAAGGTAGCGCTTGGTTCAGAAAGCGACCTTTTTTTTAAATGGTGTAAATCCGTTCAGTAGTTGCGGAGAAATTAAAAAAATAAGAGTGAAAAAATCGATTTCCCATAGGAAACTTTATGCAAGGCTACAGCAAAAACTGCTGAACGGAAATACACCAAATTTGGCAAAAAGGTAGAGCTTGGTTCAGAAAGCACCCTTTTTAAAAATGGTGTAAATCCGTTCAGTAGTTGCTGAGAAGATCCAAAATAAAAGTTTCGATATCTCTGGCCGCGGTGGATCCGCGCACCCTCCCGACCAGAGCTGCATGCTAATTGGCTGTCAACACTCCAAACCAGGAAGTGTTGGCAGCCATCTTGTTCCTCGGTAGAACCGAGGAACAAGAAAGCAGTAAAACAAGTGCGCAAAACGCAAAAGGGGGCAGGGTAGAAACACCCTGACTCCTAGGTCTGCTCAGGGGTCCCACAAGGACCCCTGGGCAGAAAAAGCATTTTTAAAAAAAAAATCGGCGGGATGCGCTTAGGGTGCGCGGATCCCGCCGATTAAAAAAAAACCCACAAGAAACAAGTGTGCAAAACGCACAAAGGGGGCAGGGTAGAAACACCCTGACCCCCTAGGTCTGCTCAGGGGGTCCTTGTGGGACCCCCTGGGCAGAAAAAAAGCAAAAAAAAGACCGGCATCGTGCCGGAGGCCCCGCCCCCTCCCTGCAGCAGTCTGCAAACGCGCCCCCTGGCGCGTTTTAAGAAGGGGAAGTAATTCCCCTTGAATACTGGGGGTCCTTGGGGGCCAACTAGCCCACCAGGAACCTCCGGTATGCGCCAGGGGCTGCGTTGCAGAGAGGTGTACAGAGGCCACGCCCCTTTTACACCTCTCTGCAACGCAGCTCTGTGGCGCTTTGGAGGTACATGGTGGGCTAGTTGGACTCCAGGGACCCTCAGTATTCAAGGGACTTAATCCCCCAACTTAAAACGCGCCACGGGGTGCGTTTGCACAGTGGTGAAGGGAGGGGGCGTGGCTTCAGGTGACATGTGTGCAAACAGGCCCCGTGGCACGTTTTAAGATGGGGAATTAAATCCTCTTCAATCCTGAGGGTCCCTGGGGGCCAACTAGCCCAACAGGTACCTCCAGTAAGTGCCACGGAGCTGCGTTGCAGAGTGTTGTAAAAAGGGGCGTGGCCTCTGAACACCTCTCTGCGAAGCAGCTCTCTGGCGCATACTGGAGGTATCTGGTGGGCCAGTTGGCCCCTAGGGACCCTCGGGATTGAGGAGGAATTAATTCTCCAACTTAAAACGCGCCACAGGGCGTGTTTGCAGACATGTCACTTCAGGCCCCACCCCCTTCCTTCACCATTGTGCAAATATTCCTCTCAAATCAGCCGAACTACGAATTCCGATTTACTCACCTGTTATCAGGAGAGACCTCAGTGCTGCATCTTTGAGCCCAGTACTGATCCTGAAAAGTAATTTTAACCGTACTTACCAGTAACTTGAATTTCCTTCCATAGGCTAACATTGACTGGTTTCACTTGGAAATTCTTCTAAGTGTGGAGTTTTGGAACTTTATAATATTCCTCTAAAATCAGCCGAACTACGAATTCCGATTTACTCACCTGTTATCAGGAGAGACCTCAGTGCTGCATCTTTGAGCCCAGTACTGATCCTGAAAAGTAATTTTAACCGTACTTACCAGTAACTTGAATTTCCTTCCATAGGCTAACATTGACTGGTTTCACTTGGAAATTCTTCTAAGTGTGGAGTTTTGGAACTTTATAATATTCCTCTAAAATCAGCCGAACTACGAATTCTGATTTACTCACCTGTTATCAGGAGAGACCTCAGTGCTGCATCTTTGAGCCCAGTACTGATCCTGAAAAGTAATTTTAACCGTACTTACCAGTAACTTGACTTTCCTTCCATAGGATATCATTGCCTGCTTTTTGCTGAAAAAGTTTCTAAGTGTCGATTTTGAAACATACAAATATTCCTCTAAAATCAGCCGAACTACGAATTCCGATTTACTCACCGGTTATCAGGAGAGACCTCAGTGCTGCATCTTTGAGCCCAGTACTGATCCTGAAAAGTAATTTTAACCGTACTTACCAGTAACTTGAATTTCCTTCCATAGGCTAACATTGACTGGTTTCACTTGGAAATTCTTGTGTGTGGAGTTTTGGAACTTTATAATATTCCTCTAAAATCAGCCGAACTACGAATTCGATTTACTCACCTGTTATCAGGAGAGAACCCAGTGCTGCATCTTTTAGCCAAGCACTGACCCTGAAAAGTAATTCTAACCGTACTTACCAGTAACTTGTATTTCCTTCCATTGGAATCCATTGTCTGGTTTTCAGCAGAAAAGTTTCAAAGTGTCGATTTTCACAAACTACAAATATTCCTTAAAAATCGCCTGTATGACTTAAACGCATTCTTTCAACTGTTTACAGGAGATGCACCAGTGCTGGATCCAGGATCCACCACTGAGTAAGAAAAAGTAACGATAACACTACTTACCTGCTAAGTGAATTTCCTCCCATAGGATAACATTGGTGATTCTATGTGAAAAAGTTTCTGTCAACTTTTAAAATACAATAATAATCCTTAAAAATCACTACTGTAACCAAAACGCTTTTACTCAACTGTTTACAGGAGATGTCCCAGGACTGAATCTAGGATCCAGTCCTGTGGTTAGAAAAGTAATCCATAAAGTAACTAATTGCATTTAACTAGAAATTCACATTGAGCTCAATGTTGCATTGTGTTTGAAATTGTGTTGCCCATTGCAACAACTGTAACTACTGTACTTAAAAGTGTATTGCCTATTTGCAAAGTATTTAAACTAAAGTAATTCATTCTGAGAAAGTATATTTTGTAATGTAATGTATAATGTAATTACAATGTAATTTAAAAATAAAATATCTAAAAATAAATAGTTTAAAAAAATGTAGTAAATCAGTATCAAAAAAAATAAATATAACAATTAATACATTTAAAAATTGTCATTTACAAAACCTTTGAAATTCACTGAAAAAAACCATAGGTTTCAGACATGTTATAGTTAGGAATTAGCATTTAAAAAACCTTTGAAATTCACTGAAAAAACCATAGGTTTCAGGCTTGTTATAGTTAGGAATTAGCATTTTAAAAACCTTTGAAATTCACTGAAAAAACCATAGGTTTCAGGCCTGTTATAGTTAGGGTTTAGCATTTAAAAAACCTTTGAAATTCACTGAAAAAACCATAGGTTTTAGGGAAAGTTATAGTTAGTTGGACATTGCACTCGTACAAAACCCGTGAAATTCCCCCGTTATAGTTAGTTCAGCTAACTATAACTCGCGCTCCGCAATGCACTGCTGATGACGTCACATATTACATCACTCATGACATGGTCAGTGACATCACTGATGACATCACTGACATCATCCAGTGACTGTGTTTCTGTAAAGTTTAAATATGTTTAATATATATAGGGAAAGGCGTATTGAAGAATGAGTGGGTGTATAAGCGTCTGAATGGATGATTTAGTAGGTGCGTGACTGAGTCTATAAGTGAGTGATTAAACGTATCTTACTGGATGCATGGGTGAGTGACTAAACTGTGTGAATGTCTGTATCCGTCTGTTGTTGTGTAAGCAGCTGCATGGGTTTCTGACTAGCTAAATGAGTGTCTATATGGGTTATGGATTGGTTCTCTGAGTATCTGTATGGGTGCCTCAGTGTTTGTGTGGGTGGGGTGTGTGTGACTCTGTGCATAGATGTGTGAGTGGGTGATTCACTGGGTGGATGGTTTCAAGAGTGCGTCTGTGATGGACTGTATGGGTGGGTGAGTGTGTGTATGGGTGTGTTAGTGATTGAATGTATATCTCAGTGGTAAATGTGTGAGTAACTACATATGTGAAAGGCAGTATATATGTGTGTTGGAGTATATAAATGGCTATAAGTGAGAGTGTGTGATTGTGAGAGTGGCTATACGGACGAGTGTGTGCTTGCATCAGTGATTGCATAGGAGCGTAAGAATGTGCTAGTATTTTTATGAGTAAGTGAGCTGGTGTGTATAACTGTATAGGTGAGTAAATTGGAGTGTGATTAATTATTTGCATGACTGACTAGGTGTGTGAGTACCTCTATGGATTAGTTGCGTTGTGTGAGTGTTTATATAGGTGTATGAGTGCATATGATAGTCCTGTACTGAGTGACTGTACAGGTGAGTGAGTAGATGTGTGTGTGTAGACCTAAGAATCAGTGAGTGGGTATGTACTTATTGGTATTGGAGTGTGTATGGTTTTGAGAATGGCAGTCTGTAATTTAGAGTGGGTGTATCAAAAGTTATATTAGGGTGTGAGAAGATGCATTAAATTCTCACATGGATGATGTCATCAGTGATGTCATTTGAGATGTCATCAGTGATGTCATCAGTGATGTCACTGACCATGTCATGAGTGATGTAATATGTGACGTCATCAGCAGTGCATTGCGGGGGCGCGAGTTATAGTTAGCTGAACTAACTATAACGGGGGAATTTCACGGGTTTTGTACGAGTGCAATGTCCAACTAACTATAACTTTCCCTAAAACCTATGGTTTTTTCAGTGAATATATATATATATATGTAATATTTCAATACATTTAATTTACATTATGTTACTGTTATATGTTAACATATTTTATATTTACTATTTTCAACTTATATATCTTAAAAACAATATTTTTGTATATATTTTTTGCTATTAGTGTAAAATGATTATTTCCCCGATATTTTTGTACTTACTATTATATGTATAGGAAAACAATATTTTTGACACAATATTTCTGCAGCACAATATTTCGGTCTTCGATATTTTGTCAATGAACCCTATAATAGAAAATATAGGCTGGCAGGCAAAAAAGTACTATAGAAAGCAGTGAACCTTAGCTTGATCGAGTAAATTCCATTTCTTCCTTTAATCTTGCATTATCACTTGCTTTGAAAAAGTATAAAACTTCTAAGAGGATTTTGCTGTTAAAAGAAAAATTCATTTTCATTAAAGCACCTTCTATTAGAGTAGCAGATACCTAAAAACAATTGTAACACATTATAGAATGCTCTCATTCAAAATTTGTTGATATTTTCCAAGGCACACTGATTGAAAATCCCTTCCAAATGAGACATGAATCAGTACATTATGTTGAAGTAAAGCCCTAAATCAGACAGTTGTGTTGGTGTTAAGCGCTGCAGCTCGTCATTAATGCCCATTTGCTCCAGGGAATTAAAAGACACTAAGCCTGGGTACGAGAGAATTGATCCAACACTAAAGAGGGAGAGGCTCGTAATATGGGACATGATTCAGCAAGCAATGTTAAGTGCCTTGTGGATGTGCAAGAGTTAAAAAAAACACACAGCGAGTGGTCGCACACAGCCATAATAATTTAAAAAAAATAAAACACCTTTGATTTGTCATTTAGCGGTGTGGTCAATTTTAAAGTGAAATGTGTTACCGGTGTAAATTGCAAGCCATTAAGCCACTCCCTGGCCCTTTAAATGCCATACCATGCCATGCGATGCCTTTTGGTAATTGTAGAATGTAGAAACATGGTACACATTATATAGAGATAGAGATATAGCCATAGGTATCTATACGGAGGATGAAAATGCCAGGTGCTCATATTCTCATTTCTATCACAGAACCAATAACCCATTTAATTTAAAAAAATAATAATACATTTTTATGGCGCCTTTTATGCTTGCACTGTATGGTAAGGTCAGGCTCTTCCAATGGCCACTTTTGCACTTTGAATGGTATATTGCTCTATAGCACCCTACAAAAGAATCGCCTCTTTGAGGTCACATTAGCCCTTTCTTGTAATCACAAGATGAGCAGTGAAAATAGCAGGGCCCTCCAGCACAAGTTCACACCTTTCTATGATTCATCCCCTTGAACCTCTGATGTTGGAAAATAAGTCCCAGTGGAAATCAACATCAAAAAGCCGGGCCTTTGGCTGTCTCTGAGATCTGCTGCTTTCAAAGAATGTAACATCTGTAGGTGTCATGTGTAGATGAACTATAGAAATGTTAAGAAGCTTTAGAAGGGTAGTTACAGTTCATTAGTTTCGAAACGTATGCTAATTTGGCGATGATTTCAGTGCACAGGGCGGCTATGTTGCATATTTGAAATAAAAATAAATATATGCATAAAACTATATTATGTCACAGTGCACGTCTCAGTAGTTACAGTAAATTTTCACTTAGGTAGGAAATGGCTTTTTAGTTTGCTTGTGATGTTGGCACTGTTTGACGAATCTGCACAAAGTTTTGCAGTCTTTTGTTAAGTTCAGCTTGGTTTCTACCTTTCAAATTTCCTGCGGTCCAATCGCGCATGGTCTAAGTTATTTCGGCTACTTGACCTAAAACAGAGCATGGGGCAGATTTACGTTCCCTGACGCATCCCTGCAAATCAGCAGGGATGCGCCAGGGAAGATGCGTGACTCAAGTTTACCCTTGCGCCACCACAGATGCGCCGCATTTACAATGCGGCGCATCATGGCGCAAGGATAAACAGATGCGTGACGCATCTGTCGGCGGAAGGGTGGCGCAGTACTGGAGTCGTGTCGCAAGTGCGACGTAACTCCAGTACTGCTCAGGGTGCCCTATACCTAACATGCTGCGTCACTCCTTACGCCTGCTTGAAGCAGGCGTAAGGATTTGACGCAGCAGGACGTAAAGTGACTCCGTGAAATCTTGTAGATTTCACTGCGTCACTTCTACGGGGCTTCCTGCGCAGGAACGCCCCCCTGCGCCGGCACGCCCACATGAAACCTGACGCAGGTTTCATGTGGCGCAGGGCTTTACAACGTGACGCATCTCCCTAGATGCGTCACGTTGTAAATCCCCCGCAGCATGGCGCATGATTTGCGCCGCCGCTGCGTCACAAAAGTGACGCAACGGCGGCGCAAAAGTGGCGTAAGGGGCTTGTAAATCTGCCCCCATATTGTCAACCATAGTGTATAATAATGGTGCCTGTTCTAGAAGGATCTCATTTACCATTAATACTCTGTCCCCACCCCTTAAATCTAGGACTACCGCACACTGACTAAAACCGATAACACGGTTTTCAACATGAATAAACACATGAATAAATGAGTTAGGGGCATATTAACAAGGTGCAGCGATAATATTATCGCCGCTTTAGAGCCCGTTTTCGGGCGAAAAGCGGCGATAATATTATCGCATTATCAACAAGGACACGCTAGCGCGTGTATCCTTGCATTAGCGCCCCTTGTCAGCACGCCTCCCATCGCATCGCTAATGAGATGCAAAGGAGGCGTGCCTGACCAGACTCCCTTGGGTAAATATCGCTAACCCAGCTTCCTCATATTAACAACGAGGGTTAGCGATATTTAAAATCACGTTAAGTATGCTCTTAACGCAGGAATTTAACGTCTGTTAAATTCCTGACTAAGGCATACCTAACATGGGGGGTGGATTGTGTGGCTAAGACCACAGGCCCTATCACCAAGAATATCGCCGTTTTCCATGGAACATCGCTGGAAAACCAGCGATGTTCCATGGAAAACATCGCTATCACTGGAATAAATATCGCCATTGCGCTATGCGTTGTTAATACAGCGCTAGCATGGCGATAATTATCTGCGATAGCCGGCGATAAAATTCCTCACGCTAAGAGCGGCCAGCGATAATTATCGCTGCCGCTTGTTGATATGCCCCTTCGTTTTTTTATAGTGCTCAGCTGCTCCTAGGGACATACGGGTGCTGATAGGGAACTAGCAAACCTTAACACATTGCCCAATAAGGGAAGTAAACGCAACCTGGTTTTTAGTTGTTTATGAAAACGTAACCCATTAGCGATGATCTGGAAATATGTTGTGAGCTTACATCAGGCCTAGCGACCAGAAAAGAAACCTCTCCTGGCATGCCTGAACCTTAAAATGATTGGCCAAATCGCATGTGAAGAATGTAACGTCCTGGAGGGGAAGTAAAGAATGATCCTCTTCGATAAGGATTTGGGGCCCGTGGAGTGGTAAAGCATTATGTGCCAAAATGAAAGCTTTGAAAAAAACCTTCTTTGGCTGGCAATGAATGGAGATCTCTAAGATGGTGTGAGATAGAGTTCTGAGGAGGAATCATGAAGATCAAGTGCGCTGCAGCATTCTGGACAGTCTGCAGGCGTTTTATTAGTTTCTCGGGAAGACCCAAATACAGGACATTCGTGTAATCCAACCTCGAGGTAATTAGCGAATGTCTTGAGTAATGGTGTGGAGAGAAAAGTTCTGACAGACCAGATCAAAACATGTATCAACAATAAATGAATTCTGGGGTTTGAAGAAAAGTTGATTGACAAAATGTACACCCAGATTTATGGCAAATCCAGCCAGATAAGGGGAGGGGGGGTTAATTGGCTGATCAGCAATTTTCACACCAGTTGTCTTGAAAAGACCCAAATAACAGAATGTCATTCTTCTCCTAATTGCATTTCAAGTTACTTTGCTGCCATCAGCTCAAAACCTGACAACCTTTGAATGATACTTGCACTGCCCCTGTCTCATTGTCAATTGACAGGAGCAGTTGAGTATCATCCACGTAGGAGACAACCTTAAACTCAGATGACTCAGCCAGGAGGGCCAAGGGAGCCAGGTATACATTTAAAAATTTAGTGTACAGAGAAAACTCCTGAGGCACCCTATGGTTCAGTGATTTAGTGCCTGACAGATGGGGCACCAGCCACACTGCCTGCTTCCTATTTTCAAGAAAAGACCATATGCATCCCAAAGCTAGGCCTCCCACAGGATTTCTATTAAACTTTGGAACAGCACTGAATGCAAAACTATATTAAACAGCACTGAAAGATCTCATAAAATTAGGGAGGTGTTTCTCCCTTGGCCTTGTGTCAACTTAATTGATTCAGACACTGCAAGTAGGGCCGACCTAATGCTCTGTACGAGGTGGAACCCTGACTGACTAGGGTGCAGCAGACCACTGTTGCAAATTGTTCGATAGTTGATGGCAGTGGGATGACTTTGGCCTGTATCCACACAAGGCAGACCATAGAGGAGAGTAAAGAGGCATGGAATAACTAACTGACAACTGGATTGATATCATTAACTGCTATGGCAAGGAACTACAGAGGGGAAGGCTCATCCAGTGACCCAGAATTACATGTCAAGATAGCATTTTCTGATTCTTCTAAAGAAATAATACTAAACTGACTGAGGGTGCAGTTAACTAGGATAATTGAAGGCACCTGCAAAGCATCTCCAGGGACGTTCAGTTAGATCGCCCTTAACTTTAACTAGATACCTTTGATTTTTTCTTCAAAGATATCTGCAATGTTTATACAGAGCTTAAGCGAGGGAGTAATTCCCCGACCACAGGCGTCGGTTGTAAAAACGTCTTAGGGCTTAGTGGTTTTGAGAATTTTTCTCCAACCTTTCTTAGTTCTGCTGGTTTTATGTCAAAGAAAGAGGCTTGCGCAACTTTGATGGCTTTATGATATTTTTTAAGGGCGACTTGATGAGCTTCTTGGTCCTCAAGTGCATATTAATACCATGGTTGTCTTTCAAATTTCCTACAGGCCCTTTTTTTAGTGGCCGGAGCATGTGAGAATCAAGGAGCCGAAGGACCTCGCTTTTGGTCTTTAGAATATTTTGCTGGGACAAGCGCATAAGAGAGGGACGGCAGCCAGCAGTTAGTGACCTCCACATCTCTTTCAATAACCCTAATATGACTTGGTGTGGACGTAGAGAGAAGACTAGAAAGTTTATGGGGAAATATTTTGCTCCATGATTGCATGATCATATTCTTATCGGACGTTTTAATGAAAAGGGTGTAGGGGCAAACATCCATTGAAACAGAATGAGGAGATGATTGGAGAATGTTTATTTCAGGGCTTCTCCACCAGGAGAGAAGAGTTTTAAAATATCAGGTCAATAATGATGCCTGCTTGGTGAGTAGGGGTGGACACAGACTAACAAATATTAAAAGAAACTAGCGTGTTCAGCAAAGCTTGAGCAAGGTTGTTGTTAGGGTCATCTATGTGCATATTCATTCACCTAGTACAAGGTAGAAATTGGCGTACTGGACGCACAAGTGAGTTGATGAAGTTCCCTGCATAATCCAGAGGGCAATAAAGTAAAGCTCCTGTTATCCAGAACTGCCCTAAGTTTAGCGAGACAGAAGCTGAAACCATCTGCTGCCCTCAGTTTCTCCAACTGGAAGGTGGTACAACGGAAGACATTTTGAAATGGAATTGCTACCCGCCTCTGTACTTTTCGAACTTCTCTGATGAATCTATGAAGAAGTTGTATATATGTAAAGCATATTTCTGTAAGGAGTGCACATTAAGAAGAGCAGCTGAGATAAGATGAGTTAATGGATATGGCTCAAGCAACCATGGCCTGGCCCTGGCCAACTCCTCAGGTCCTTTACCATCATTTGTGAGCTTTGCTAAAAAAACTCTCAGCAGATCCCACAGGAAGTCAATCTAGAATAGAGAGCCACTGAAATGTTACCTGGACATATTGTGGTAGGTCTTAAATTATTACGCTCATGGGCAGAGTAGCATAGCCTCTTCTTCAGCTCAGAGTTGCAATGGCAGCATGACTGGCACTGACCGCGGATTGAAGGCTGACTGGAGTTGAGGGCTTGCTTTTTGGCAAACCAGCGCCCTCTGTAGTGTTTTCAAGCTTTATCAATCACTAGAACTCACAGAAGAGCTGCAGAACAAGCCCCAAAAAGTACTTATTTATCTTTAGATTATAAGCATTACTTAGCTAAACTAAAAGCTTATAAATCAAATTTATAATGATTTGCATGTCATAATATTACTCAAAAATCCTTGCTGTCAGTACTAGAAAAAGGCATATCATACTATCCACTTTCAAATGCCAACTCAGAAAACTCTTCCATCCCTTCTTCTCACATTTTATGTGAGGCTCTTGCTGCCTTCTTTATTGAAAACATCAGTAATTTTATTCTCGACATTGATGACGATGATTGTAATTCAAAATAATTTTTCGGCAACCACTTTTGTCTTCATTTGAAATATTAAATATACTTCAGACAGAGATTGTATTCACTAGCCAAATAAGTCTCTCTGGTTAGAAAAATCCCTATCCTCTGGATCTAAACGTTTGGCCCAACCTATGTGCCTCCTCTCTGTGTCATTCTTAACCAATCCCCTATTCCCCTATTCAGGAGATTTTCCCCTTCAATGTAAGAGGCAGTGATTGTATCCATTCTGAAGAACCCACACTTGACCCTTTTACTTCTGCTATACACAGTAAGCCTGGGTGAGTTCTCCTTTATGCTGGTGTAATCTTGCGTAATTCTCAGCATTTCACATTATAGATATAACATGTCATAAATGAGATTTTGTTCAGGTAGAAATCCTATTGCTTGAGCATAGGAAGAACATAAACAAATTGAACGCAAAATGCTGTTGGTGTAACATATGACACCCATGAATTAACTCGAAACTTCATTTTGTGTTGATTTTTGTCTTGAGGTCACCACTGGGGTAATGTTTTAGTGCAAACTGCATCTTTTTTAACTTATAGTTTTTTTACTATGGAAGTATTATAGAGCAGGGCTATAACTTTCCCTTCCTGAAGACTTCTCTCTGGGGCATATTACCAAGAAATGGCGATAACTATCGCTAACCTAGGTTAGCGCTAGTTTCCCTATCGCCGTCGATCGCTGCAAGTTATCGCCCTGTTAGCAACGTATTAGCAACGTTTTGCTAACAGGCGATAGCTTCAGGGATCAGCGGCGAAAACCGCCACTAACATTAGCGCGATGGCGTTAATGAAACCAGCGATAGCGGGTGGAATAAGCCCTTAGCGATAGAAAAAGGCACACTAACCCGCAAGTTTGGACTTAGCCCATTTGTCCACCCCCAATATAAAAGATGCACACAAAAAAGGAAAAATGCAGATTTGAGCAGCCAGGGCATAGTGCAGCACACATCAACAACCCCCTCAAGCCACCCAACATCCTGGTTGACCAGGATGAGATCCTGGTTCCCACGCAGGACCTGCGTCTGCTTCCTGGATCCCTCGCTGGACCTGCGTCTGGTTCCTGTATCCCTCGCTGGACCTGCGTCTGGTTCCTGGATCCCTCGCTGGAGCTGCGTCTGGTTCCTGGATCCCTCGCCGGAGGCTGCGTCTGGTTCCTGGATCCCTCTCTGGAGCTGCGTCTGGTTCCTGGATCCCTTGCTGGAGCTGCGTCTGGTTCCTGGATCCCTCGCTGGACCTGCGTCTGTGGCCTGGAGTGGGATGTGGAGTAGCTGTGGAGTCGATGAGCCGTGGCGGGAGACATTGATGTGCGACGATCTCCCGTACCTGGTGGTGAAGTCTGGCAGGTCGCATGGAGACACGTTGCTGACCTGTGTGAGAAGCCCGCCTTGCGCACCTTGGTGCAGTAAATGGTAGAGGTGATCCTGCGCACCAACGTAGTGTGGTCCTCTTCGCATACTATGATCCACCACTACACCGGGGTGCACGGAGGGGATTACCAACGGTGGGTGCCATCTCCCTGCATCACAGGACGGATGATGTTGGGCTGATCGGACACTCTGGAGGGTGAGGCCCCTGTGCTACGCCGAACTTGTGTGGACTGAGCGCTGCAACTACACGCCTAAGGGAGCCCTGCTGCATCAACTGCATCGGGTGGTCCACCAGCGGACTACGCGGTGACTGCCGTACCCAGCCCAGTGAAAGCACACCTGGCTCAGGCTTCTGCTGGCTGAGTCACAGATTTGGAGAGAGTGCAGTGGATTGCGCCACGGGGTCAATGTCCAGCTAAGGAGAAGGTGGGACCCGTAGCGCAGGAGGGCCGGGGGGGAGTCGCTCATGCCTATTACACGTAGATGACGCACCCACAGTGACGGCTCTACCACTATGTTGGAAGAGCGTTGCCCCACCACCTCAAGCAGTGCAGAAGAGGAAAAATCATCACATGATGATAACTCAATGAATCAATCACTATGGGGAATTGTAAGCGCACCACACACCTGTGAGGGTCGCAAGGTACTGAGGGGTGGGGGGCCGCAGATCTGTTAGCTGAAGAGCCAGGTCTTGAGGGTCTTCCTGAAGGTGTCCAGGGAGAGGGAACCTCTGATGTCTGCCGGTAGCCCGTTCCAGGTATTGGATGCAATGTGGGAGAAGGATCTTCCACCTGCTCTGGCTCTGTGGATGCGTTGGGTTTCAGACAGTGCGAGGTTGGAAGATCGGATGACTCATTTGTGTACGTGGCAGTTGATCCTGTCGTTGAGGTATTTGGTTACGTTGTTGTGTAGGTATTTGTAGGTGTGAGTGATGATTTTGAAGGTGACTCTTTTCACCACGGGGAGACAGTGGAGTCTACTTAGAAGATGGCTGATGTGTCAGTGCCGGGGGATGCCGAGGACAAGTCTGGCGGCGGTGTACTGTAATGTCGGTAGTTTGCGGAGTAGGCATTTGTAAATGGCGGCGTAGAGTGCGTTTCTATAGTCCAGTCTGCTGGTCATGAGTGCATGGGTGACTGTCTTCCTTGACTCTGGGGGTATCCATTTGAAGGTCTTGCGGAGGATGCAGAGGGTGTTGAAGCAGCTGGAGGTGATGGCGTAGACCTGTCTGTTCATGGTGAGGGATGGGTCGAGTACGATGCCGAGGTTTCTGGCGTGGTCCGAGGGGGTAGGTGGGCTTCCGAGGGCGAAGGCCAACAGGTGTTGTCCCATGCTGAAGGTGTGGTTCCAAGGACAAGGACCACTGTCTTCTTGGCGTTGAGCTTCAGGCAGCTGTTGGTCATCCAGACTGCGACGTCCTGCATTCCTTTCTGGAAGTTGAGTCTGGCGGTGGTGGGGTCTTTGGTGAGGGAGAGGATGAGCTGGGTGTCATCAGCGTAGGATACGATGTTGAGGCCATGTTGTAGGACGGTGGCGTCGAGGGTGCCATGTAGATGTTGAAGACGGTCGGGCACAGAGATGAACCCTCTATGACTCCGCAGGTGATTGACGTGGGATTGGAGAGGAAGGTTGGCAGTCTGATCCTTTGGCTTCTTCCGGGGAGGAATGATCGGATCCAGTTGAGGCATGTTCCTTGTATGCGGGCGTCGTGTAGTCTGGCGACTAATGTGTGGTGGGAGACGGTGTCGAAGGCCGCTGGAAGGACGAGTATGATGAGGGCTGCAGCGTGGCCTTGGTCCAGGAGTGTGCGGATGTCGTCTGTGGTGGCAAGTAGGACGGCCTCGTGGCTGTGGTTGGTTCGCAATCCGGATTGGGACGGGTCGAGGATGGCGTTGTCATCAATGAATCGTGTCAGTTCCCTGTTGACTGTTTACTCTGCAACTTTGGACACGAAGGGGAGGAGCGAGATGGGCCGGTAGTTCTTGAGGTCAGTGGAGTCAGCTGTGGTCTTTTTGAGAAGGGGCCAGACTTCTGCACGCTTACAGTCGTCTGGGTAGGTGCCTGTTTTGAAGGTGGTGTTGATGGTGGGTTGCAGTACGTGTGTGATGGCGGCCACGGCTCTGTGGTAGATGTGGGAGGGCATGGGTTGGTGGGGGCCCATGAGTGGATGCCTTTCATGGTTGAGGCTGTGTCTTCGGCTGTGACTGGCGTCCAGGTGGAGATGGTGGGCTGGCTGGTGTGTCCGGGCCCTGGAGTGTCTGTAGACGAGGGTTCCTCGGATTGTGGAGTTGTGGCTGGTCTGGATCTGGAAGTGCAGGTGTTTGGCGGAGGGGAAGGTTTCGCTGGAGGTGGTGAGGCAGAGGGTGCTCTTGTGGGCAATGGCGAGGCGCCCTCCCGGGTGGTTGGTGCAGTCCTTCTTCTGGATCTTGTATCCGTCCGGGTTGGCGGTGTTGATGTCGGGGGCGGAGGAGGCATTGGTTCAGGTCTCCGTGAAGAAGGCGATGTCGGCGAGAGAGAGTCGGGTAGGTTCCAGATTTCCACAGCGTGTTTGTGCACGGAGCGCTCATTGAGGAGGATGCATCCTAGGGTGTCGCCGGTGCTGGCGTCGGCTGTGTTGGAGTCCGGGGTGGTGGTTAAGCTCTGGCGGCAGTGGAGGCAGGAGAACTGGCCGTGGGTCGTGTTTGCCGAGGCCTGTTGTCAGTCTCTGACTTTCCCAGGGTTGAGTGCGTGGAGGGTGGCTGTGCTGTAGCAGTGGGTGGCCTGTGATCCAGGCTTCCTGGCGCTGGTCGCGGTTGGGTTGCAGACGTGCGCAGACAGGCTTGTCTTAGGCATGCCTTCTGCGTGCCAGCGCCACCATCAAGTAGGGGAGGGTGGAGGAATGATCAGTTGGGAGGAGGGAATGTGCGAGGACAGGGGTGCGGGCCGCAGGGGCAGCAGCGGCAGGAAGCGGGTAGTACGAGCTCAGAGAAGCCAATAAAACAGTTATAAAAGGGAAAAACTGCACTCTAATGTGCCAAGGGAGACCATGGACCACGTCAACTGCCAGATCCGGACCAAGCCCAAGAACATCCTCTGTGGCACCCTCATGTGCAGGCCCCCCGGGCCATGGCCCCCCATTCTACAATACCATTGTAGACATCATTGCACCCCAGGGTCTCCCATCCCCCAACGACATCCAACTCGGTAAACTCAAGTTCCACCTGGGCAACCCCAGTGAGCAGAGCACCACCCCCTCCTGTCACCGACATCAGACGTAAGCAGCAAGTCACCTCAACAGGCCACATAGCAGGACACACGGTCGAGCATGTCACCTCTGCCAGCGGGTACTTCAACTACAGCCTTAACACCGGACTCTCCTGGCACTACCATCATTGGATGAATGACGTCTTCACCTTGCCCACCGGACGCCAGCGCCGTCATCGCACCCCGTCGCAGCTGGATCAAGGCCACGGCAGAATGTCTGGTCAACTGCCTACGCACCAACACTCCACCAATGCTTTCAAATGATGACACCGCAGCACGCAACCACCACCGATGGATCTCCAACATCCCCGACAATCTGGCACCCCTCATGAACGGCACTGCGTAAGTACCTTCCGCCTGCCTGATGGCAGGCATGAGGGTGAGGCAGTGCCATAGGGATAGGCTGGCCCCATGCATTGCTGGAGTTGCGTGATGGTTGTGACACAACTGCAGCAATGCGTGACTTTAGCGCAGATACATCGGGATTCCTGGACGTATCTGTCATTACTTGCGTCATGGAGCGCTGTCCAGTGAGTGCAGCGCATCCATGCTGTTGAAAGGAGGGCGTAATGAGAAGTGTTGCAATGCTGTCTTATCGCAGCACAGCAACACTTTTCATGACTGGGGCCCAGGAATGTATAATGAAAAGAACTTCACTAGGCAATTTGCAATCTACACAATCAATAGACCATGATATCAGAGGCACATTGATATATTAAACTCGGTGTAACCAAACAGTTATTGTTTAAAAGTTCATAATTTTAATTCACAATTGTTTAAAACATAATGAAACATAGGATGCACATGTGTGCGTTTCTTAAAATCAAACAATACAAAAAACCACATCAAATTACAATATAAACAATCTCGTGAAAGATTCTAAAACACATAAACTTTCCTAGACATAATGTAAAACAAATACACAATACATATAGTACATCAACAGTGGCAGTAAGATGGATCTTCTTCTACGCACGTTTCGGCGCACTCTGCGCCTTCATCAGGAATGCCACACAATTACCTAAAAAATGGTTAAAATATAATAAAATACACTGAGAATTATGATTACTGAAGTTGATCCGTGAAATGCCTTCACCATAGACATAAGAGTAGTAATATTCAAGAGTGACAGAAAAAAGATATATGCCACTTGTCAACACCAGAATAAGGTGTAAGAATTGAAGGAAATTGATGTGTCTATTATAGATGGGTACTACGGTAAAATAGCGTTCTCCCAAGGTAATTCACTATTCAGCCCACATCGTTCCGCTATTCGAACAGCGAAGTTGACTGCACCCCTAGTAAAACATTATTTAGACCTCAACCACAAACCCGAAGATATGCAGTGGGGAGTCTTAGAGAAAATCCAAGTTGCAGAAGAAAAAGGAGGACAAGAAATTCGGAAAAAAAGAGAGGTGTTTTGGATTTTCTCTCTAAATACATATAAATGTGGGCTGAATAGTGAATTACCTTGATAGAACGCTATTTTACCGTAGTACCCATCTATTTGAGCATTTGGTTCAAGGGGAATCGGTTTATATAGGTCACATTAATCTGAGATATATTGGCCCTCTTAACTAGGAAATTAGTGTATATAATGCAATGTTTAATATTCTATCTGTATTATACTGACTCCAATTTAGGAATAGTATATCTTGAAATTATAAAATTAGTGTACACAACGTAATGTCCAATACTTGATCGCCATCGAGTATCCATATCCCTTTCTTTTTAAGATGGTCACATGACCTTAATTTAGGAAGCATGCCCTTGATTAGACATTCCGTTTTTTTACGGTACGCTGGTATGTCGACATAGCGGGACGTATTTTGAATAGGAACTATATTTTTGTACCAGATTATGGTCACATGGCCTATATTCAGTAAGTGTACTTGCGGCATTACATAGCGCATGAGGTTTGCATTCTAGTGGTTGCTTCCGTGTTTCTACATGGCAAGATCATTTAATCCATCACGTGACCAGTTTACGTTACGTAAACGGTCTCTTGCAAATAGAGTCGAAGGGCTGGAGTCTTGGTTCCGGTCTACCAGCATACACGCGTCCCGATCCTATGAAGAGACGTAGAAGTCCACATCACAGGTAAGACTCTTGGGTGGACCATTCCAGAGAGCAGGGGAGAGTGAACTATTCGTTTCACACCTCCCCTTATTTTCCTTCTCTCTCTCCCCACCCCACCTATATCCTTTAAACAGAGTGGGGCTATGCCGGCTATGCCGCGTTTGATGAGCCAGCATATCCGTAGCCACTCTTATTATGATTTGCATAGGGTCTACCAGTGAGCACTCCCTTTGTTTGCTCTCCCCATCTGTTTTCTTAAATAGAGTGGGGTTATGTCGTTATTGACAAGTTAGTATATCTGCAGCCATTTTTAACATTACCTACATGGGGTCAGTACCGAGTATTTGCTATAATTAGTACCTCCGTTTTTGATCTTGTGTTGGAGCTTATAGCTAAAATAGGCAAGGGCGATAGAGCTGTTTGACACATGTAGGATAATTTTCTAAGCATGTAGTCACTGATTAAATACTAGACCATGCCGACGTGTTGGACCCAATGTGGGATTTCCAACCAGCTAATCGCTAGTACAAGATATGGGGGCTACATATTTGTGGCGAATATAGGTTATTTTTTGACATATGCAACAGTTGATAATAACATTATATAATAACTATTAATATATAGACAGGAGGCAATTTGTTTTGTTGTGTCTTATTTTTAATTTGAAATCACAATAATGAAGTTATAAACAAAGCAGCTTTATTAGAAAGTTGATGATACATAGAGATGAGAAACAACATGTACTGATTTTAGGTAGCCAGTCAAGTCAAGCAAGTCTTTTATGCTTATAGTCTGATCGGGAGCCATGTGCCCCACCTTAATTTAAACGATGGAAATTTCTAATTTTGTGTGTGCTTAATATTTTTAGGACTATGGTTGTGGCCTGAAGACAACGTCCAGAATATATTCCATATCATTTACCACATGAATTGGATTCATCCGGTTTCTTTAGTGACGGCACTCTGAATTTATCCTTTCGTGCTTAACAATCAGGTACTATATCTTGCTGATAAGGATCTTAGAGCCTATGTTTGGAGAGGTGTGGAGAGTGGAGAGGTGTGGTGCAGCGGCAAGGGCAGCTGACTTCGGAGCACAGGGTTCACGGTTCGATCCCCGGCTCCAGCGGCAGCTCAGCACAGCACCATGTGACTCTGGGCAATAGCTCACTTAATTCCCACGACAGCCCCCAGCGCCTTGAGACCCGTAAGGGTGAGTAGCTGCGCTATATAAAAACAGACTTACTTACTTACATGTTTTGAACGAAGGCAATGATCTTTATGACAGGATCTATCGTTATTTTTCAGGAAATATCAAGCAAAAATATCTAGAAACAAATTCAAATACCAGTTTGACACGAACATCATACCCGACATACAGATTGAAAAGGGTAACTTTTCCTTTAAAGATATCTTAGAATGAATACATTTTGGATAAGTAGGTAGGTACTTATAACCGGTCTCTATTCCATCCCAGGTTGAAGTCTCGGTCCTTCAATCAAAAAAATAAATTAAAGCACTGATTTGGATCAAACAGTGCATGGAATCTTAATCCAGATTCACACTCCATATTGTAGTAAGCGTTACCTTCGCATTCTTATCTGCATGCATATACTGGTTTGGTTTATCCCCCTTTAAATATGCTTTGAGTAGAAGTATTCCACTGTCCTACTTATCTATTTTCTGATAATAGACACATCAATTTCCTTCAATTCTTCCACCTTATTCTGGTGATGACAAGGGGCATATATCTTTGCTTGTTTCTGTCACTCTTGAATATCACTACTCTTATGTCTATGGTGAAGGCATTTCACGGATCAACTTCAGTAATCATAATTCTCAGTGTATTTTATCATATTTTAACAATTTTTTTAGGTAATTGTGTGGCATTCTTGATGAAGGCGCAGAGTGCGCCGAAACACGCGTAGAAGAAGATCCATCTTACTGCCACTGTTGATGTACTATATGTATTGTGTATTTGTTTTACATTATGTCTAGGAAAGTTTATGTGTTTTAGAATCTTTCACGAGATTGTTTATATTGTAATTTGATGTGGTTTTTTGTATTGTTTGATTTTAAGAAACGCACACATGTGCATCCTATGTTTCATTGGCCCACATGCATCAAAGAAATAAATTGCGACTCCAAAATAGCGAAAATTAAGGATTCGCTATTTCAGATTCGCTAAACGGAATGCACCAAATAATTCGGTAAATATTTGCGATTCCTTAAAAATCGCTAAAATATTTACCGATTACTTATTTACCGATTCGGTATCTGCGAATTCGCAAATACCGAATCGGTATTTGCGAAAGCGCCGATCGTCTCATGGAGATGACATCATACCAGGAAGTGAATCCCAGATACCACACACCTGTGCAGAGTTAGAGACTGAGGAGGAGGAAGACTGTTGGTGCACAGCCTGGAAAACACATTTTCTAGCAGAATCTGAGACCAACAATTACAATGGACCCAGGAAACAAAAAGCAGAAAGGAGAAGGCAGGAAGAGGAAAATCAAATTCAGTGAGAGGGAACTGGAAATACTCACTGAGGAAGTCGTCCAAAAAAATGACCAGCTGTTTGGGAAACAATCCCTGCATGTTACAGAGTCAGTCAAGCGGAAGATCTGGCTTGGGATACAAGCCCGGGTCAATTCTGTGGGGGTCACACACCGTGACATCAGCAACTTACAGAAGCGATGGTATGACCTTCGCAGCCGGGCAAAAGAGAGAGTGGCTGAAAGGCTGGCATCTGCAAGAAAAACAGGAGGGGGAACATCCACTCAGCCTGCAAACACCCCAATGGACGACTTGGTGGAATCCACTCTGCAACCCGAGGCAGTTGTCGGGGTCACGCAGATTGACACCTCAGGACATGCGGGGACCTCCCAAGGTAAGAGCACATCCAAACATATTGCAAAATAATTGTAAGCCAAAGTGCAACAAATGCATACCCTGCGTAGTGTAGCAGGCATGAGTCCAGTCCACCTCTTACTTGCAACCCCCTAATGCATTGTGGGAGTTGTATGCAAACATATGTAATGGCAAAGCATGGGGGAGTAGCACAGTTCAAATGCAACAGCGTACAGCAAGGCAGTGACAACAGTAGACTTCCTACATCACAGAAGTTAATTTATTACACCTCTGTGAGCGCAATGTCACAAACATGTGCAAAAAATAGATTTTTACATTTTACAAAACAAAATGATCTTGCACTGTTTTCCTCACAGATGCATCACAGGAGAGTGACGTGGCAGACATCCACGATTCACAGGGACATACAGACCAGCAAGATGAGGGACAAGAGATGCCGGCATCCTCGCCCCTACCTGTTCCCACTCAACGCAGGAGAAGAGTACTGCCACTGCCCGATTTGGATAGTGAGGAGGACACACAAACAGGAGCAGACCCACAGGGCACTGCCCATACACCCCCACCCCCACCACCAGAGGTAACAATACCACCACGTCACAGTCCGTTCCGCAGGCGAAGGCCAAGTCCATTTCTGAGGTCTGCTGTGGACGATGGTGAAGCTGCCTGCAGTGTGCTTGAGACCAAGATGTTGAGGGTCCAGCGCCTGCAACAGAAGAACATGCGACTCATGCAGGATCAATTGGGAACAATGGCCACACACATGGGTGGGATTCGTGACTGCATGAAGGAGCAGACGACTGCACTCGTTGAGGGGTTCAGGGCACACGGTGACAAACTTGACCGTGTTGCAACAGCCATTGAACAGATGTGCAGTGTCATGCAGGCTGAGCATGTCTCCAATACCAGGAGGCAACAACATGCTATGGGGCGCATGCGCGGATACACCAGGGCCATCAACAGGCTGAGTTCTACGACAGCTCAGCTATACAGGCGTGCAGTCGCCATGCAGGTCGAGATGACCCACTGCTGTGGGGATGTGGCCAGGGGCCTAATCCAGGTCACCACTGCTGTGGAAGGGCTGCAGACAGCAGCAGCCAGTGGGAACCTCATGCATGGAGGGGGGGAGAGTGAGGAGGCCTCCAGCCTTAGCAGCCTACTGGTGCCTGTGGCACATAGCAGGAGGCGCAGTAGCAGGAGTCAGGCAGTCACAGAAGACACCATGTCAGATGCAGCTGGGCCTACTACAAGGGCCACAGGGGGGCGTCACAGGAAGCGTTAGACATTTGGACATACAAACAATCTGGTGATGTAACCAGATATGTGTTACCTATACGCACTGCCGTTGCAGTCCCAAGGCAATGAAATGTAATTGCCTGTACATGGTATGTGTGCATTAACACATACACACAACTGTCACATTAAACCTTTAACCAAATTCTGTGTTGTCATGTGCTTACTCACCTTAGAAGTAATGTTGCGTGATTTCTGCTCTTCTACGTCTGCCCTCTGCTGCATGTGGTCCGCCTGCTGCATGGGGTGGTTGTATCGGCTGTATGTCCTGTTCTGGCTCGCTGTCAGAGTCCACCAAGGGGATGCCTCTATTGGTGGCTATGTTGTGCAACATAGCGCACGTTGCCACAATCTTACAGCATTTCTCAGGACTGTACTGTAATGCCCCACCGCTCTTGTGTATGATGCGGAATCGTGATTTGAGTACCCCAAATGTCCTTTCAATAACATTGCGCGTCGCAATGTGCGCACGATTGTAACGTCGCTCCCTTTGAGTGGCAGGATTCAGGTATGGGGTGAGGATGTAAGACCTCACAGGGTATGCGCTATCACCTACAGGATGTGAGACACCAACATACATTAGTCACTGCAATGTGTCACCATGGTGTACATTTATAAATTACAGTATTACATTGATTTACCCAGTAGATATCCTTCTCCGAACTCCCCGCAAGTAGACGTCTGTGTATTCCACTGTGCCGGAAGATGTATGCGTCATGGGCACTGCCAGGGTAACTTGCCACAATGTCAGTGATTAGTGTGTTTGAGTTGCATGTTACCTGTATGTTCAGTGAGTGGTAAGATTTCCGGTTGCGGTAGACATACTCATTCACTGCAGGGGGACATATGGGTACATGCGTCCCATCGATACAACCAATCACATGCGGGAACTGTGCAACCTGATAGAAATCTAATTTGGTTTGCATCAACTCCTGTGGTGTGGTGGGGAACCTGATGTGGTTGTGTATCCTCTGCAACATGGCATTTAGGAAACTGTTAAAAAAATGGGATATGGCACTTTGGGAGACCCCGCCAGCTGCTGCAATTACTCCCTGGAAGGACCCTGAAGCTAGGAGATGCAGGGAACACAGGACCTGCACATGGGTGGGTATGGCATGTGTCCTGCGGGTCTGCCGCTGCAGTATAGGGTCTAACTCAGCAATTAGAGCCAAGATAGCTGCAGCATTCAGCCTATATTTATCATAGATCTCCTCCTCCGTCTGCCCTAGCATTGTGACGCGCACTCTAAAGATTCTCTCCTGGATCCTCCTTCTCCTCTGTGCTGCTGCTCTCAGCCTCATCCTCCTCGCCACAACGTAGAGCGCTGCCATGGTGGGTCTGTGGGATGCATTCTGGGACTGTTTAAGTAGTTTGCTGATGATTTACACCTGTTTTTGATTATGTGTGATTTTTACCACCTGATGTGATGTCTTCTAGTTTAAGGAATGCAAATTGCGAATTTAGGCTGGTTCTGTATTAGCGAAAACTTGATGCATCGCATTTTGCGATTTCTTAATTGCGCTTCCTAAAATACAGAATCGGTATTACCGATTCTGTATTTTATGAAGCGCTAAAATTGCGAGTTCTACTATTTTTGCGGTTTCGCTTAATGCATCTGAACTAGCTAATTTGCAATCGGTAAAGGCTTTTTTTACCGATTCGCAATTTTTCCGGGCGCAAATTAGCTTGATGCATGTGGGCCATTATGTTTTAAACAATTGTGAATTAAAATTATGAACTTTTAAACAATAACTGTTTGGTTACACTGAGTTTAATATATCAATGTGCCTCTGATATCATGGTCTATTGATTGTGTAGATTGTAAATTGCCTAGGGAAGTTCTTTTCATTATATATTTGCCCTGCCCTAGGAATTGTTAGATTATTTTTGCAGGGGGTCCCAGTTATTTTCACTTGGGGCCCAGGAATGCACACTATCTTATTGATGGTGCGCATTCCTGCACTGTATCTCTGTCGCAGGGATACCGCTGCAACATTGCTTGCAGTGCTGTCCAGCAGCAGAAACATGCATAGATGTGGGCCCAAGCCTTATCCCCATTTTTAAGACCAGCTATTTTCTGGTCTTAAGTTCCTGCAGCTAACGGGCCTTACCGTGACTTTTTTTATCGCTTCGCGGGCCCGGGCCATCTTTGCTAATAGGGCGAAGAGCGGTTAGCGGGAGTTTTAGTGAAATTTACAGGAGGAATGCCTACCTTTCATGTCATTAGCGATAAATATCGCTGGCATGCAAGGCGATAGAAAAACCGGCTGCTATCGCCGGGAAGCTGTTGCTAACGCCTGTTAGCGACAGCTTGATAATAGGGCGATAGAAATAAACTGCGTTAGCGGCAGGAAAGTGCCGCTAACGCGGCGATAAAAGGCTTGATAATATGCCCCTCTGTTTTTTGTTGTGCCTTTGGTTATTTGGGATTTGGATTCTGGTGAAAAAGTATCACCTATCATTTGTCCACAATCTCTTCTGCATCATCCACCCTTGGAATATTTGCACTTTTTCGGGGGGAAATTAAGTAAGCTCACTGCAGTATTTTGCACAATGTTTGATGTTTAAGGGAGGGCAGTCACCAGTTTTTTCACTTTTTTAAAATATTGTTTGTTGATGGATGGCCTGGAGGTTGGACTAGCAGTTGCGGGGCAGACCCTTGCGGGGATTCATGGATAAGAGTACAAGGGCAATCAACATTTTTAGATGGTGTGGTCTGGAGTTTCTCAATATTTCTTCCCTTTCCTTGTATTTTTGTCCAGATTTGTGATTACATTCTGATGTTTTTACTGTTTAGCGCCTAGTCTACTGTAGGACATTGGTGTTATCTTTCAATGGAATTTTCACATTCTCTATGCTGCTGTGCTAAAGATTTTTTAATTATTTAAGAGGCTTGTGTACGGCTTTGAATTCATGCCAAATTGTTTTTTTGGTTTCCATGTGCCTGTTGGTGGCTCTAGGAGTTTGGGCACGTGTAGCTAGTCATTTCCCTTTGTTCCCAGCCACCTTCTTCCCCATGTGCGAGACTGAGATCGAGATAAATCTGTGAATTAGCTGACCCCAGAGTCTAGCAACCTCTCTGTTGAAGGCCACTGCTCATGCAGCTGATAAACAAAAAGTAAAGATGCTACCTAAGGAAAAGGCTCATGCCAAAAAAGCAGCTAGTGGCGAGAAGAAGTCTGTTACCACCTCTGGCTTCAAAGCCTCATTCTTTTTCCACAAAGGTGCACAATGGAGTGTACCTGCTGTAGCCGCTTTTGAGTGGGAGGATGTTTGGAGAAGGATCACCCCTGGAATGCTACCACCACCAACAAAGCAAAAGCAGGTGTCTCTCAGTGCTGTAGTGACTGCAGCCATGGCTCAGAGCAGTGACTTTGTAAAAGGAATTGTCCCAACAAACTGAATCTTTCCAGAAAAATATTATAGCAATAAGAGTCTGCTGCACCTCATATCTCTAAGGTAGGAACCAAGTAGAAATTTGAGCTTGCTGCACAACATAATATGGTGACTACTCTTCCATTTGACACATTATTTTCACCATCTTCTCTGTGGAAAAGAAGGCCCACTCCCACATCACCTTCAAGCCCTTTTCAGGTGACAGTGACATGGAGTGGATCCCAAAGTCTCACCATAGGAGATAAGGGGAAAAAAAGATAGCAGAAAGCCTATTTAGCAGTGAGGAAGATGAACCACTTATGGTTCATGTTGAGAGTGGCCCAGAGAAAGTGCAGATTGCTCCTTTTCAGCCAGCTCTTTTGCCACCATCACCTGCCTCCATCTTCCAGCAGTCCTTACTGCATTCACAGCCCATCCTAAAGAAATCAAACATAGCTTAGCTCCACCATAATCTTTGGTTTGGGTCTATAAGTAAGCTCTTCTCCCTAGGACATCTTTACACTTAAGTAAAATGACCACCACATTGCAGACTGGACAGTTTGACACATTTTAGTGCATCATGGGAAGCCAGGTAGACATTATGGTTTTTGAGGCTAACTGGCCCACATGAAAAACCGACATGCAATCCTGTAGGAACAACACCTAAAATCAAGGCTGCTGCAGAAGGAGACATTCTTAAGCAGATAGAAGGAGGTGCTGATGATTGAAAATGTCATTGTCACAAGTAGCAGTCCTGTTACTGGTACTGTGTACTACCAGCTGTCAGAACCTCAGCTTGGCATAAGAAAGCGAGATGCCACATCAAACCCAAAGCGTCCAAGCAGCCTACCTCCCAAGAGGTCACTTGAGGTGAGTTTGTCACAAAAAAACAAACAAAACACCCCACTATCAAGGCTCTGTACAGAAAGTAGTCCACATACCACCAAGTCAATAATCTTATCCACTTATGCAGTGAGAAGCTATCCGAAATGTTATCATTTGAGGTCCTCCCTTTTACTTTGAGATATGGGGAGAGTTTCTGGAATTTGAGGAGGCCCTTTGTCCAAAATGGGCATTTGCAAGGTAAGCCTATTTTTCAACTGTCGACTGGCACAGCTGTACCATCAAGTGCTGTTATTGGTTGCTGACATAAGGAAAGAGAGTGCTATGCAGTTAATCCATCTCACTACAGACATGTGTACCAGATGTCAAGCTGCATATTACATATACATCACTGCACAGTGGGCCAATTCATGGGGGTTAAACAAATGATAACCACTGGGTCTACCATTGCTGATGCTTTTCAAGGCACCCATCAGCATGCAAAGGTTACAGTATTCACCATAGAGAAATCTTATACAGCTGCCAACATCCAGGAAGAATTCAATACAAAAGTATATGAATGGGATCAATCGAGAGATTTCAGCATTGGATTAATTGCCACTGACAATATCAGTAATGTTACCAAAGCCATTGCTGAGTATACTTCAGAGTCCAACGTTTTCACCGTGTAGCACGCATTAAAAAAAAAAAACAGTAGTGAACAATATCCTGGCTATCTGTTGCAGGATTTGAACTAATTTTAGCAAGTCTTTCAAAGCCCAAAAGCAGTTCAGGATCATTCGTGGTGCTAATAGAGTCCTTTGCAAAAGCCCTCTTAAAGGAGGTTCCAGCCCATTGGAGCTCTGAGTCCTGCCTGTTGTAACACCTGGTTGAGCGGTACATGGCTATCAATAATTTACAAAGGAGAAGGTATTTTTTTTATATATATTTTTCACCCAGAAATGTAATAATAAAACCTATGTAAAGAGAAAGAGTCAAAGGCGGTTTTTTAATTGAAACTTTATGAAACATTTTCATAATAATCACATAGCATTGTGTGAATTACTGAAATCTTCATTTGATTAAAGATATTGGTGATTGTTGCAGAAAGATGATAGATCTGCTTTACATATATTGATATGCATTAAAATGAAACCTGAAAAAAACAAAGGTTGAAGTAACTCTATAGTTAGGTGAAAATTTCAGCAACGATGTAACATTGTAAACTAAAAAAAAACACTGAAATTCACCAGTTATAGTTATCTCCAGTACTATAACTCATGTCCTTAAGTAACTATAATTTGCTCCCTCACCCTGCACTGCTAATTACCCCACATATTACATCACTCATGACATGTTGGATGACATCATTGAATTTCCCAAAGAAACTTACACGAGTTTCACCCATGCTTAATATGCACATCTACTTCATTTCTGACAAGAAACTTAACATAAGCAGTGTAGGCCATCTGGCATCTCACAAGTGTGTCTTCCTATTTTTATTTATAAACACTGTTACGCTCAACTTTTAATGACCCTACTGCTTAGGAATCATATTCCATCAAAACTTTTATTCAACAACTAAAAAAGGATTGTAAATAATCAGAATTAGTTTGACTCAGAGCAATAAAAGTTCAAACTATGATATTTTGTCATCCAAAAAGTCGCACATAACATACATTCAATTGAATTCAGTCTACCAGGAGTCATGTATTTTATTTTCAAATCCATATTTATGGATTTCTTTATCAAAAAGTCAATCAGCTCAGCCAACATGTTTCATCCAATAGGACTTCATCAAGGTTGGTATATCCATGTGATAAATATCTTAGTATGATATGAAATTTCTCCCATTTCCAGAGTCATAAGGCAAATTGTCTTAGTTTGAGGTGGTATAGTACCCCCAATGGAATCTTCATCAATCATATCGCAGCACCAAACGTGAGAAAACAGCCATCCTTTATTTCTGCCTATAGTCAACATAGTCATGGAACGTCATTACACAGTTCAATTAAAAAAACCTTCTTGAAACCCAAACCATTCTTGATTATGCACAGGCTGGCTTTACTGAAGCATGAAGTCTATCTTAGTGAGCATTTTTGATGACCCAAAAATGTTAGCCAAAATGGCACTGTCATCACACTAATTCTTCTCGATCTGTCAGTTCCATTTGACACTGTCAACCATTCTCTACTTCTAGCTAGTCCTTAGGAAATTGGTATTAGCTGATGCTTTATAATTGTTAACTTCTTTTCTTTCTTTCTCCTATTCCAGTTCAAAAACTTTTTCAGATCATTTTCTAGTCACTTAAGGGGCCACATTTTTCAATTATCTTTTTAACAAATATCTTGTGCATCTAGTGAAAATTAACCATTTATATGACCTTTACTTTCACACGTATGCTAATACCCAAATGTACCTTTGTGGAAATGGCTTAGAGGATCTAGGATTCCCTTTAAGAAACACATACATTAGTGGCAGGGGGTCCCAAGAGTTCAAACTGAATGTTGAGAAAATGGAAATCATGTTGGTAATATATGAATCTTTTGGCTAGGGTGCGCGAACTTTGCATGATTTGCTTTCGCGAAATCATGCAAAATGCAAAACTGGCATTTGTTGCTGTTTTTTAGTGTGAAGTGCATCCTTGTATCCACTTTGGATGTGAGGGCACATTTCACGCTAAAAAAATGCTCATGCTCTCTCATTAACTCTGTTTCCTTATGTTCATGGTAAACTTTACCACAAAAACCTCATTAACTTCAAATTTTTACCACAAATGGTTTATAATTGCGTGATGTGCCACAATAGCATAAGTTCAGGAATTTGTGTAACAAAAGTAATGAGAAATTACCAAACTTACGCTAATTATGCCAGTGTAAACCAGATTTTGCCTCAGCATATTTGTGGGCCATTAAAACCGATATTCTCCCAAAACAGTTTGTACTATCAAAATCATTAGTTTCACTTTTGAGGCTGACTTGCAGTTTCCTCAGTAGGCAACTTTCTCACAGCAATGCTGTCATCATTGGCTCCAAAATTAAATTATGGGAGTTCTTTGCACTGAGTCTTTTCAAAGGGCACGCTCAAGACAATGCACAATGCTTCAGTTACTATGGTTACCCTGCCTCTGTTTCACTATGTTGGCCATTTTCTGCTGTTTTGCATTGGTTTCATTTGAAGACAATATTTGCCTTAAGGTTCTCTCGGCTGTTCCCATCGTCCTGCATTGCTTACCTCCACAACTCCTGAAGAAACATTTGCTCCTTACCATACCACACACAATTTGTACTTTCTGAGTAATAGTCTGCTTGTGTTCCCTTTGATCACCATCAAGACTCGAGATCTCCATTTTTCTGTCGTCATCTCTACTCTTTGGAATTGTCTACTTCAACTTGGAAATCCATACAGGAACTCCACCCTTGACCAAAGGGTTTAAAAATCTGGGTCATCTTTCATGTTTTGGACTTGCTGCTAAACTCTCCAATGGGGAGTATCTTCTGGTAGATCCATATAGCACCAGTTTTACCATGCATTTTGCAAATTATTACTTATGTGACTCTAACATTACACTGATCTACAAGTAGCATTTCCATTCATAAGTCACAAAACACAATTACACCAAACATTCAAAAGTTTACTCAGAGTAGACCCTTTTTGTGGTTTGGTGTATACGGTTTATTAGTCTTTCAAATATTTTAGCTACAAAAAGGTAGGATATGAAGGGTTAAATGTATGTGTATATTGACAGATGGATTTCATAGCAGTTTCAGAACACCAGTTCAAGAACTGAGCTTCAATCTGGTAAGTTAATCAATTTGGATGAGATAATTGTTTTCCTGTCATGCTTGTGGATCTTAAATGATTCAATTTTGCAGAAGGCCATGGGCAACAGAATCATGGGACATTGGAGTTGGATGTATGGCCTGCCTGGAAGTTTTGAATGCATGGGGCTGGGAGCTGGATGTGGCTGCCCCATGCACTGAGAGCCTTTTTCGCCTGGCTGAAGACAGCATGCAACTAGTCTAAGGGTATGGCACTGGGTGCAAAGGGAGGCTAAATGCCACAGACGGATTGTGCAGGAAGTGGTCAAAGGCCTACTACCAGACCCTGCAGTGCAAGGCACTGGCCACACCTTATTCTTAGAGATGCTGCACATAGCTAGATCCTGAATAAAAATGCATTTCACTCCATTAGGGCAGCATTTAGCATTCAGAGAATTTTTCAGTCTAACCATTTCCAGTCATGTAGCTTACCATGGAGTGGACTTAATGTTCTCTATGGCCAGTACATCTTGTACTTAAATATTTTCTAGAAAATGTGGACTCCCAACAGATTGTAGGATAGAGAAACATCTACTAACCTGATGGAGCTAGAGTTGGTAATCAAGACATTTCGGTTGGCATATTCCTAGAACTGCTTACTGTTAACTGAGATGCAAACCAAGACATAGGTAAAAGTGCATGTGACACACAGTGAGAGGCCACAGAAAGAGTTCTGATTCTTTCTCTCTCTCTGACCCTCAACTGTTTGTCCACATGTGAGTCTTCTACATAATCAGATCAACCTAAGGCCTTCCATTTTATTAATGGTTTGATCAAGATTAAAATGTTCTTAAATTTTGATGCAATCTATTTATCTTTCTTTCAGTAGTGTTCTGGTTAAAGTAAAAACGGTAGTGATCGTGCTCTGAGGTGGGTAGGAGCAAATATCTTCTCTTGCTGCTGATTGAGAATGCTTTCATAATTAGGGCCTGATTCCGATGCAGTTTGGAAATCTTCCCGACCCAAGGTGTTTGGGAATGGTTTCTGACCGACTCGGATCGGGAGAATCCGACTGTCCGAGTACGATGCATCCGGATGCTTCCAGATGCGATTCAGTCGGACTCCGATTGACTTCAATGGGAGCCTATGTTCCGACCAAATGCAGAGGCTCCCATTGAAGAAAGGGTTGGCTGAGGAAAATCAGGCACCCTGTGGCGGGCACCCCCTGGTGCCGCCACACTGTGCATGGCTGGTAATGGGGGACCCATGGGTACCCCCACAGGCACAATTGGGAAAGCTCTGGGTGCAGGGGGGCCCGCTACGGGCCCCCAAAGTCTGATTCCGACTGCTGATTCGAGTCGGACAGCACGATTCGGAAAGGCTTTCCGAATCCAGCATTGTACTCAGCCATTCGGAAACGCGGCCTGTAGAGATGTACGATTCTGCTCCGTACGGCTCGGTCATTCCAAATGCCGTTGGGTTCTCATTGGGATATTCCTAACACCTAACTCGCATCGTACTCGGTCGGTCGGAAACCTTTCCGAGTCGGTCAGAAACACACGTTCCTGATCCGATTCGGATGGAGCAAATGCCGTTAGGATGCCTTCCTAACCGCATCGGAATCGGGCCCTTAGGGTCTTATCCCAAGTTGTGTAAACTTGGGATGGGGCAGTAGTAGTGGGCCAGTATTTACCACCCCGGACAACTACCATTAGCCTTTGTGCAGTAAATACTTCCTATGCTATTCTTCTGGTTTGGGAATGAAGCACAGCGCATGGATGTTATATTTAATGCACCAAACGCTGCATGTTTTTTCTGGGGGTTTTTTCTGGGCATTTTCTTCAGCAATATTTTGCCAAGGATTCCTGGCAAAGTATGACAGGGGAATTCTGAGGGGTGCAATAACTTTTTTAGAACCTGTAATCATATAGTAACTACTCTTTGTTCATGGTTCTGATTTTACCCGAAGAAGCCTCAATGCATGTTTTGAGTTAAGAGGTGTGGAGATTCAGGAGTGGATGAAATCTCTCATTCTGGCTGGTATCCCTGCACCAAACAACCAGTATAGCAAGTTATAACACTCGATGTGAGAAAAAACATGCAGTCAAGGGCTTATTGTATGCTTTCAATCATAAAATGCCCCATCCAGGCTGAATAAGCAGCTGGTTTCAGCTGCCACTTACTAACTGCGTCATGCAAGTGGTAAACGAGAGCAGTAGGAGTACTGCGGAGCAGAACGCAGGCGTCTGAGGCAGGGCACGGCAGAGCAGAACAATGTTGCTAAGAGTGTAATCTGCTCCACCATGGCGCAACAGGGGCAGCGCCGTTGCCCAGAAGCACTGTCCAAATCTTCAGTGGATGTGCATTTGCACAATGTTCAATAGGAGCCTGCTGTTTCCAAAATCATGATTATCAGGCCCTGGTTTTGTGGTTCTGGAAATCACAGGTTCAGAAACATCGCACTACAGAGATTTGCTCCCAGTGGGTACACTGCTCTGGGCAACTCAGAAATTTGTTATGACACCCTAGATCATGACCTGGCCCTTGGAAGAAATCCTGGTAAAAAAGCTCAACTTAGGTACCTCAAATGAAAAATCTTTGACACAAATGTGGGTTATATCATTACCGTTCAGTTGTGACTTTGCTCCTGGGGGTTGCTGTTTCACCGTACGTTAAAACTGCATTTCTCTGCTTCCAATCTGATTTCCTTCTGCAGTTTGTTCTGGTAATACCTTGCGGGATTTCCTGAGGAACTATGAAAGGCGTGAGCTGAAATTTGCTTCAGCTTGGAATCCAAATCCAGGCACAAAAAACATTTGTGTCTGATATTGAATTTGAGTGGGACTCTGACTGAGCCTGTCAGAGTCAAAATTGCCATATTATGTCCACGATGAATAAGTTACTTACTCTTAGACTTGGAAAAATCATATCAGATTATCATCATAAAAATATCATTGCACACAAATATTATTTACAAAAATTTCCCCCCAGATTTCTTATTAATTACACTGGGGCGATATGTTTGTATTTAGGCCACAATATGTCTGTCGGAGTATCCTTAGGCCATGATATTCTAGGTTTGTATTTAACCGCAGTATTTTCTGAAGGAAAATGAATCCCTTTTCGTAATGGCCTCCGAAATCAGTTTTCTGCTTTGAATTGCAATTAATGTGCCATAAATTAATTTGTTTAACATTCTCTTTCCAAATTGTATTGAAAACGCTTGTGTTGGAAATCAATCAACCAATCAATCAATCAACCAGGGAATTGTCAAGCGCGCTACTCACCCGTGAGGGTCTCAAGGCGCTGGGGGGGAGTAAGCAGCTCCGTTCAGTCGAAGAGCCAGGTCTTGAGGGTCTTCCTGAAGATGTTCAGAGAGTGGGCGCACCTGATGTTAATCAGGAGCTGGTTCCAGGTCTTGGCCGCGATGTGGGAGAGGGCTCTTCCACCTGTTCTGGCTCTGTGGATGCGTGGGGTTTCGGCGAAGTCAGTGGATCAAAGATTTCTCTTGGGTACGTGGAAGGAGATTCTCTCCTTGAGGTAATGGGGTCAGGTGTTGTGGAGGCATTTGTAGGCGTGGGTGAGTATCTTGAAGGTTACCCTCTTCTCGATGGGGAGCCAGTGGAGGTCACACAGGAGTTGGGTGATGTGTTCATGTCAAGGGATGCCGAGGACGAGTCTGGCCGTGGTGTTCTGTATGGTCTGGAGTTTGCAGAGCAGAGACTTGTTGATTTTGGCATAGAAGGCGTTTCCGTAGTCCAGTCACTTATTATGAGTGCGCGGGCGACAATCTTTCTTGATTCGGGGTGGATCCATTTGAAGGTCTTGCGAAGGATGCGGAGGGAGTTGAAGCAGGTGGAGGTGAAGGCGTTGATCAGTCGGGTCATGGAGAGGGAGGAGTCAAGCACAATGCCGAGGTTCTGGGCGTGGTCCGTGGGGGGTCTTCTGAGGGTGGTGGGCCACCAGGTGTTGTCCCATGCGGTGGGGGAGGGTCCAAGGATGAGGACCTTTGTCTTCTCCGAGTTGAGCTTCAGGCAGCTGCTGCTCATCCAGGATGTGACTTCCTTCATTCCTTCCTGAAAGCTGAGTCTGGTGGTGACAGGAGCCTTGGTGAGGGAGAGGATGAGCTGGGTGTCGTCAGCATGGGAGATTATGTTGAGTCCGTGCTGTCTAACGATGGCGGTGAGGGGGGCCATGTAGATGTTGAAGAGCATTGGGCTGAATGACGATCCATGGGGTACTCCGCAGTTGATCTCTGTGGGTTCGGAGAGGAAGGGTGGCAGTCTGATTCTGTGGGTTCTGCCGGTGAGGAAGGAGCAGAGCCATTGAGGGCGGTTCCCTGTATGCTGGCGTCATGGAGTCTGGCGGCAAGTGTGTGGTGGGAGACAGTTTTGAAGGCTGCGGAGAGGTCAAATAGGATCAGGGCTGCAGTGTGGCCTTGGTCGAGGAGGGTGCAGATGTCATCTGTGGCGGTCGAGTAGAGCGGTCTCAGTGCTGTGGTTGCTGCAGATCCTGATTTGGAGGGGTCAAGGATGGAGTTCTCTTAGATGAATTTCGTTAGTTGGGCGTTCACAGTCTTCTCGGTGACTTTGGCCGCGAAGGGGAGGAGGGAGATGGGTCGGTAGTTCTTGAGGTCCAAAGGGTCTGCCAAGGGCTTCTTGAGCAGGGGCTTGACTTCTGCATGTTTCCAGTCATCGGGGAAGGAGCCGGTTTAGAAGATGGTGGTGATGGTGCGCCATAGTTCCGGTGCGATGACGGCGGTGGCTCTGTGGAAGATGTGCGGAGGGCAGGGGTCTGTGGGTGCTCCTGAGTGGATGCCTTTCATGGTCGATTCGGTGTCTTCGGTGGTGGCTGGGGTCCAGGCGGAGATGGTGGGTTGACTGGTATTGTAGGAGGGGGGAGTGGTTTCGGAGTCCGGAGTCTGTTTGTTGAAATTGTCATAGAGGGACTTGATTTTCAGATGGAAGTAGGAGCTGAGCTTGTTGCAGAGGTCCTGAGAGGGGGGGAAATGTCCATGGCCTCGCTGGGGGGTTTGGTGAATTCTTGCATGATGCTGAAGAGTTCCTTCAAGTTGCTAGAGTTGGCGGTGATCTTGCACTGGATGAAGGTTTGTTTGGTTGATCTGATGAGTTGGTGGTATTCTGTCATGGCGTTCTTGTATGTGGTGCGGTCTTCCAAAGTTTTGCTGTTTCACCAATTCTTCTCGAGACGTCTGCATGTGCGTCTGGATTCTTGGAGGTCAGCGGTGAACCAGGTGGCCTTTCTGGGGTGCTGTCTGTCGGGTTGTGAAGGGGTGCGAGTTCGTCCACGCAGTTGGAGATCCATCTGTGTAGTTCTTTGGCTACGAGGTTGGCGTCATTCGAGGTGGAGGGGGCATCGTGGCTTAGGGTGGAGTTGAGGTGCTCCTCGGTGACTTTGCTCCAGTTCCTTCATGGTGGGCGGGGTGCAGGTTTGGAGGTGGTGGGTTTGTTGATGCGGAAGTGTAGACAGTGGTGGTCTGTCCAGAGGGGTTGCATGGTGTGGCTGAAGTGGATGTTTTTTCCTCCTGCGAAGATGTGGTCGGGGGTGTGTCCTGCCTTGTGGGTGGGGGTGGTGAAGAGCTGTTTCAGTCAAAGGTTGGCGAGGTTGTCCAGGAGGGTGGAAGAGTTGGGGTCGTTGAAGTTGTCGAGGTGGAAGTTGAGGGCTTCAATGAGTATGTAGTCCATGGAGGCAATGGCGTGGGGGGCGACGAGGTCGGCGATGGCAGTGGTGAGCTCTGTTTGAGGATCTGGGGCTGGTATGTATCTGGAAATGGAGGTGTTTGGTGGTGGACAGAGAGTCGCTCGGGCTGGAGGTGGTGAGTCGGAGGGAGTTCTTGTGTGCGATGGCGAGCCCTCCTACTGGGCGGTTGGGGCGGTCTTTTCTCTGGATCTTGTATCCGTCGGGGATTGCGGTGGCGATGTCAGGGGCGGAGGTGGAGTTGGTCTAGGTTTCCGTGAAGAAGGCGACGTCAGGTGAGATAGTGTCGAGGAGGTCCCAGATCTCTGTGGCATGTGGGTGCAGGGAGCGCACGTTGAGGACGATGCAACTCAGGGCTTGGGGTGTTGGCGTCCGGCATGGGGGCGGCAGCCGTGGGGGTGCAGATGGTGGTGAAGGTTCAGCGGCAGTGTTGACAGGAGAACTGGCCTTGGGTGGATTTCGGTGTAGACAGATGGCAGTTGTTGTTTCTTCCGGGGTTGAGTGTTAGGAGGGCAGCAGAGTCGTAGCGGTGGGTGGTCGGAGATCCAGGGTCTCTGGTGCTGGTCGCGGTCGGGTCGCTGAGGGGCGCAGATGGGCTTGCCTTTGGCGTGCCTTCGGCGCGCCAGCGGCACGGCCGCACAGTGACTGCCTTTAAATAGGTGTAATATTGTAGGACGTGCTGGGCGCTAGGACCAGCACAGGAGGTCGAGAGGTGGGAGGAGAATGGGAGGCGGAAGAGGAGGAGACAAGGAGAGAGGGTAGATTGGAGCAGGAACAGGAAAGCCGTGGTTGTATTAAAATAAAGCTCCCACCACAGAATCGTGTTGGGGTCGTGTATTTATGTAAAGCGACACTACAACTGGCGACGAAGGTGGTCGTGGACCTTGCCTGCATTACCTGTGTCCTGGTGTGCGCTCCGCTGCCTCGGAGCTGCTGTGCTGTGCCGCGGACCGGGAGCTCCCCCCAGTCGCGTTGTGCCCCTGCTGTGTCTGCCGTCCGCTCTGCTGCCTCGGAGCTGTGAGGCTCTACCGCGCCCTGGGAGCCCACCCCAGTCGCGTGTGCCTCCTGCTGTGCATTTTCATTGCCGCGGCCCGGGAGCCCACCCCGGTGACGCAGGTTCCGGGCTGCGAGTGCTCGTGTTGCTGCTGCTGTCTGCAGGCGTCTTTGGAGGAGTGTGGGGTCTCGTCCTACGCCCGGTGGCTGTTCTCGTCATACCTGAAGGTACCGGTGCCTGCCTGTTCCCGTGCTGCTGCCACTGCTTGATTCAGGCCTTGTACTCTCGCGAGGAGCGAGATTTCACCGGCGGCCATCTTTAAGTCAGGCGCCTCAGCCAATCCCCTGCGAGGAGTGCCCGGTGGCCATTTTGAGGTCAGGCAAGTGCTGGGAATCACATAAAAAAAAAATGAACAATGAATAGCAACTGAGCTTCCACATGTGTTTCAACCACATTACAGAGTAACATTAACGTGAGGAGTGGACTACACGCTTGTCCTGTTGCCTATACTTGATCTTCATTAATGCTAGTGGTAATCATTATATGTCCAGTGGCTGTTGGGACTGCTCCTTCCCTAGGCTCTCTGCTGTTGAGCCTACACCATACCATAAGTGCTGATAGCATCAACATTACTGCATTTGCGCCAAGTGACAGGCGCTTGGAGGTTTCCTGTGTTTAGACTCCTCAATACAAAGCAGTTGCGCAACCACATTTTGCACATCCATATACCATGTCTGGGTCCCCAACGTCAAGACAGCGTCATGCCTCCGCTAGCACCAGCACCAGGCCGGAGTCCCCTACGTCCACGGCGCAAATGGGTGGACACAGACTTGGCATGCTCGGAGTCCCTTTTCTACGCCCGCCGGAACCCTTAGTCCTCATATCGGGGGGAGGCATGGGCCTTCGCTGGCAGGAATGGCTAGAGGATTTTGAAGACTTCATGAAAGGTTCACATGTGACTGAGGAGGAGCAGCAACTGATTGCACTATGCAATTTAATCGGGAAAGATGTTGGTCAGATTATAAAGGAACTTCCGGCTGGCGCAGTTTCGTCATATGCAAATGTGCGTGACGCACTAAACAGAAAATCTCTTCACAAACGGAACATTGATTATGAAAGATACACATTCAATCTGGCATCTCAAGAAAAAGATGAGCCCATGAGTACATTCATTACGCGACTTAGACGCTTGGCCCGCTACTGTGAATTTGACTCTTTCACGACAGAAGACGTCCTTCACCTGCGAATCATAGAAGGATGCCAGTCTGAGTCGTTACGCAGACGTCTATTAAAGAAAAGTTACTCCCTGGACGAGATTGAAGAAATGACGCGAGTACATGATCAGGCAGAAGAACATGCAAAGCGAATGGAAGCTGGAAGAGGCGAAAAACGAGAACAGGCATTCCGGCTCCAATCTTGCAACACCAACAGGTCTTCCCCTGCAAAGCAACGATCCTCTAGACCCAAAATTCAGTCTCACCATACAAGTCGTCGTCGTCGCAGTACCAGTTGGACGGACAAACGGCAGGAGCGCCAACTTAAATGTTATCGCTGTGGATATGACTTCCCTCACACTGAGACGTGCCCTGCACTAGGCCAAAGATGTAGGAAGTGTGTCAGGGACAGTCACTTTGAGAACGTCTGCAGAGCACCTCGCAAAGACACCCACAGAGACACTTACAGACAATCCAGACAATCCAACACTCGCCATCATGCTAAAGCAGTGTGGGATCGCAGAGATTCTTCCACTGGCTCTTCGAAGTCCAGCCGTCATTCTATTAACACATATCAATCACGTCGATCACAATCTCGTGAGTCGAGGTCACTGTCACCAATATCGCAAGACAGTGATGAATATGTCTGCATGGTCGCGGATCCGGACAGGCTGAAGAAATACCCGCGACTACATCTTCAAATGGACACACACATGGCCAAGTTTGTTCTGGACAGTGGAGCATCTCTCAACTATATTTCAGTTGCAGAATACAACAAAATGAATCCAAAACCACACCTGCATAAAGCTTCCGTGCGGGTATACACATGGATGTCAAAGGAACCTCTTCCTTGTCTAGGACAATTTCCAACTGATCTCACATACAAAGACAGGACTATTCCAGCCCGCATTCACGTCATTGACGGTCCTGAAGCAGATTGTCTTCTTAGCTTGCCTACGGCGGAACGACTTCGACTAGTAGAAATATTGTACAAAGTTGATGATGAACCTGACATAGTTCACAAGTTTCCAAAATTATTCACCGGACTAGGAAAGATGGTTCATTGTCAAGTTCGATTGCATATAAATGAACGTGTGACTCCCATAGCACAACATCACAGGAAAATTCCATTTCACCTTCAACAGTCCGTAGAGGAGGAACTGCAGGATCTTCTCCGGGCTGACATCATTGAGAGAACATCAGGACCCACTACTTGGGTCTCTCCAGTGGTTGTAGTACCAAAAAAGGGCTCACCTGGCAAAGTGCGTCTCTGTGTGGATATGAGAGCACCCAACACCGCCATTGAAAGAGAGAGACACCCGGGGCCTCACATCAGCGACATGATTGCGACAGTCAACGGTGCACGAATATTCTCCAAACTAGACCTCAACAAGGGCTATTACCAGCTGGAACTCCACGAAAAATCGAGATATATCACCACATTCTCGACTCACCAAGGCCTGTTCAGATACAAAAGGCTCAGCTTTGGGGTCTCATCTGCCGCTTAGATTTTTCAAGAGGCCATCAGGAAGGTAATCCATCACATTCCCAACACTCTAAATTACAGTGATGACATCCTCGTCTATGGAGCAACAATGCAAGAACACGACACGGCGCTGGACCGAGTCTGTCATGCTCTGTTGGATGCCAATCTCACTTTAAATAAAGACAAATGTGAATTCCACAAATCCACACTGAAATTCTTTGGACACATCTTCTTAGGTGCCGGCATGAAACCTGATCCTGAAAAGATTGCAGCTTTGAATGATACCCCTAGACCGCGAGACGCTGGGGATGTGCGTTCGTTTTTAGGCATGGCAAGCTACTGCGCCCGCTATATCAAGGATTATGCCACTATCAGTTACCCTCTGAGAAAGCTGACCAAACAACGCCACCCATTCCAATGGAACACGAGATGTGATCAAGCCTTCCACGCGATCAAAACTGCGGTTGAATCTGCCAACAACCTTGCATATTTCAATCCTCGACGAAAAACTGAAATTACCGTGGATGCGAGTCCCGTAGGACTTGGAGCTATATTAGCTCAATATGACAGGGAGAGTGATCAGCGGTACATTGTAGCATATGCCAGTCAGAGTCTCATGGACACAGAGAGAGCATACTCTCAGCCCGAAAAGGAAAGCCTGGCGGTTGTCTGGGCCTGCGAACATTTTCACATCTTTATTTACGGAAAACATTTCACGCTTATCACGGACCACCAGGCCCTGATAACCATCTTCGGAAATCCCCGAGCCAAAATGCCACCCAGAATAGAGCGTTGGGGCATCCGCCTTCAAGAGTATACCTATACCATCATCCACAAACCGGGAAAAGCTGCAAATCCAGCTGACTATATGTCCAGACATCCCAAGGCAACGTCCAAATCCAATCCATCAGTAGCTGAGGAATACATCCATTTTGTAGTGGCTCAAGCCAAACCACCCGCAGTCCCGTTGGAGGCCATTCTTGACGCCACCAATGAAGATGCCACCCTACAAAATGTCAAACATCGCATTCAGACAAACAGCTGGAGGCATCTGGAGGAATCCGGACAGAGTGAACAAATTGACAGTCATGAACTGTCCTCTTTTAGACAAGTGAAGGATGAACTGTCCATCACCTCAGATGGTCTTGTACTACGGGACAAACGGATCATCATTCCGAAACAGTTGCGCCAAGGAGTCATCAACCTAGCGCATGAAGGACACAGAGGTATTGTAGCCACGAAGAGAGCGCTGCGGGAGCGAGTCTGGTTCCCTACGCTCGATCAGATGGTTGAACTTACATTGAAAGACTGCCTGCAGTGTCAGTTGGTAAGTCGTGAGGATCCACCTGCGCCTTTACAAATGTCTGAATTGCCGGATGGCGTTTGGCATCATGTCGCAGTAGACTTCTTTGGCCCGTTGCAATCTGGCAAGTATATTCTGGTCATAATGGACGAATACTCACGTTTCCCAAATGCGCACCTCATAGCGTCAACCAAAGCTGCTACCACTATACCTGTACTGGATGACGTTTTCGCAGCATGGGGCATACCGAAGATAGTGAAAACAGATAATGGCCCACCATTCAATGGGCAAGAATTTGCCGCCTTTGCCAACCACCTGAGTTTCAGACACCGGAAGATTACTCCCTTGTGGCCACAGGCCAATGGAATGGTGGAAAGATTCATGGCCACTCTAAAGAAAACCATCCAGCAGGCAGAACTTTCAAAGTGTGATGTGCAAGTGGCTTTAAATGAGGTGTTACGAGCATATCGAACCACACCACATACCACCACAGACAGATGTACTGCAACGTTAATGTTGGATCGCACAGTGCGCACAAGAATACCAGCATGGGAAGAAGTAGCTAGCGGTATTCATCAAGACTCTGAGCACGAAGAATTAGCAGCAAGAGACAGACTGAAAAAGGAGAAGATGAAGGAATACGCAGACAGACGGAGAAAAGCTGCACGGCCATCCATCCAGGAGGGAGACTGTGTACTGGTGCGGCAAGAACAACAGAGAAAATCAGACTGTCGATATCATGCATGCCCACTGTTGGTGACAAAACAAAAAGGGACCATGATCACGGCTGCGTCAGAGGACAAGAGGCTCACAAGGAATGTGACGCATTTTCAGAAATGCATGCCCAATGTCAGAGAAGCGTTGACTGCACCCAGCAGTGTGGCAAAAGGAGATGCACCTGAGTTAATAAGTGATCATCGACCTTCCACGTCTCCTGACGAAGGGGAGCAGGCGACTCAAGAGGTAGCTCTCCGGCCGCAGCGAATTCATCGAAGACCCGTTCGCCTGATTGAAGAACTGTAACTATGTGGTTTTCTCTTATTATTTACTCTGATATGCACGGACACATCTGAGGTGTTTCAAGTTGTTTAAGAAGGGGGAAGATGTAATATTGTAGGACGTGCTGGGCGCTTGGACCAGCACAGGAGGTCGAGCGGTGGGAGTAGAAAGGAGGCGGAAGAGGAGGAGACAAGGAGAGAGGGTAGATTGGAGCAGGAACAGGAAAGCAGTGGTTGTATTAAAATAAAGCTCCCACCACAGAATCGTGTCGGTGTCGTGTATTTATGTAAAGCGACACTACAATAGGGAAGGGGGGAGGGAAGCTCAGCCGGGAGGCGGGAGCAAGAACAGCAGGGGGGAGGGGGAGGGGCAGCGGGGTGCAGCGGCGGGAAAAGGGTGGGGAGAAACGGGCACGGAGGAGAAAACAAGGGCACAGGCACAAAAATGAAAGAAGGGCAGAGAACAGAGTCACAGACAAAGTGGCACAGAAATTACAGAAAAAATACAATAAAAGACAGACAAAAGACAAAACGGGCACAAGGCAGGCAGACAACAGTGGAACAGCAGAAGAGCAAGGCTCTCCCACTGGACCACCAGGGATGAGGTGCAGACAGGAGCCTGCGGGTGGAGGAGGGCCTCGAACACCTACCTGGGAGAGAGGTGTCCGGGGCAGCTGCAGGCGAGGCTACAGAAGAGCTGCTTGGGCGGAGAGCGGGACCCTGACCAGGAGGTCAGAGGTCCTGCACTGTAGCATGCTGTTACATCTGAAGTGCCATGGTGTGATGGGAGTGTCCAGACGTGGGTCCTTTGGCACAAGCTTCACCCAAAAAGGCTGAACAAGTCTGTAGTTGTTTCTGTTCCCGCTAAAAGAGGCCGACGTCTTACATATTGGTTTGACTTCTCCTATTGGAGAAAGACGAAGGCTGATTTACATATGGTCGGCCCTTATCGATAGTGGCACAGTGATCAGGAAAGGTGCACTACAATGCTACTTAGAATAAACTACCTGTGTCTGGGATTAATTCAACCATTCAACAAATCAGATAAGTGTGGTGGAAAAGACAATGCTCTGTAAATTGTATCTATGAATGTCAGGCTACAAAAAGCGTTCAGACATAGAACATTGAGAAATCATTAAATAAATAAATTGTGTGGCTGCACTGACTGGTTGAAAAAATGGACCACACTCTTTAGACAATTTATGTGTTTGGAAGGTTTTAAAATGGCCAACTTTTAAAGAATTTTGAGGAGCGGTCATATGACTTTTTGGGAAACTATATTTCCTTTATTTTTTTTGTTTTTCATACCTTTCTTTACCCGTCTCGATGGAACATTCTGGTGCCCAACTGTCAGGAATTGAGGTAATAGTGAGGCTTCAGAATCTTGTGCAGAAACAACTCAAATATCGACATGAAAATAGTGCGGGGTGTCCATTAAAGGTTAGAACAGAATGCTAAGGGTTATTTCAGGCAGGTTATCTTACAAACCCATATCTAAGGACAGTCAAAAATAGCCAGCAGCCCCAGGAGACGTGCCAAATGGAGGGTTGGCATCTCACCAAATATGTGGACTGTGTGCCAACACTGGCTGCACAAAAGATGGGAATATATACATATATATATTGCTCTCCTTTTATCTGCATCGCTTCAGTCTGAGAATCAGCACTAGTCGCTGCTGCTCAAAAAGGGAGTTCTTTTGTCACAATAGGGACACATGCAATTAAAACAAAGTAAACATCTAAAAAGTGAACAGGTCTGATAATAATATAGGGGCAGATTTACAATAATCTAGCGCAGCGTGGTGCAGGAAGTCATTTTGCTGTGCCCGCTGCGTTAGTTTTGAAGCACAGGGATGCGACATATTTACAACAATATGTCGCATCTCTGTGCTTACCCCTACGCTGGCGCACAAACTGCTGCCATGCGCCGACGCAGGCACCCTTGCACCATAGTGCAAGGATGCCTGCGTCACAGGGATGATTGTTTATGTGCAGGAAGGGAAACCTTCATGCACATAAACAATCAGAAATGGCGTTTTACAACTTCTATGTGTGCTGCATTAGCACACATAGAACTTGTAAGCCGTCATTTATTTAAAGGATTGTTTATGTACAGGAAGGGACACCTTCCTGTACATAAACAATCATTAGAGGTTATTTCCTCATTCTATGTGTGCTGCAGAATGCAGCACGCATAAAAAGAGGAAAACAACGAGGAGAAATGAATACATTTCTCCTCGTTGCGCCTCCCTATGCCTCCCCTGGGGAGGCGTAGCATTCAGACGCATTTCCAGATGTACGATTTCTTGTAAATCTGGAACTGTGTCTGGTTCCATGGGTGTTGCGTGAGAACACCCACAGCAACACCCATGGAACGCCCCTTTCACGCAAAGTGCTGCGTGTAAAGGGGCCATATTTACAAGGACAGGAAAAGCCACGCAGGGTGGCTTTTCCTGTCCTTGTAAATATGGGGCAGAAAAATGCGCCGCCGGTGCGTCACAAAAAGTGACGCACTGGCAGCGCAAGGGGCTTGTAAATCTGCCCCATAGTATTTTAGGAGTGTTACTTGTGATTTGATTTACTAAGTGAAGTCTGACTCACACACACTGCTGACTTCAAACACTGCAATATTTTTATTGTTTGCTTGATGTATTCAAATGAACAGACAAACTGGAGCTGCTGCACTATTTGCATCCGTGTCCTACCCTAGAGAGAGGCCCAGACAGAGAGATCAACCATACTACATCCATTGACTCTAGTTAGGCCAAATGCTGACTTTCAGAACTTCCTGTCATGTGACTTAGTGCCCTCATCTGTCACGCGATTCTCTGTGGTATCCATTAACTGTAGAATGTACCGGAGTGAGCCCTAGATCAAATTGTATTACATATTTTCCATGTGAAAAGAGCTCTAAAGGAAAGATGCACATAGGAGACAGTATTTTATGTTTGTATTATTTTTAAAGATACATCCAGCCAGACAAATAAATAATAGATCCTATTTCACAGTCTATACCACTCTTTTTTTATTCTGACCTTACATGAAAAACCGAAGGGAAAATGCAGCCTGAGACATAGACCGTACAACAAATGCAAAGCTGAACCTGCAACTTTAGAAAATTCCAGAAGCTGCCACCTTCTCATCCTGATCAAACGGGCCAGTAAGGCTGTTCATTTTTTTCGAGCTCACTGAGAAAGATTCACGAGGACACGTGCATTCTACAATGCTCAACTTTAACCAAAAAGTAATTTTTTTGTGTTTTTACTTCACTGACCATTTTTTGGTATCTGCTTGATAGGAATACAATTTTTCCGATAAGAGAGTTGTCTTTATTTACATTTTTGCTTAAGGTGCAATTTCTTGTCATGATTTCCCAGGATTTCTCTTGAGCCGCCATTCTAGTGCTATTTAATAATTGCTATTTTTCCAACGAACAGAGACTTCAAAGGGAGCTTCGATATAGCTCCTTTTTGGGGAATGGCGGACAATAAGAAAATAGTACAAATAATTATTACATTAAGAAGAACAAAATGGTGCTGGACCAGTAGGCTCTCTAACATTGTGCTGAAGTGTGCAGCAGCAATTTGGTCTAAAATCATTGGTACTTTTATGTAAGAAGCATTGGCAATGCCATGAGGACTATGTTGAAAAGCTGGTGAGATGGTTAACTTGCTTGCAGAAAAAAAACATGTTTTCATCTAAATATGCTGCCCATTTGCTTGCAAAAATATTTTTAAATTAAAAACAGGGCATATTATTTTAATAGATCTCTAGGCGTGCTTCTTAGTAGGCAGGTGTATACAGAATATCTGGAGAGTTTCCTCTTAGTTCTAGAATACAGTCTGCGGATATGACAATAGGTTTATGTCCAGGATATTATTATCCTAACTCTGCATGTTGATCTCAATCTTCAACCCAATTGTACCCTGTATGGGCTTGCATTAAAGGAACACATTTGACTTTATTTCAAAATTCACAGTTCATAAACTATATCACAGAATTAATATTGTTTGATGCTAAAAAGGCTATGATGCTAAGTGGAAAGGCTTATCGGATAGAGGCAAAACAAAGTATTACATCTAATCAAATCACAAGGCCTACGAAAAATTATATATCCTAACTCAAGGTTGATACGCCTCGAACTTAAATGTTATTATAAGAAAACAACTGTTAATGAGCCAAGACAGCTGACCTTCCTCTATATTTCTAACTTAGGTGAACTACAAGTTCCTCCTCTGTGTTAAGGCCTAGAGGTGTCTTGGTTTGCAAGTCCACTATATATCTGGACTCCAGATGTCTTAGTTTAGCTATTTTGTCCCCTCCGCTGTCATTAGGTGGGACATGATCAAGAAAGAAAAATTGAAGTAAACTTCTGTCGCTGTTGTGATGGGTTGCAAAGTGTTTTGCGAATGGGTATGTCTGATCTTTGTTTTCAATTGCGCGTACATGCTCAAGAATGCTGCATTTTGTTGTGTGTATTGTACTCCCAATGTATTTGAATTGGCATGGACACTGCAAACAATAGATCAAACATGGAGGATTAGAAATCATGAATTTGCTAATAGTCCTCAATTTACAACATCAAGGTAAAGGGTATGAGAAAATCTTTGTGCTGTTTTTGCAGGCTTTACATTGGGTACATGGAAAAAAGGCAGTGATGTTACTGACCCTAGGTTCTGTTGCTCCTGTGGATAAATTACTCTGTACTAATATGTTGTTGATTGAGTGACCTCTTCTGTAAGTTAAGCTGGGGAAGTTCTGTATCGTACTGCCTATTATTGGATTAGTTTTAAGGATGTGCCAATTGCGCTGTAATATTTTACTAACAGCACCTGCATCCTTGGAAAAAGTAGTGATTATTCTAAATTGCTGTAAGTTACTGATCCATGTCCCCCTCAGAGACCTTTTCTTGGAGTAGATCCTCCCGGGATTTCCTCACTACTCTTTCTAGTGCACTTTCTAATACCTGTTTAGAATAACCTCTCATGCTTAATCTGTCCATTGCCTCCTGTGCTGCTCTTTCATACTCTTCCTTTCTAGTACAATTCCTTTTGAGTCTAAATAATTCTCCATAGGGATACTGCATTTTAATGGGGTTGGATGGCTACTGGTTGCCTCTAAGATGGAATTGCCGGCTGTGGGCTTACGATATAGTGCTGTGTGTGTGTGTGTATATACATACATAAACACATATTATATAGGGTGGGTAAGGGTATTTGGGTGGCAAGTGTATTTTTAGGATTTTGAGTGGCTCCTGGGCTCAGTGTGCCTTTGGAACCCAGCTTTACTTGGCTGGCGAGCCCTAATGAGGGCGAAACCCACCCTGGGTTGCTTGTGTTCTGGTTCAGAGAGGATCTAGCCTAGCAGTGCAGGCTGGACTGATCCAATAAGGAGCAGGGTCAAGACTGATTTGCATATGGCAGGGTCCAAACTGAGGTGGAATGATAAGTGAAAAACAATGAATTGGGATGTAGCTTCAGCGTTTGCAATGGCTGCGAATAATTCAAGCATTCCATCCATCCCCTTGTTGCTTTTGAATTTATTGCCCTAAGTGCAGCAGGTAAGCCCAGATGGTGACTATATCTAGCTGGGTCCAAACTGAGGTGACATGAAGGGCGAAAAATGATGGGTTGGGATACGGCTCGAGCAATTGCCAGTGGCTGAGATTAGTTCAAATATTCCATCCACCACCTTGCTGTTGTTGCAGTTAACTTACTAAAAGTGGTATTTTCAAATTTGTAATCTATAATCCAACTTTACCATTAAAGAGGATTTTTAAATTTCAATTCATTTGAGCGTAAACAGTATATTTCTACCTCATCCCAATACAAAGTTAGCACTTATTACATTTAGTAAGTAGTAATTTAGTAATGTTATCCCATGGGAGAAGTAGGCCTTACAGTAATGAAAAACAAATTTGGGAGTTTTTACTTCCAGAACATTTAAAACTTAAAATATATGTCCTACTTTTAATTACAATGCACCCTACCCTATGGGTTCTTTAGGGCCTATCCTAAGGAAGGCACAGGCCTGGAAAAGGTTTATTGCAGGCTGCAAAGGCAGGTCTGATATGTGTTAAAGTAAGTGGAAAAAGCTTTATTTTACATTTCAAAATATCTATTGGTTAATGTGATTATTGCAAATGTCAGTGTGTGTACCCACAAAGCCACATAATTGAATCATGTTTGGTGCAGTGGGGAATAGTTTTTAGTGCTACGAGGTCCCAGCCTGTGACAGAAAGCACTGTGATGATGTAAGTCATTATTTTAAACTTGCATTACACATAGTATAAGATAGGCTGCCACAAAATATGCACTAAGATTTATGTTTAAGATAAAAAAGTGCTTCTAAAACATAGATTTTAGTAATAAGCAGAGTGTGCCTAGTGCAAACATTTGTTTAAACTGTCGATTAACAGCACACACTCCAGAACTCTGCAAGTAATACCTTTACAATAAATACCTCTGAAAAAGAATAAATCTTTGTCACTCCAAAGCATAAAGTGACTCCATCTATTAAAGGCTACACTGGCTTCCAAGAAGATTTTACAATTGCAGACTAACTAATTGCACACATTTACATTTCTTTTAGGCAGCAGACACAGTGGCAATACGTCTCGTTTCATGTTTACCTGTCTACCACTCCCTACACTCCACAGCACAGGAAACTCCCTCTCTTCCAATGCAGCTCTGGTATCTCAGCTCTCGGAATTAACAATTCTGAGACAATCATCTTTTAATAAAAAGTAGAGGAACTGTTTTTGTTAAATCAAAAAAGTATGGTCACATCATGCCCCACAGATCTCGCCCACTTTGACCTGTGCCTCAAGGGCATAGGAATCTATGTTGGAACTACCATATTACTTTTCTACCTAATTTTGTACAGCTTGGACCACATCTCCAAGAAAATGACACATTGTGGCGCCGCAAGCAATTTAGCTGTGCCGTGCTGTGCCATTTTCATAGCACAGGGATGCGTCATATGAACAACAATACGACGCATCCCTGTGCTGCCTCCTGTGCTGGCACGCAATGGGCTGCCATGCGTCAGTGCAGGCACCCTTGCATTATTGTGCAAGTGTTCCTGCACTACAGGGATGATTGTTTTTGTGCAGGAAGGTACACCTTAATGGCATTTTCCTCTTTCTATGTGTACTGCAGAATGCAGCACGCATAGCGGGAAAAAACAAGAAGATATAAAAGTATTTCTCCTCATTGCGCCGGGGAGGCGTTGGATTCTGACACATTCCCAGTTTTATAAAATGTTGTAAATCTGGGAAAGCATCAAGTTCCATGCATTTTGTGTGGGAACAACAACAGCAACACCCATGGAACGCCCCTTTCACGCAGAATAATGTGTGAAATAGGGCCCACATTTACAAGGCCATGAAATGTCATGCACGGTGACTTTACATGGCCTTGTAAATATGGGCAAGCCGATTGCACCACCGGTGTGTCAAAAAAAAGTGACGCATCGGCGGCCCAATAGACTTATAAATAAGCCCCCCTATGTCCAGCTTATGGGTGTAAATGTTTACAAAATAAATGCATGTGCTTCTAATGCATCATAGGTGTTTACGAGGTATTGAACACATTATAAAGTTTTGTATTGAAGAGTAACTCTGTGGGGCTGATTATGATGTCGTTAGGAAAGCAATCCCACTGAATCAGGCTAGGAATGCTTTCCGAACGATTCGTATTCTGCGAGTCCTACCGACCGATTACAATGTGTCCGGATGCTTACAGACTCGGTTCGGACAGACTCCCATTGACTTCAATGGGAGCCTGTGTGCCAAATGAGAACACAGGCTCCCATTGGAGAAAGGGGTGGTTGGGGAAAACCTTGCACACTGTGGCGGGCACCCCATGGTGCCTGCCACATTGTGAATGGTTGGGAAAGGGTTCCCTTGGGTACGCCACGGGCTACATTCGGTCACCTCAGGGTGAAGGGGGGCCTGCAACGGGCCCCCAAAGACCTATTCCAAAAGCCATTTCATCTCGGTCTCACTGATTCGGAACGGCTGACCGAATCGGTCATCGTACTCCCTCGTTCGGAAACCATCTCCATTAGGCTGTACAATTCAGCTCCAAATGACTCAGGCTGCCAGAATCCCATTCAGAACAGCTCCGGACAGCCCGGACGGCTTCCTTGCATCGTACTCAGTCATCCAGAAAGGTGACCGATTCTGTAGGAAACAAGGGTTCCGAATCGGATTCGACAATGCCGAATCCCATCTGGAGCCCTTCCTAATGACATTGTAATTGGCCCCTGTGTGTAGATGACAGTTGATGACTTGTGTCCAGTATGTTCCACACAAGTCTCTAGTTCTGCAGAAAAAGTTTCCAACAGGGCAAAAATTCCCTGTAGTAAATACATTGGGGCATATTTACAAGCCCGTTGCGCCGCCGGTGCGTCACTCTTTTTGACGTACTGGTGGTGCAGTTTGGTGCTCCATATTTACAAGGCCATGTAAAGCCATCCTGCATGGCTTTTCGTGGCCTTGTAAATACGGCACCTTTTCACGCAGCACTTTACATGAAAGGGGCATTCCATGGGTGTTGCTGTGAGTGTTCCCACGCAACACCCGTGGATTCTGATCCATTCCCCGACTTCGAAATGCAACATTTCGTAAACCTGACAATGTGTCAGGGTCCTACACCTCCCCAGGGGAGGCGTAAAGAGGCGCAATGAGGAGAAAAGCTTTTATTTCTCCTCGTTTTTTGTGCACAGCGCAGGGGAAAGCTCAGGGATACGTCATATTGTTGTAAATATGATGCATCCCTTTGCTTTGAAAGTTACGCAGAGCGGCACAGTTAAATGACTTTCAGCACTGCGCTGCATTACTTTCTTGTAAATAAAACCCTAAGTTTTGTAAGAAGACTAAAGTTATTAGACAGAATCTTGTAGCCTGACAATTTCTACAAAACATAATTCAAATGTATTTATTTATTGCTTGATTAATTAAAACCATTGTAATACTTATGCACAGTGCAACACATATAACAAACTGAACAAATTAGATGCATTGATTGATGCAGACATTGAAACAGGACACAGGCATTATTATTGCTGTAGACATTAAAAATATTTGACTAAAAGGACAAATACAATTAAATCAGAATGAGGACAACATAAGTGAGGTCTATATGCCACAATGCGCCTAGTTGTAGCAAGAACGTATTGAAAAATGTAGGAGTGACTAGGAGTTTCCTTATGCTCATTATTCGTATTGGGAATTATACTAGTAGGAAGTCTCATTTGGTGGCCACAGATTTTAGCAGGCAGTCACATTAAAAAAGTGGCAGTTATCAGCATAGATCACAGACTGAGGTAAAAGATCAGAAAAGTAAAGTGCAATTGTGCTTAAGTGCCTGTCGTGTACTTCTCTTTATGGTTGTTCCTAAGCTGCAGTGTACAAAGCAATTGGCTCGCTATTACAGTGCCACTGCCTTTGCTGATAAAGTAAGTGCTGGTGCCTCTAAGATTAATCTTGGAGTGCAGGCTAGTTCTTAAAGTGACTTCCCCTGTACTAATAGGGTGCTGACATGCTAAATATCCACCTGGGACCAGTCGTCTGAGTTGTTCCTTGACTATGCTATTCTCAGAAATTTACTTGCTATTCAAATGTCATTGTGATAATTACTCCTATTATTGCTCCTATTCCTGTGGTACCCCTGTTCCAGTGCTGCAATATTTGTAGCCAATTAGCTGGCTATAAGGTGCTCATACCTATGCAGATGAAGTGCTGGCGCAATTGATGTCTGCCTGTTTCCGCACTTCCAGATTGTTACTTAATTGCAAAGATCTTGATAACTATCTAGCTATTAAAGTGTTGGTGCTTACCTAGTGCTAGTGAGCCTAATATGCACCTGCTACCGTACTTCCCAATTATTCCTTTGGTGGCTAACTAGCTGTCAAAACACCTGTACCAGTAATCGGAAAGATCTTACTGTGCTAGAAATATAAGGTGCTGTAGAATCAGGCCTGAAAGCACAACCTTTCCATGCTCACACCATGATGTGCTCTATTGTCAGACCCAAGCCAAGCGGTAGTGTCGGGACTCGGAGCACAACCTGACCTTTGTGGGCTCTGATGTCCAAAACCAGCCAAGCTCAAGTCTTCACTTCTCTTGTAAAGTGCAGAATGCAAGTCATCCAACTGTAGCTACAGATCTCCCAGGATACACTTTACCCATTTCATGACGATAGTTCCTTGACTGCTTTATTCCAATCTTTAGTCAGCTCCTTTTTTCGACCCTCTGGAGGAATTTTGCTACAGCACAATTCAGAGGAGGATCGGTTGGATTAAAAGAGGCTACCACCACCTCCCTGCATGTCCTTATTCCTCTTTTGTCGAATTTACTATGTAAGACTACACAACAGTCTTACAGGGTAGCTTTACTCAGACACAGCACGTGAAGACCCTTGATTGCATAACCTGCAGTTTTCCTGGCCTTCAATTCTTCTTCATGAAGGGTAATACTTTAATATGGGCAAGACCCTCAACCTGTATTTTAGAAACTTTTCCTTAGTCTGGTTGTTGTAAAGTTAAAGTAAATAGAATTGAGGCTTAAGATTCATGTAGTTGTTGAGTATTAGACATCCGTGATTGCGCCTGGCTAAGGATGGCTTTGCCCTCCAAAAGAGACAGGGTTTTGGTATTGGATTTTGTTATCCTTTTGAGTTCAGCTCTAATCAATGATAAGGCCCATGTGGACAAAAAGCCTAGGGTAGTTAGAGCCAGGTTTAAATAGGCTCTTGCTGGTGATTGTGCCCTCCCTTGAATTTCCAGCCAAAGATGATGACCTAAAGAGCCCTCCCTTGCTAGCTTGAAACTCTGACAGCAGTTCCCGAATGCAGCCTGTTGCCAAAGCTTGCTTTACTAGATCTAACTCCAATCTGATCCGTACAGGAGATGTATATGCTGGCAGATGACAGGTGGAAAGGTATTAACCCTGCTAACATCCTAAAAAATATTGTTTTGGAATGTGACAAGGAGATTTATGATTGTCTTGATATGGAGGTTGAACCAACTACGATATTAACTAATTTTAGTAAAATCAACAATACCATTAATAAGCTATTAACTGCACCTCTGAGTAGGAAGCAGTTACAGATTCAGGGTTGGTTTAACCATACCTGTACGAACTTGCTGAACCAGTTAAAACATGCCCTTTCCACTAGACCTAGGGATAGAATGTTAATACAAAAACTAAGACTAGATTACAAACTAGCACTAAAACAGAGGAAGAGGGAGCTCCAAGAGGAGGCTTGGGATAACCTTTCACTGGCTGCGGTCACATCCAACAATAAGCTGTTTTGGGAAATAGTCAATTCATCATTTTTTTAAAATGATACTCACCCAGAATTTTTAAGCCATGTTAGCTGCGAGGACTGGGTGTTACATTTTTCTAATATTTTTAACCCATGTGATGAAGACTTTGAGGTTCTTAATATCCCCAGGAAATGGCCCATTATCCCCCTAAATATCACTCTTGATGAGGTTGAGTTAGGAATTAGAGGCAGCAAAGGAGGGAAAGCGCCAGGCCCAGACGGTGTACCCATAGATATCTATAAAACTGTGCCTGATCTATGGGGCCAGATACTTACCAGAGTCTTCAATGCCGCAGTCATAGAGGAAGCTCCTATGACATGGGGATAATCAGTCCTTATCCCCATCTACAAAAAAGGGAACAAATCGGAAGCCAAGAACTATCGGCCGATTTCCCTTTTAGATTCATCTGTGAAGGTGATGAGCAGGGTTTTACTTGTAAGATTGGAAGAGTGGGTTGTAGATAATGGGATTTTAACGAAAGCACAACTTGGTTTTAGAAAAGGGCTAGGCACGTTGGAACAGTGTATTAATTTGCAGCTTTTAATTGGCAAATATACATGTGCTAAACAAGGGGGTCTCTTTTTATGTTTTGCTGATCTTAGCAGCGCTTTTGATTTAGTGGATCATGCAATACTTTGGCCAGTTTTACTTAACCTTGGTGCTCCCGAGTCTATTATTTATTTTCTTGCGAGGCTGTACGAGAAATTATTGACTAGTGTCCGATATGGCCATGGGGGCGAATGCACTCCAAATTTTAATGTCAAAGTGGCATCCGCCAAGGCTGCGGCTTGGCACCATTGCTTTTTATTTTATTTATTAATGAAGTAGACGCAGTCCTTAAGACGATACAGGCGGATGCCCCCCAAGCAGATGGCCAGGATATACCGGTCCTGCTCTACGCAGATGATGCAGTACTTTTATCCAGGACACTGATAGGCCTACAGCGTCTAATTGATGGGTTCGAAGATTTCATTAAGGGAAGGAAGCTGCTGATAAACAAGGCCAAAACATATACAATGGTTTGTGGAACAAAACCCAAGAAAACGAAATGTTATTTTATAGACAGGGAAAGAGTGGAATCCGTCGATAATTTCTGCTACCTAGGGATAACTTTCTCGGATAACGGCAAGTGGTCACGTGAAATGTCAAATGTCCGGGCCAAGATGGCAAAAAGTGTACATGGGGTGTTTAGTTTTGCCTCCGAATTAGGGGATTGCCGAATTAAAGATATGACTTATATATACAAAGCTATATGTGCCTCTATTGCACTATATGGCGCAGGGGTATGGGGCTACCACTCTAGCCAAGAAGTGCAATTAGAGGAAAATTCCTTTTTAAAAAAGCTCTTGTGCCTGCCTGTCTCAGCATCCTCAGAGTTAATCAATTGTGAAGTGGGGCTTGACCATTTGTCAGACCTGATTGCAATGAGACCATTTCTGCTATGGAGATCAATTTGGTCTAAAGAGGAGACCATATTTACACAAACCACTATAAAGGACTGCCTACGATTAGACAATTGTTTTAAAATCCCATGGTTGAATTATATCTCAATGGTATACAAAGATATACTTAAGCTCCCAATTCCGGGAAATCCGTCAGATGTGATAGGCCTGTCCAAACAGGAGATTAAGGTCACTTTCTTGGCTCACAAAAAGGAGCGCAGGATGAGAACTGTGGAGAAACAAGCTACATATCAGCTGTACCATCTGTATATTGACACTGTTGGCTTCCAAAGCTATTTATCACTTGTCTCAAGACCCTCCCACCGTTTTGTAATAACGAGGATGAGACTAGGTCTTGTTCATCATTTAGTCGCTTTTCCAGAAACGAAACAGCGCCCAGTCAGTCCTTGCCCATGTGATAAGCACACTAAACAGAGCACCATGTACTTTTTATTATTATGTGAACTGTATCTGAATTATAGAATTGTTTATCTAAAACCTTTGTTTAAAAGATATAATGTTACAACTATCCAAGCTGCTATGAGTCTACTGTTTACATTTAGAGACCCCGAGATCTGTTTTTATACTGCGACATACATTTTAAAATCAATTTATGCAAGAAAAAGTTGTTTTTTTTTAGAATGAATTTATAGATTATAATTGTATTGAATTGATTGTGTATGTTTATTTATAGTTATATGAAATTGTAATTGAATTTTAATGTTTGTGTATGTATATTTGCTTTTATGGTTGCTATCTGAACCGAATAAAGCTTACTAAATGAAACGAAAACGACAGGTGGACTGTTAAACTTTCACTGTTGTGTTGTCCAGAGTTATACGTCCCCACTTCTCATGGCCTCACTCTCATAAGACAGCGTGGGGAGAACTTTGGCTTGAGTGACTTGTAATTGTGGGTTTAGTGAAGGTCCCTTCAGTTTCCTGTGCAAAGCCCCTAGGCCGACTGTGAGGCACTGCCCTTTCTTTTGACTTTATCTATTTGGTTGCTGAACCTTCCACTAGCATTATAAAGCACTCCAGAATAACTATACAGCAATGACAGACTGCATCTTGTCTCTGCCCAAAAACCAAGCGTAATTTTTCAACCCATCTTTTGAAAATTCTTTTTAGGGCTTTGGTCTTTTTCATATTTATTGTCAATCCATTGTTTTTGGAGTAGACCAGAGTAGAATCTAAAAGCTGTTGTAGCCCCATCTTAGTCCTGATGGCTAGCTCTAGGTCATCGGTATGGAGTAGGTTGGAGAGTTGGATATCTCCCGGTTTCAGGGTGTGACTATTAACCTTATTTGAAGTGGCTGGGAGATCAGAAAGGAACAAATTATGAGCTTTGGTGCAAGCAGACAACCCTGCTTTAAGCACTGCTTTGTTGCAATAGCCCTAGACAAATGGGAGCCATCTCCGGCTTGACACAAATCCACATCTTATAATGAAGCATTTGTATTGCCCTTGAAAGGCCAGCTGGGATGTTCCATACTGGCAGTTTTTTCAATAGTTTGTCCCGGTCAACCCTATCGAAGGCAGATATTTAGTCTATGAAGCATAGATGCACCAGCTCTTTGCATGTTGTTGCAAAGTCATTCAGCAAGGAAAGGGCCATGATGTTAGTTGTTGTTCCTATGTTCTTAGTAAAGCCGGTTTAGTTCAGTGGAATTAAGGTGCTAGCCACAGCCTATAACTGGAGTAGAGTCCCCACTAAATGTCTGGCTGTATTTTCTGTTAGGGCCACCAAGTGGTAATTTCCTGAGTTACTTTGGTCACCCCCTTTGTATATAAGTGAAATGATTGAACCATTCCATGAAGTAGGAATATAATTAGTGTCTGCAATATGATTGAACAGTGGGGATAATTGCTATACCCAGTAAGTGGGCACTTCCTTGTAAATTGCCAGAGGAATACCATTTGGGGCCTTGGCCCCTTCTCCTCGCCCTTGGAACTTTGTCTCTGGATGGCCCCAGGACTGATTGAATGATTAATATTGCTGGAATCTGTTGGGCTACTGGGCAGAGATTGATTGATGGAGTGCCTTCTTCCACTTAATGGCTTAGTATTACTGGACCCTGCAGAGCGATTGGGTGCAGTTCAATGGGTGACCGCCTGACTGCCCCTTGCGAGGATTTTGTCTTCATCAGAGCTGTGTTGCAAAACTTTGGCCAATGTTTTGTGCTTCGATGTTCTTCTTCAGGAGTGAGTAGACATGGGGTTCACTTTCATGAAGGGATCTAAGCTCCCTGTGTTAAAATGCCCAGATAAAAAGTACACCCAGGTAGATACTGAGTTGTTTGAGTTTGCCACTCTGGAAAAAGAGCGGTTGACTCCATTTACTGTCTGCCAGAACATAGCTGCATTTTTCCTCCTAATGTCACACAGTAGTTTCACCCAGAAGAAGTTTTTACAGCTCCTCCCAAGCTCCCACTTTGATTTTTGTAGGGCTTTCTTGGCTTCCTTGAGTTCTATGCATATCACCAGATCAATTTGTGCCCTGCTAAGCACCCTCCAAAGTTGGTTTATTTACCTTTTTATTTTCTTAATAAAACTATTTCCCTCCCAGGCATGTTGATGTGGGCCTTTGCTGCCAGTGCTTTGCCTTCGGTCAATTTTTGACTTGGCGTATCGACCTCAAAATTCAACAGTGAAATTTTCCCAGTTGCACTTGGGGCTTCACCTCTCCTCCTTCACTGTTTGCAGTATTTGCTTGATGCCATGGATGAAGCCTTGACGGGGACGTGTGCGTATATTTAATCCTCTTGTTGTCAATTGTATAGGTTGTAATTGCTCGGTCGGCATGGACCTCGTGTTCTCTGGTTCCGACTGACAGTACTATCTCCTGGAAAAGATGGTCACTGTTAGGCTTGTTGCCTAATAATAATGAAGTTATGTGCTGCATTAAGGGGAGACTCAGCAGGGTATAGTCGATCAGGGATGCTCCTGTTTCTGAGTGATATTAAAGCCTAGGCGGTTTGTCTGGGGCAAAGCAGCCATTCAGAACATGAAGGCCAAGATGCTCTAGATTGCCGAGCAGTAACAGGCCTCATTTGTCTTTTTTTGTGCCAGTGAATTATTTCCTGGTGCGGTACAAATCAATGTGCTTCATGTGCTGCCAAGATTTTGTGAGCCCGTAAGCCACATGCTGAAACCTTCCAAGACTATGAGTTCAGTATCGGATCTCCCATTTTGTAATCTTCTTATTCTGTCTGCCATACTTCCTGAAAGCTCTGACCTCACCTTTTTGTTTGGATGGATGTATACATTCACTATGTTATTTGGATTGATGGATACATTCACTATGCTAATAGTGGTGTGGCCTTCTTGTGACTTCAAAACCAGTTCCACAGATTGCAGACCTTCAGGGATGCCCCCAAATTCTTTGCCTTCAATTGCAATAGCTACTGAGATGTAGATTATGAGCCCCCCCTTACAATTTCTGTGTTTTAGTTCCTTAGTTGCAGGGACAAAGAAGTAAATTAACCCCTCCAGGGACACTGAGTCCCATACCCATGTCTCCTGTAGCAGTACTACTTGGAAAGTTAGCAGATACAGAAGGATCTCCAGGTTGCCCAGTTTACTGGCAAGGCCGTTGATGTTCCAGGACCATATTTGCAAGGTTTTGACTACCTGGGGGCATTTGTTATATTTTAATTAATGTCATTGTGGCTTCCCAGGTTAATTTCAAAGCCCCCAATAGCCAACCCCAGTCAGTTTCAGCACTATACTGTTGGCTAGGTTTCAAGGCGATATCCCTAGCCAATTTCTTGTCTAACCTTGGAGTTTTACTTAAAGTGTTCATCAGGACTTGATATACTTTTGTTGACTGGCCAGGTGATTTGCCCTTGGACCTTTGAGCTTCAAGTGGGTGCATATGTTCCTTACAGGTGTAATTAAGATTCCCTGATTTTTGAAGGTATTCACCTCATTTAGAACCTTCAGAGGTAATTTGATGGAGCCCCAGGTGACTTTGGTGGTTTCATTGTGGAGCCCAGGGACAGGATCAGTGTGCTATGGAGCATGGGTGGTTTATGGAGTTCCTTTAGTGAGTTTAGACACACACTCCTTACTCTGTTTGCCACTGTAGTGAGTATTTCCTCTTTAGCTTGTTCTTTGAGTAAGCTTTTGAGATGGCTGTAGTGAGGGATTTGCTTTAGTAGTGGAACCTTTAGGAGGAGGGGTTTGAGGTGGCTTTATCGAGGGATTTATTTTGGTTGCTATGACCAGATGGTAGAACAGGACAGGGACCTACCCCACCAACTTTGCATCATGCGTGTCCTCCGAGACCACATCTAAAACTATTTTGGGGTCAAAGTCTCAATTATGGGGAGACTGTCTTCTTTGCATAATAAAGATTGGGTACGCGGCTAACTGATTTGTCTTTAGAATTTTTTTATTTTGTTCCTTTCTTTTATTGGCTGAGTTCACCCTAGGGTTTTCCCCTGCTGAGTAGAATTTGCATTCAGAGCGATGATTAGTGTGTCTTTCGCAATTCCTAAATCTGAACCCCTTCTTGGAGTTCCGTTTTGTTGTATTTGTAGCTGAAGATCTACAGCCTGAGCCTCTACTGCAGCAATGCTGTTAGGCTTCAGCTCTCCTGCTTCTGGCCAAGACCCGTTTTGAGCCTTAAAATGTCTGGTTACAATATCTGATTTGTGCCCTGAGCTGTTGGATGCCCTTTTCTTGGAATTGTCCTTTAGCTTTTTGTGGAGCTGAGTCAGAGTCTCAGGACGGGAAACCAATTTGTCAAGAACCGGCAATCAATTTCAAGCTTGTTTGGAGCTTAAAGCATTAGCTTGTGCTCGTATTATCAGGCTCTTCAATTTGGCAATTTTTTCATCGATCCCTGAAACATACATAGCCGGTGTGTTTAGGAGGCTGATCTGAATGTCCATCTTTTCTGTTTGATAGTTCATTGCCTCGACTGATCGTTGCAGTATTCTAAGAAGATGTGCCTCGTGTCCTCCCAATTCCGGATTCCCTGCTTTTAGCTTTGTAGGAGCCAATGTTTGATGGAACATCTTTGATCCTCTCTTTGACATATGTGGCCTACACATTTTCCCACTCTTGAGTGATTACGTTTGAGAAGTCCTTTGCCTGATCTGGCATGTGGTCAGCAGGTGCTGCATTCTTGTGCTGATTGCTGAGACTGGATCTAAATTAGGCCTAGGCTGAGTTTGCGGAGTCACTATATGCGAAACTCCACAAATTGGTTAAAAAGCTCCACTGTGCTATGTGGAGTTCTGCAGGTGTGTGGAGTTTCCTGGCATGCCCGGTCACGTTGTATTTTACGTCAACGTCCTCGCGTTCAAAATCGCGCATGAACTGCACCATGCGGCTTCTCATTCTGTTTATGATGCTGGACCTGTTTATCAATCCCCCTCTTAATCTTTTTATTCCTCCGCCCTCCCAATTAATCTACCCCTCATTTGTATTTATTGTATTAGTGTGTGTTCTGTGTCTTTGTATGGCACTCTGTTTTCATTTTTTTGTTTTTTCATGACTTTTTGTATTTTTGTTTACTTTTCCCTTTTCTTCCTTATTTCTTCCTTCCTACCTTCCTTTTCCAGTTTCTTTTCTTTACCCCACACAGTGCCATGGAAGAGCAGGGCGAGGGGTGTGGCAGTGCCAGGCACCCCTAACAGCCAGGAGCAGCCTACCTTGCAGGCGGTGGTGCTGCCCAGGGTTACAGCTCCGGGCAATCTTTTGTAAGGTGGAGGTTGCAGCACTGTTTTGTTTGTGCAGTACCACCTTCCCTCCATGCTTGCAGCAGTCAGTAGGCCTGGCAGTGGGTACCCTCTGCTGGAGCATTGACAGTTTTAGGGGCAGGGTGTGCAACTGGGTGCGGCGCACCAGTGGAGTCCAGAACACCAACCAGCAGATGATGCACCCCTGGGTAGATATCTTAGACCAGGAACAAGACCTGCTTGACCTTCTAGGCGTTGAGATTCCAGGGCTCAGTAAGTATTAATTATTTGTTGTGTTTGTGTTCTACAATGCTATAATTTTTTTCTAAATAGCATGCTGCTCACACTCCGAGCCAGTAAGCTACGTTTAGTTTACATTAGAATTTTTATGTGATCCAGTTTCAGCTAGGCAGGTGTTCGGTACTACCTAATCGTAATCATTGGGGCTCGCCTTGGCTGATTAATTAAGAAGCCATTGCACACCGTTCTGTCCTCTTGTCACCATAGTGATATCAGTGAGTTATCATTCTGTGTGACTTTCTTTATATAGCTTGTACAGTCCCAAGCTATTTCACAGTGATGTGTAGGCATCTATCAATTGCAAAAAAGGGAGACTGAGTTGGTCCATCAAGGGAGTTGAGAAATGAGACTCGAATCAAAGATCATTTGTTGCAATGCATTAGTTCCAAATGTGGATTTTGTTAAGGAACTTTGGAATTGGGATTTTAGGGTTAGTATAGCCAACTCAACGGCAGTCGATAGACCCGAATCTAGGACAATTGGCATTCTGTTTTAGATAAGTACAATGTGATTGCGTTTGCCTCTCACATTAATTTTGTGGAGATTAACTCTACCGCTAATCTATTTTTTTTATCTTCTTCATTTCTTACATCAATACCCAAGGGCAAGAAGAGGGGCGTTGCGGAGGAGCGTCCGGGAGGAGGTGGTCAGGAGGCGCCGTCCATCAGCGCTGCTACTGAGGGCTCTGCTAACCCTAGTAAGTACTATTATTTATTATCATCATTCCCCTGTTGTTGGGTTGTATTATTGTTATTGGCTTAGGACAGAATCTTGGGGTATTGGAATGTTGGTGCTAGGTTCCAGGACAGGAGTTGCTATCTGGAGGCTGGTGTTGCTGGTGAGAAATAAAGTTGCTCTGACACCCTTACCTGCTGTCTTCCTTTCACGTGGCAAGGAGGATGGGATAAGTACCCACTCATGCAATGTACAATGGATTAGCTCTTTTTCCTCTGCTCGCTAAGCTACTTGTAAATTTTGCCTTGTTTATTTCTTTTTACTGTCTCCTTTTTTCCCCAACTCCCCTATACAATTTCATTCCTGTTATCCATGCATTATCCCTTTTTTCCACATTACATCTTCCTTTTTTTGGAGCTGAACTTTTTTGTCTGTACTAATCTATAATTTTCTTCTGCTTTGTTAGTAATCTTTCCCTCTTCCCCATATATCATATGGTATTGTAAGACTAAGAATAGATGTTTGGTTCTCTACTGTCTACCGTGAAGATTGCAAGCCCAAGTAAGCTAGTGTTATAAATAATATTCACCACACATGTTTGTAGAGAAGGTTTTCTTTTTTTTGCTCATGCTCTAACAGTTAATGAGAGAGTAGGCATGGTCATGCCCCCCCAATGTTGTGCTGTGATTCATTTATACAGTATACCAGCAGTTTCCATCACACTGCAGCATGGCTGGAAACTGGTATGAGGTCCCATTGCATTTGCCAACCAACACCATATGTCCTTCATTAACCATCATTCCACCCCTTCATTTAGCTTCAATGACTCAGTCATCATCATAGGGTATAGCTCTGCACCTGATTTATGAAAGGTTTTTGGTTGGCTTGGCTACCTGGCTTTTCTAACATTGTCAAGCAACCGAATGCCCAAAGTGACACTTTTGATAGGAGATACTGCTAACCGAACTGTAGTGGTGTATTGTGATTGCATTTTTTTATTTAAAATAAAGGGGAAGTGTATCTGGCATCTAAAAAATGTGTAATGCTGTTTTTAGCTGTACAGACCACCAGTGCCGGGGCAATACTGCTGCGGAGGCAGCTGCGGTTGGAGGGGAAGACACTGCAGTGGCAGGGACAGGCGGTTGTAAGTCATATTGGCTGGGTGGGTGAAAGGATGGTTGAAAGGGTGGATACTAAATGGATGGATATATGGATGGATATATGGATTCGAAATGTTGGTGAATGGCTGGATGAGAGAAACTAACTCTAACTCGTGATGGCTATCAATGGGTGAATGTAGAAGAATGAAAGGATGAATGAGTAATTACTTGGATGAAGAAACAAGGGAGCTCTTCTGGAGGTGGGCATGCTCACATACTTCCCTTACTTGGATTTATCAAAGCTATGGCTCAAATTTGGGGGTATTTTATTTTTGGTCTTCTTCCATGACTTACCGTATTTATTAAGTGATGCAGATATGTATCCAATCCATCGTAATTCATCACTTCCCTCCCTGCCCATTCACCACTGTGACCTAAGTGCAGCATTGTGACTGCAGTGTTGGCTGTGTGGCGTCAGGGTAGAATTTGAAAGGCATATGGAGACGAAGAGCAGGTCCTTTGGAATTAAAGAAAGAACATTTTTCATTACAGCTGCCCCAACTGCAGATTGCAGAGAGTAGTAGAGTGCCTGATGCCCTGGCTAGCATGCCTCCATTAATTTAGCACAACGACTTGTACTCTATAGTGCATAATGCCTTTCTCAATAGTGAGAGGTAATTTATTTTTATTTTTTCACACAAAGGGGCTTATTATGATGTCGGGCAGACGCCGACTCGAAAAGGGGACTGACGACCTCTGGCCAGCGGTCCCGACCGCCTAATTATGATGAGACCGCACATGGTGTGGTCGCATCCTCACATTTCCCTATGGGGGCATCTGCTACAGCCATAAACCAGGGAAATGGGAGGATGTGTTCATCCTTGCACCGTGTAGCGGGCACCTCAGGGTCCTGCCACGTGGGGCAGGGATAAACCTTGGCCCCCAACCGGAGGCTGCAAACTGAAGGGGCCCTGCCAGGGCCCCCAAACATGCTTTCTAACTGGCTTCCCATGTCGGAAATCCCAGCATGGAAAGCCTGCCAGAAACCACGCATCGTAATCTGGATGATGTAAAACGCTGTCCATGTGGATTACGGGCCGGTTTCCCATCGGAATCCAGCCGAAATGATCGTCCGGTTTCACTTCCGACCGGATAAATTGTAATTAGGTGGTCAGAAGTGAAGGACATTCTCGGTCTGAAAGCCTCAGACCAAAGGTCGGAGGCTTCCCGACTGAGATTGTAATCAGCCCCAAAGTGTCTGTTTAGTCTTTTACAAGGAAAGCCTTTAAAAAGAAAATAAATAAGTCTTTTTTTTTAAAATCTGATGCTATTCTGCCTTAATTCTTTTCAGCCAGACAGTCAGTGTTTTTTATGTGAGGCATGTGTGGGTAAAAAATGGCCCTGTGACTCTCCTAATCACATCAAATTCCAATGGCCCTAGGGGACCAGCAATGTATTTCTACTGCACCACTTTTTAATTTTAAACAACAGTTTGTACAGAGAACTGTTTACCATTTGTCTTTTGTCATTTTGTTTTTTTCTTGATATAGCTATTCCTGCTGGTCCACCAGTACCACTCACCAGGAAGGAGATAGCAGTCCGGCTGCAGCTGCTGCTGCAGACTATTCAGGCAGAATACCTCTGGCTGGTGGCCCTGGAGGAAAAGGAAGGGGCGGAAGCATCTGCCCCGGGCACCAGTTCTCACAGCCAGTAGCTGCCTCCAGCCTCCTGACCAAGAAATCACCATAAAATATATATATATTTTAAATTAAAAAAACTTTTTTTTTAAATAAAAAAAACTTGTAAAAAAATTAAACAAAAAAAGGAAAAAAAGAATTAAAACTAAATAAAAAAAATTCATGGGAACAAATTATCACAAAAATCAAATTTAAAAAGATATAATTGCTTATGTTCTAGGGGATTACAATGAGAAACCCATTAGGATTTGGAAGACAAGGAGTGGTGCCGATGAAAAATGCAAAAAAAGTATATAATAATGTAAAGCACTGTTCATACAGTACATTTACTATGAGCATTGAACAGCAACTAGGCGTCAAGCATATTATTAAACTGATATTAGGAAAAAATTAAAAAATGAGCAGAAACAAAAATGCTTAGGCCTCTACATGCAAAATAGCTTTGAAAACTTAAAAAAGGATGGCTGCACAAAATGAACACATGGTCAAATAACAAGCAAGGAGGCATGGTAAACAAAGAACGTATGCATGCCGACGGCAAAAACACACCGACTGGCTACACAAAATGTCCACCACCCACATGGTTAAACAACAACAACCAGCAAGAAGGCATAGCCACAATAAAAAATGCATGCAGGCCTATGCCAAAAGCACACTGACTGGCTATACAAAATGGCCACCAGCCACATGGTCAAACAAAAATAACCAGCAAGGAGGCATGGCCACAACAAGAACACATGCAGGCCTATGGCAAAAGCACACTGGCTGGCTACATAAAATGGCCGCCAGCCACATGGTCAAATAACAACAACCAGCAAAGAGGCATAGTCACAGCAATGAACACATTCAGGCCTACAGCAAAAGCACACTGGCTGGCTATACAAAATGGCTGCCAGCCACATGGTCGAACAACAACCAGAAAGGAGGCATGGTCACAACAAAGAACACATGCAGGCCTATGCCAAAAGCACACTGACTGGCTACACAAAATGGCCACCAGCCACATGGTCCAACAACCAGCAAGGAGGCATGGCCACAACAAGAACACATGCAGGTCTAAGGCAAAAGTACACTGACTGGCTACACATAATGGCCACCAGCTACATGGCCAGATAACTTCAACCAGCAAGGAGGCATAGCCACAACAATGAATAAATTCAGGCTTACAGCAACAGCATACTGGCTGGCTATACAAAATGGCTGCCAGCCCCATGGTCAAACAACAACAATCAGAAAGGAGGCATGGTCACAACAAAGAACACATGCAGGCCGTTGGCATAAGCACACTGGCTGGCTACACAAAATGGCCACCAGTCACATGGTCAACCAACAACAACAAACAAGGAGGCATGGCTACAACAAAGAACATATGCAAGCCTATGGACACTGACTATACAAAATGGCCCCTGGCCACTTGGCATGGGGAACAAAGACAAATGGTGGCCTATGGCAAACACACTCACACACTGGCCAGACAAAGGAGGCATGGCAACACAGGAGACAACAGCCTTAATTCAGCAATGGCAAAATGAAAATTAACTGGGCTATAAAATTTTACAACACACACATCCTCCAAAGGCATCGAATATATAACACCACCTATACACTATTTAGAGAAAAAAAAGTGAAATAACTAAAAAAAAACATATTTTGTCATTTAATCCAATGCCATCCATGGGCTAAATGATGTTTCAATTCAATAAACACCACAGATACAGTTATTTCATGCACCTAGTACCGGGCCTACTCGCTGTAAGGCCCTTTGGCAGACTAGGCCACATAGTGAATCAAATAAATATTGCAAATTTAATAAAAAAACATGGAAAAAAATGTACTGAACTGTGCAACATTTTTCCATAACAAAAGAAGAAAAATTGCATGCAATAAAAAAGCTAGTCCATACTGAAACTGCAGGCCACCCTCCACAATATATTATAAAAATCAAATAAAAGTTCAAATAAATCATGGTGCATGCCCTCTATCAAACAAATAACACTCTTATACAAGTCCTCAAATCAAATGGTATATATGCAGCAGACAAATAGAGTGATCCTTCCAGCTCCAAATCCAAATGAAGAGAGAGAACAGGAGGTGGAAAAAGCACTAGGAGGAGCCTGCTGGACAGGAACAGGAAATTGGAGTTTCTGGGGCACTTCCTCCTTGCTGAAATAAAAGTAAAATAAAAAAGGGTTCCTCGCCCAAAAATAAACAATGCAAATGGCCCATTTGAGAAGTTTATTCAATCCAAATTGTCTTTTGAGGAGATTTAGCTACTTCTCCAGGAAAGAATCTTTTTCAGGTTGCAGCCGCAGTTGCTCGCTCTCGATTGTGCTTGCCTGCATCACAAAAGAAGTGCCGGAAGTCGCTGGTGCGACCTACACCGCAGCAGCGGCAGCAAAATCTCGTAGGTGCTCACAAGTGGCTAGCAAATCTCATGGGTGCTCATGAGTGCCTGGCAAGTCTTGTTGCGCTCCCCGCTCATGTAAAATGATGTGACGAGTGAGCCAACATGAAAAAAAAATCTGCTCCATTGCAGAGCTCAGAGTTTATCAGTAACTCCACATTCTCAGTGGGACGTGGAATTGCCTAATTCTGCAACTCCGTGAGCATGGCAGAATTTTACACCCAGGTCTAGTCTGCTTGGTTTTGCTAAGCCCGGCTTAGGAGACCAATTTCCCCTCTTGACTGCTGCTCCCTGGTCTGGGGTAAAACTCCTCTTCATCCATGTGGGCCCCTTTTTGGCCTGACAGCTTCTGCCAGGCCTTTTTCTCCTCTAGTCGACAAGTCGTCTGCCACCATTAAAGAGTTCAACAAAATAGAGGAGATGTCCTTGTCTTCCCCCTTTGTGGCTTTAGTTTATGGGTATTGTCAACCCGGGGAACAATCCCTAACTGGTGCTGTCGGGTTGGCTGTAGCTGCAGCACCCCTCCCACCTCTAAATGGCCTAATCTAATCTTGAACCAGCAAGAAATTTAAAGTAAGTAGGCAGGAGGGATGGCAGGCTGTGCAGTCCAAGTGATAAAAGTTACAAAAAAACTGGCAGAGCCCTGAGTCATGCAGGGGGTTAAATACAGTAATGGGCTGTGCTGGGTCTTTCAAATTGTAGGCTGTGCATTTTTGGTAAAGTGCCTGAAAAGTGCCTATAGAGCACTAAATCTGCAGATTGGTGAGCAAGGGGGTGAGCAATACAGGCAGCAAAACAGGAAGCAGGACAGGCAGGCTGGCAAGCAGGTGCATATTGGCATCAATGGTGCTCAAAACGAGGGTGTGGACGTTCCCATTCCTCTGCAAGGTGCAAGATGCAAGGTGCAAGCTTCACTGGCCTACTGTCGGCTGCCTCCGCACCCGTCAAAGAGCACGCTGCCTATTGTCTGCCCACACACTATCCCTCAGCAGCCTCCTATTGCTGTGAGCTCACCACTAATTTCACCCTCCCAGTCAACTCCGGTCAGAAAACGCTATTTTCGAGCCGCTGCATGCTGGGAGCGTGCCAGAGTGAAATAGGCAGTTTAAGAGAAGTGAGCACTGAGGGCGGTGTCAGGACCTGAAGAGACTGCAAATCCCCAACCTCCAACAGCACTCTCGGCAAGCCTCCAGCAGGCCGCCTGCTACCATCACCCTGAGCCTTACATCTGTGCTTCTGCATTGGTCAATCTGTGTTCCTTGTGTCCTTGCTCCTCTCCTGTGCCACACCCCTTTTGCTTCTGTTTCCTCTGCAAAAATAACATACTGTAGAGGACTGTGTGCACCAGGTACTAAGCTTTGTGCATGTGCTTGTTTAGCTTCAAAAGATGGGTTATCTGTAAAGTTTTCACCACAGTATGAAGGCAGCAGGTAGTATGATCTTTAGCACCATCAGACCTTGACTATTGAAGCAAATAATGTATAAAAGTGTAAAGCAAACACAAAAATATGATGGATGGAGCGCTGAAACTTTTCAGACACTCACCCCCGGTCACTATTAGATCTGGGTTAATTCATCATCGTTCTTTAGCTAACTTTGCCACACCAGTTCAGACCCAGCCATATGGAAATCAGTCTTGCCCTGTTCTCATAGGAACAGTCAATCCCGAACTGCCAAGCCAGGTCTTTCCCAGACCGAAAACAAGCATCATGGGACCGGTTTTAGGGTAACACCCCTCATCAGCCAGGCTAACTTGAATACATTGGCAAAGTGAGCGAGGGACCCACATCTGGGCATACCCTGCCAACTTAGGGTGAACAAACCAAACACAAGTATATGATGGATTTTAGCACTGAAACATTCCAGACACTCACCTTCAGTCACTATTAGATCTGGGTTAAATTCATCATTGTTTTTTAGCTCACTTGGCCACCCCAGTTCAGACCAGCTATATGCAAATCAGTCTTGCCCGTGTTATTCATGGGAACAGTCCAGCCCGAACTGCCAGGCCAGGTCTTGCCTGGACCAGAAACAAGCATTGTGAAACCGGTTTCGAGTAACACCTCCTCATCAGCCAGGCTAGCTTGAATCCAGTGGAAAAGTGAGCAAGTGACTCACGTCTGGGCATACCCTGCCAACTTAGGGTGAACAAAGCAAACACAAATAGATGATGGACAGAGCGCTGAATCTTTTCAGACACTCACCAATAGTCACTATTAGATTTGGGTTAAATCCATCCAAATAGAACGTGTCATGAATGATGAAATATGTGAGGTCATAAACAGTGCATGATGAGGTTGCATGCTATACTTAGCTCTGCTAACTGTAACTGACCAATTTCTGTATTTTTTTTTAGTTCAAAACGTTAATATTGTCACTGATATATTCACCTAACTATAACGTAATTTTAACCTTTGTTTTTTTTCAATGAATTTCTAAGGTTTATTTTTAGTAAATTAATTTCTCATTTTCAATGTAGATATGGTAGAATGACTAAAGGATGTATCAAAGAGTATGGATTTCTATTGTATCAATAAAGCAAGAGAATGCACTGTTTGGAGAAACCTCAATACTGAATAATGTTTGAGTGCAATAGAGAGTGATAAGACAATATTTCAGGTGAGGTTGTCTATGTTTTTAGTCCTTCTTACTCTCACATTAAGTCATCTTCTCATAAAGTTTAATAAACAACAGAAGATTGTTCATGGGCTGTGTAGATTTTTTATATGAAAGAGTTGCGTGTACAGCACAAAAAGAGGGTGATCATGTAATTTATTAATGAATACCATTAGTGTTAAGCATATAAATGTATTTTTCGGGTGTGTCGTTATTCTTGCAAGCAACTCGTGAGATACTCATAAGACACTCGCGAGATTGCACAGTCAAAAATTATGTTTTCTATTGTATACATTTATCTTTTTAGTGTTGATTTAGTGTATAATACTAATGTATAATAAGATTGTAATTTAAGGTTATACATTTTATTTATTTTAATATTTTAAATAATGAGTTACTCTCACAAGCAACTCATGAGAGTCAAGCACACTATCCCCTGCATGTCTGAGGGGGCTGTACTTCCTGTTTGACTTTGCGGATCACTGGCAAGATCATATATTTGACATTTTAATGAAAATATTGTTTTATTTTAATTTTCAATGAAGTATGACAGTTGAGATTTTGTCAAACTCACAAAACTGTATTATGTATATCACCATTAGACACACACAATAATGCTTTTTTATGTTCCAGTGAGATACTCGCAAGTAACTCGTGAGAGGTCAGCTAGAGGAATGATACACCACATGGAACACATTATGGTTGGTACATATCAATGTCATTCCTTGTAAAAGGAAGAATCCATCCTTTTTATTTTATTTGTGTTTTGGATTTTGGTGTGGGCAGTCCTTCCTAACTTCTTGGCTTTCTTTCTAAAAAATCTGTTTTTTAGACAATATAAAGTCTTCCTCAGATGAACAGACAGGAGGATATCCACCACCTCAACCTGCTCAGACTGCCAAAGAATCTCTAGTTTAGCAATTCTTTTTAAGTGAGACCATAAGGGAAGAAAGTGTCTGCCATGTTTGTAACCTGCAAACTTTGTAACAAGCAGTTTAAAAAGGCACAAAGAATAGTATAGTATGGGCACTACTGGCATGAGGAGGCATTTAAGATCAACACATTAAAAAAGGCCAGCTTGTGCAGAGTTGGCTTATTCTACAGAAAAGGACAGGTCCTCAGAAGCTTAAAATCTTTTGCACCTGGGCACTCTGGACCTTTTCAGGTACTTTCCAGTCAAATGGAGAATAACCCTACATATTTAAATAAAGCTCTTTTTTGCTGCTTGTGTAGGCAAATTTCTTTTTTTCATCAGAGACCAGCAAAGCTTCGCAGGGTAAGCTGGCAGAAGAGAATAAATCCCCTCTCCCCAGGCAATTGTGTTTGTTTTTTGGACCAATTATTTTTCTCCATTTTTTATTCTTTTTTTTACCAAAGAAAAAAGTTACAAAGTTTCTGAACAGGCAATATGTCTTAGTTCTCACCTGATTTAAAATAAAGAATATAAAAATAATAAACAATTAAAAAATGCAAAAAAAATTAAAAAACAGAAAAAAGCTCTTTTATACCTACCCAGCGGTGTCATTATATACTGTTTTTCTATAAGTTTCCCTTTTTTCAAAAACTAAAAAATCCCGTGAAAGTCTTGTGGGAGCTCAAGGACCCAATGAACTTGACACAAAACAACATTTTACATTTTTGTCTTTCTTTTTACCAGAATTGTTGGCTCTCAAAAAGCCTTTTTTTGTTTTTTTGTAACATTTATTTGGAAATGTTTTAAAAAAAATGTTAATAGTGGAAAACAGAAGTGATGAGACTTCAGAAAAGTAAGGGTTTGGAATGTAGGAGAAAATATATGATCAAAAAAACAAATCTAATGCCTAGGAGGGCATTTGTGTTTTTCTGCCAGCTTGTCACTGGCTGCTGCATTCGCTTCTGAAGAGAACATAATTGTCCGGTAAAGACAACATAAAAGTGCTCTATTTAAGTAGTCTGGGTTGTCCCTGCTTGAATAGACTTAGAGGTAGCTGATAAGGCATCTAGCTCAGCTCTGCTCTGCATCTCTGCTCGAGCTAGACTTTGGGGATGCATTGCCCTTAAGTGCAGCAACATATCTATTGTTCCTATACTGTATTGTTTTTTTGGTGCCTCTGCTAAATTCCTTGTGGCACAGTTTGCACTTCATGTGCTTTGTGGACATTTTCTTTCCTCCAGGTGCCATCTCAAAAAATTGCCATGCAATAGATTCCTTTGATAGCTTACTAGATACAGTTGGTACAGCTGATCCTTGTTTATCACTCCATAAACAAATCAAAGGGAGTGAAGTGGTGCTGTAGAACATAGGTTAACCCTCCTCTGAAACAGAAATGTATACCAACTATAGAGCCTTCCTTGATTGGATCAATCTAAGAACACTCCTGTCAACCTAAGGGGAATAGAATCCTTTTGTTTAAAAGGACTCTCACCCACCATGGGTACCCCTTAGTGGCATGCTTCATCATAGAGTTCCTTCCCATTCTGTTGCAGAACGGGGTGGGCTACAAGCTGTGAGATGCATGGGAGCACTTTGTTGGAAAAGCAATAGGATAGTGAATGGGGATAGGGTTACTCTTAAAAAATACCTGTTCCCTGGTGAGTGAGAGTTCTTTAAAGTAAAAGGATTTATTTTTCCTTAGACCGACATGAAGGTTCTTAGATTGATCCAATCGAGTTGGGTTCCACAGTTTGTGTAAAGTTCCTTCTTCATCACTGTCAGATAAAGACTTATTTTGTTTTCTCCTAAGTTCTCCTCAAAAAAAGACAAGATACATTTCTCCCCAGGGTGACCTTTTTTTAAAATAAAAACATATATTTTATTTCCAAAGTGCACATATAAGGATGTGGAGAGAACCTATCTTGTCTAGACACATTCTTTGCAATAAGCATGCCTTTGCATGAGAGTGTATGGTGTATTCAGTTATATGTGAGAGCAATAGGGTGTGATGAAGAATTAGTTTCTCAGATTATAGTCTTCCTCTGAATGATAGGTATATATAGTACAATGTCAGCAAGTGGTGCTATGTGCTATATTCAGTGTCTTAAGAAATGAGTGTATATATTAGAATGTATGAAGGAACTCTTCTTTCTACTCAGTGCTCACTCTTAGAAAACACCCATGCATTGCAAGTTGTGGGGAGGGACTCCCCTCTGCAGTAAAGCCTTACTGTTGGATGAAGGCTGTGTATGGTAGAGCGTTGGAAGACACTTATCTGCTCTCTGAGGACTATATCAGTTGTTGTAGGCCCTCAGCTAGTGTGATAGTGCTGCGCTACACACAAAGGCCTATAACAAAGGAGCGGGCCTTTAATACCTAGTATACCTCAAGACAGAACAGCTGTAAGGGTATTAAAGCATTCCACTAAAACAGGATAGAATATTTTCTCAATTCAAAAATTAAATACAGAAACACACATATTGGAATATTACACCACAAAACTTGTCCCAGCTATTATCAGCTGTGAGATGCTTTATTCTCTTCAATGGAGTACTTTGCATTCCAAAGTTCTAACATACCTTTATACTCTACTACAGTAGGCTATACCAGCCATTTAAGACCTGCTAATGTGTTAAAGTCCTAAGATGTAGATGAGGGCCTTTAACAAGGGAGTGGCATTTTAATGGTTAGTATAGTCCAGGTACAGTGTGGCAAAAGGGTATTATTGAGGGCAGAACATCCTAATTAGTAAAACAAAAGCTTCAGAGTTGAGGGTATTGAAATCTTCCTTGGCTTCAAAGCCTTTTGTTTTATAGCTCTTGCTGTGATTGTTCTACACATAACAGCACATGCAGGGACACACCCGTTATCTGTTGATCATTCACAACAACAGCTGTGAAAGGGTGCTATTCTCCAATACAATGATGAATGTATGCAGTAGAGTATGTAGAGATCGTGATATCTCCTGTAAAACCTCTCCCCTGGGAAGGATGCATGGCAGGCAACCCCACAAGCACTACTGCTAGGTGACTGACCCACCCTTCCCCATCCCACAACTCACCACATGGCCACAGCTTCTGCTTCCTTGTCGCGGAACGCTGGCTAGCCGTGACGCAGTGGCGGAGGCACAGTAGGGACACAGCTGCATTGAGCAGCGGAATGGAGCTTGACATGCCACTGAAGGTGCATTAAATGCGCCATAGACAACGCCCTGGTCAGTGGTGGTGCAGTCATCAGCTTTCTTGATGCTGTGGCAGGCTCCCAGCTCCTAGTTCCTCGATTGTAGCTTATCAGGGAAGTGGAGCCTCCCTCACCCTCTCTTCTCTTCTCCCCTCAGCAGAGTGGAGCAGTGTAGCCTGTCAGGAAAGGAGCACTGAGTCACGCTTGAATATCCAAGGAGGTGAGTGCACCGCAGGAGTGAGATGCAGGAGTGCCTTTTTGCCTTCTTCTGGTTTTTTTCTGCCTTCTAGTAAAAAGAAGATACTAAAGGCTGCACTAGGGGAGAGCCACCAGGTTTCACAACACGGGGTAAGTACCTAAGCGAATGTGGATACATTGTAAGGTGCTCTGGTTATGGGTCACTGGGTGGTTTCTCTTCCCTAACTAAGGCTGGAATAAGGGAGCTCTAACACAATGGCTAAGCATCTAAAAATGGCTAACATGATGGGCAATCCGGATACTGCAGTGGCCCTCAAAGCTAAACCTGAACAGCCCAAATGAAGAGTGCAGCATCAGCAGCAGCAAGAGCACAGCGCAGTCTACAATTACGTCAAGGCTCTGCAATAGTATCTTTGAGCTCGGAGGAGGATATATTGGATAATGGAGCAGAGGCTGGAGTTGTGGAGGTTGCCCTGAGAGCTGTCTCACAAATATTGCTGGCATCAGAAGGAGGTTTTGGGGTGGAAACCCCCATAACAAATCTCGCTGTCAAGAGTTATCGGGCAGCAATGAGTACAGGTAAGTGAGAAAGTAACAAGGACTGCAAAGGGAAAAACAATTTGCGGATGGATTTATTGAAGCAAGCACCAGCTCGATCCCAGGCAAGTCAAAAGACTACCCACTCTTTGTAAAAGGGAAAACGCAATCAAGTGCAGCTCAGGGACCCCCTCTTAATAGCGAACCAGGGATTCCAGTAAATACACAACTTCTCATTCAGTGCCCAAAGCAGACAGCTCAGCAAGATGAAGGTATTCAGCTGCTCCTCGCTCAGCAGAGTAAAGCTTTAATGACAATACAGTCTCAGGCCCAGTCTCCCATAGCAGCCTTGGGCATGCAAGATCAGCAAGATCAGATGCATCCGGAACCAGGTGGACCCCAAGAGATGCAACTTTTAAAACCACAGCAAGGAGAGGTGACTACTGTGCATTGGGATATAAAGATTATGCTGAACCTCATCCTGAAGGAAATTAGAGAATTAAAAGTTACACAAACAAATGAAATAGCATCCCTGCACCAGCGATTGTCTAAAATAGAAGAGGCAGTAGATAGTTTTCCAGTAAGAATACAAGGATATCGTAGTTGGCGGACCAAATGAATGTCAGTCATGCAGTAACAAGTTACCATAGCAAGGAAGGAAAAATCTTTACTAGAAAACAATATTGACGAGTTGGATAACCATTCACGCCACTCCAATTTATGCCTGGTAGGTGTCCCAGAAGGTGTGAAAGGGTACAAGTCCTTCAGTGGGTTGAGACACTCATAAAGAAAAATGTACTGCCAGAGTATTCAGGAGATCTCACAATTATGCGGGCACACAGGGTCCCTGCTCACCCATACCCAAATTCAATACTGCCATGGACAATCTTGGTAAATTTTGCGGACTTTTGCAGAAAGAAACAGATTTTAACCAGAGCTATTCAGAAAAAGCAGTTCACTACTGATGAGGTACCTTGTTGCCATATCTTTTTGGACATGTCGGCAGCAGCAGCGCATAATAGAAATAAATTTGTAAAGCTATTATGTCTGTTTAAAGCACAGGGCGCACAGGCAGCAATTGCCCAACAGTCTAAATTAAGGGTGTTGGTGAAAGGCAAATTTCATATATTCGCTAATTTGGATGAAGCCCAGGAATTGCTACATAAGATCTCTAGTTAAATATTGATTAGTTTGGCGAGGGCAGGAAGAGAAGAGGGATAAAGAGAGAGAAAACTGATCGGTTGGTGGAGACTGATGGTCATAATAAATGTTTATTTTTTTGATGATTGGGATGGGGGGCTGGGCAGTTAATCCGGGTGCAATACCATGGCACCCAGAAGGAGTGTCTATTATCATGAGAAGGGTATTGTGAGCTATTCCCCTCTCACATGAGTTTGTGGGATGGTGGGGGGGTGTTTTGGGTGTCAGAGAGTATGGGGAGAAAAAATAAACAAAGTCATGGGGGTAATGTAATTGTGCGAAGAATTGTGTCTAAAAAGAAGGTTTTTGTGAAAGATGGTTATAGGGATGATGGGTCTTAAATTACAGTAATGTCAATGGCATATCTAACAAGCAAAAGTATGGGGGCCTAATTAGGATGCTAACTTCTTTTTTTCCACAACTTTTATTCCTCCAGGAGACCCATCTTAAAAACAAATACACCAAAGCTTTTTATCCCTAAATACTATTTTAAAACATAAGTTGCTTCAGCCGGGTAGGCCTTGAGGGGGTAGCAGTGTATCTTGGACAAGGGGTAGGGTGGGAAGATATACAAGTTCATAGAAATCCTAATAGAAGATGGATCCAGGTAAATGGAAATCTGTTTATTATATAGTGAATGATCTCAAAGCAATCATGCAGATCAACGAGGTGGCCATGGGAACAGAGGGGCCCCAAAATCATGGGAGGTGATTTTAATTTTATACAGGACTTAGAAAGGGACACGTCAAATAAAACCAAAAAATTGTTAGAGCTGTGTACTAAGAAAGTATTAGATATAATAAAATTAGATTATCAGTTGATAGATCCATGGTGGAGAGCTCATCCAGAGTTCTCACAATATACTTGCTTTTCCCATCGATTTAAATCAGCTTCTCGTATAGACTTTTTTCTTATCTCCCGCTCTCTTAATTGTATTGGTTATGAAATTTGGGCTAACTCTTTTTTTGATTTTTCATTGGTCATTATTGAGTTGGAGGTTGAAATGAGGTCCAAGTGGCAGATGAATCGTCACCTTCTTTCTAATTAGGAATGGATGATAAGTACGAGATAGTGTATAGAGGATTTTTTTCAAATAAACAAGGGCGCTGCATCATTCTTTTCAGTTTGGGGTGCCTTTAAGGCAACAATGCAGGGATAGATGGTGACATTTATGGTCCCACAAGTTAAAAGTCGGGTGACACGTATCGCCGAACTCTAATCTGCAGTTGATACTGCCTTACAGAAAAAGAGTAGCCAGTTGGGGACACAAATATCAGCAGATATGCAGCTGGCTAAAGTGAAGCATGAGCTAAGGGAATGATGGCATTCCTATAGAATATTATAAAACCTTTTCTAGAGAATTAATTCCTTTCTTGATGGAGCTTTTCAATTCTCTAAAAGAAGTGGGTGTGTTATATGGTTCTTAGGCACATTATCGACATTGCTAAGTTAGCATGAGCTTCGCTGCCATGATGCTGCTTTTGCGCACGCTACTACAAGACTTTGTTTTTGCAAGACTTTGGTTGTGCCCTTCACATGAGAACGGGTTGCCTTTTGCGTTCTCTGCCTTTCCTGGAGTTTAGTCTGAACACTATATGCTAGGTCAATAAACAATGCCCCTTGTTATTCTGTTCTGGTCAGTCCCTAGCACCTAGACATAACATGCTACACTGCTGCAGTACTGAAGACTCGTGCTTTGATATTACGTTGTTGCATGTTGTTTTAACACACTTGGAGAAAGCCGTTCCATGGAGAAGAGCTCTGCTGTTCCTATGATGTAAACCTTACATTCAGGCTTTAAGGTATGGGGTCTGCTGTCAAAGCACAGAGATCGTTCTTTTTATAAAATAAACTTCTTCTAGTCAAGGGGAGGGTGGTTAGGACTATAGGCCCTTATTTCCACAGTCTTTATAACATGACTTCTCCCTTTGTATTCTATGGAATTGTAACAATGCTAACTGTGCTGAGTTTATGCATTTTGCTGCTAGAAGTGGCACTTATACTGTATTGTAGAGCACGATAGTTAAAATAAACATTTTGAACTATTTCAGTGACTCTGCTTATTCTCATTGTGGACAGGTGTGAGTGAGCGAAAGAGTACGTCTTGCTCCCGCGATTCCTGAGAGAGTCGGGAGTGTTGTGTTCTGGGTTGTCTAATCATTTGTAGCTCCTTGATATTTGGAGGAGAACGAATGAGACACTATAGCTAGTCGGGTTGGGATTTTGGGTACTGATGTGGTAGGTTGGTACACCCCTATTCACTGAGGTCCTGTTTTCCTGCGCATAGTTCTGTGTATGTGCAGAATCCCTGCAACATGGCGCCGCCAACGTTTGGTCTGGTTCTTATCTGCGAGACGCTTGAGTAGTGCTTGTGCTTGTCCACAATCCCCTCACTTCTGTTTCCGGAGACAGCTGTGACGGTTTAACCTCCTATATTGATGTTTTTATAGGTTCTTTCAAGCTTGAAGTTTTAAAAGGTTTCCCTTTATTCTTAACCCATTGTTGCGCTGCAGCGCTCTAGGTTGTTGTTTTTTATTATCAGTTATGGCGGTCGAGATTCCGGCCGCTAATAGGGCAGCACTCATGGCTTATTTGACTCAGAATGGAGTCCCTAATGCTGGTGTTGTGCTGATTTTTGTGGTAGAGGCAGATGGGGCTTACAGCTTCAAAGTGTTTTATTCTTGGGTCACCTTTCCGGTGGTGGATGGAACAGATAACTTGATTCACGAGTATACGCCTACGGCCCTTACTAATGCTTATCAGCCCTATCGGGCTCTTGAGATTCCGCTTACAGCTTGGCAACACCAAATTTGGTTTAATGGCGCCCTTCCTCACCCAATAACGCCGGTCCGTTTAGGTCCTTTATCGATAGATGGGGCCACGTGGCCCGTTTTGGCTGGGTATACCCCTCACCCACGTCGTCTGACAACAGCGGCGCTTGCAGAACTGCACGTGTTACATACGTCTTTAATACGCATGCATAGAGCTGCTATACAGTTCATGTTGCACAACTTTCAGGTGGGCCCACCTGGCATTGCTGCGCAACCTGCGGGACCTGGTGGTGTGACCATCAGTCCCCTTATGGTTAATTCAGTAATGGGCAAGCGTCCACAGAATAAGGATGAATTACCTTATTGGCTTGCTGAAAAATTTGGACAACTAGAGACTGTCTTTCCAAATACCTCTCCTGTGGAAAAACACAGGATATTGACAATTAGTTTGCCTAAAGACTTGCTTCCCGAGTTGGCTGATTGTAACACCTGGGGCAAGGTTTTTGCAGCGGTATATTCGAAGTGTTTCGGCACTCCCTCCATGACCGTGCTCCCCTCAGTGATTAAACGTGTTCAAGATGAACATGGAGCCGAAGCGGCTGTGGAGCTAGGGATGAGATTGGTGGGGGTGTTCGACGTGGCTGCTGATATGATCCTTGCAAATGTCAAGGGCGATGCAGTAAGCTTTCAAGTGGCAAACCGCTTGGAGGCTGTCCCTGATGTAGACAAACTACGTGAATTACCAAAAATTATTGCAAAGGCTAATAAGACTATAGGCCGCAATCGTTTGGGAGTTAAGCCTTTTACTCAAACGCATACACAATCTCAAACTCAACAAAAAGTCCAGACAGATAAAGATGGACATCCGTTCTTTCCTAAAAAGAACTGGAAAACTAAAAAACAAGGGCAGCAACAACAGAAGCAAGGTTCGCGTGCTGGTTCACCGACACCTGAGTCTTCTGAGCGTACTTATGACTTGCGCGACCGCGCTAAAATAAAGTCTCCTGATAGATTTCAGGTCCCTGATCAACGTTCTCCTCGTTCTTCACAGGACACTTCTGGCTCTCAAGTCGGAGGAGGGGAACGCCAAGATCGTGGCAAGAGTCAACCTGTGCCACAGGGACGTGATCAGCCTCGACAGTTTGAAGGCAAAGGAAAACAAGAGGATCTACCTCGTTTTCCACCCCCGTTTCAGAAGAAAAAAGTTGCCGCTCTAACAGAGAGGTATGCCTCAGACGGTGAGAACACGACTCCTGGATTGGACATGGGCAGTGACTCTGCTCGACAGCGCAGAGGATGTTACCATAGTGCGGGAGGCTCTGCGTCCCTGTCTTGAGGCGAGAGCAACTGATACCTTAGTTACAGTAGAAACTGCTGACACCCGGGTTGCCCCCCCCGGATAGGCTCTTTGAAATAATTTTCCAAATTGAAGGTGATATACCTCGTCCAATCAAAGCGGTGTTCTGGGAGAATTTGACGTCCTCATATGACATTCTGTTGGCGGAGGCAGATTGGCCTCCACCATTTGTGTTGGCAGCTCCCAGGGGAGAAGACGTGATACTTCCGAGTTTTTTGCGTTACGTCCCTGAAGAGCATGCCCAGACTTTGGCTGCATGGTGGGCTTGTGCCCTGGCCCCTGCAGTGTATCGTAATCAGGCTGGGTTGGGATGTTGATTCACCGGCTCATGAAATACCTTTACGCTCTATGCCTCAGCCACAACCGCAATATCCGATCAGACGTGAAGCAAAAGCTTCCGTTTGTGATATTCTGACGCAGTTGGAGTATCAAGGAGTGATTGAATCATGTACATCACCGATGAATAATCCTCTCTTTACCGTATCAAAACCTGATGGTTCTTATCGGATTGTATTGGATTACCAAGAGTTGAACAGTCATTGTCGCACTTTTGCGGTGCAGAACACTCACAGCTCTGCACTGGTGAACAATCTTGTTCGTAAGAAATACAAAACTACACTTGATATTTCTAATGGTTTCTACATTCATAATCTCGCACCTGAGAGTCGTGACTTGACAGCATTCACCGCCGTCGGGAATCAGAAAACATTTACACGATTGCCTATGGGGTATAAGAATAGCCCCGGGGCATTTGCAGCACGTGTCGTGTCACTATTGCACGACATAGATCCAGATGCGTTCTCGTACATTGATGACATTTATCTGACAGACGATGAACTTGTGCCGCATCTAGTCCGAGTCGACAATATTATTTTGTCCTTTGCTGACTATGGATACAAGTTTAATTTTGCAAAGTCACATATCGCCCATTTGGCGGTGCTCTTTTTGGGCTATGAGCTCAATAATGAAGGAAAGGGCTTGGCCCCTCACTTCTTGGAGAAATGTGCACAATTGCAACCCCCTTCTACACTGAAGAAACTTCAGACTTTGCTGGGATTTTTGAATTTCGGGAGGACATACATTCCCGATTATGCCCAGCGTATCAAACCGCTTTATGCGTTGATATAACCAACCTTTTCTTCTGCCAGCTGGCTTTCGGAACACACTTCTATACTAAATGCTTTGCAAACAGATTTGCTTGCAACTAACTACTTGTTGACGCGTGACAACACCACAAACCTGGTAATACGTATAGTTTCTGGGGCAGTGGGTTTCACTTACTTGACCTTCAATGAGGGAGACACAGTTCCGATTGCATACAAATCACATTTATACATTGCTGCTGAAATGCGCTTTTCAACTGTTGAAAAAATCTTGACAGCAGTACAGATGGCGATTCTAAAGGAACGCTCACTGGCACAAGGCAAACTCATTCTTATGGTCACGCCCTTCCCTGCTTTGGAAGCCGTGACTAAGGCGAGTGTACCTGACTCGAAAGCACTACATCACCTTTGGATGCAATGGGCTACTTCTTTGACATTGGCTGATGTCACGTTTATCTTTGATCCTTCCTTACAGACACAGGAGTTTTTACAGTATGAACACGTTCATCCTCCACCCTTGTCTCTGCTTCCTTTACATGAGTACAAATGCATCATTTACACTGATGGCTCGGCTCAACCGGCCACGGGTTCCAAACATGCTTATTCAGCCGCTTGCGCAATTGTTGCTGGCTCATTTGTAAATGGGGAGTTTAAGTCTTCCATTGTGCACACTCAAGCACTTGGAGACTGTACCGCACAATTGGCGGAGCTGCATGCTCTTGTACTTGCTCTCGAGTTCACTGATCCAAATGTGAATACTCTTATTGTGTGCAATTCTTATTACTGTGTCCAGCCTTTAATGACAACTTGTTCTTTTAGTCTCGGAATGACTATCGCGATTCCAATGTCAGCGCAATTAAATATAAAACGCTTTGGGTTCGAGTGGCAGAACTTAAACAACGTCCGCCCCTCATTCACGTTATACATACTCTTGGCCATCAGCCTGTGGGAACACATGCTCTTGGTAATTCCTTGGCTGATGAAGCAGCCAAGTCTGCAGTAGTCACGTGCTCTGTAGCAGCAGTTACAAGATCCAAGACTAAAATAGATAATGAGATTTTGGCAGCTGTAGCTGCAACGAGGGAGGGAACTGCTTATCCTAAGGGTTTCCCTTCGAAATACTCTTATCATATAACTCCCGAACAAGTTCCTTATGCTTTGATTCCTTCTGTTGGGGAGCACATGATCCCCAACATGGACCGCAGACCTACATTGATCAAAGCCGCACACGAAGGCATAGCATCCGCGCATGCCGGTGTGTCGGCGACAGTCTCTATTTTACAGCAACGTTACTGGTGGCGTGGCTTATGTAAACAGACTCGTAATTATGTCCTTTCTTGTGACATTTGTCAGCAAATCAAGCCGTCTACGGTCACCCGCCCACCACAAACACAGCTGTGTATTTCTAATCAACCTTTTGGCTGTATCTATCTTGATCACTGCGGTCCTCTTTCTTCTGGTACTGCGTATAAATATATATTTGTTGCAGTTGATTCGTGCACTAGATTCCTTTGGGTTTGGCCACAACGCAGTGCTGACGCTCGAAATGTCATCAGGGATTTGCGTGTCTTTGTAGGGATGTTTGCCTTTGGCACCTTCCATTCTGACCAGGGTCCGGCGTTTGCCTCTAAGGCGTACAAGGAAGCGATGAAGTCAATGGGGGTGCTGTTGCCGTTTTCGTCTCCATACAGGCCTGAGGGCAATTCAGTTGTGGAGCGAATGAACCGTGACTTAAAGCAATACTTGACAGCTAGAGTCTTAGGTACTGGCAGGAACTGGCTGGCCCACTTGTATGGGGTACTACGTGCACTTAATAATCTCCCAAGAAGATCTCTAGGTGGGCGGACCCCATACAAAATGCTCTTTGGCATTAAAATGTTTGTGCCAGACCTTGATGGTCTAGACGTTGTGGTGGCTGCCGCATCCTTTGACGTAGATAATCATTCTACTGTGTTACAGGATCTACAAAAGACACGTGACAGCTATGCAACTGAACATTTACCCTCTTCCACTGATGGTGCACTGCTGATTCCAGTTGCCGGTTGGCTTCCAAAAATTGGTGATCTGGTACGAGAAAAGCTGGAGAACAAAAAAGAATTTGGTCCCTCTTATCGTGCACCAGTTCCAGTGCGTGGATTGAAGGGTACTCGTACAGTCATTTTACCTCCTTTACCTGGTCGCAAAGACAACAGATATATTTCAGTGGAAAATGTCAAGCTACACCATGTGGCCGATTCTGAATAGTGTCACACCTTCAGTTTCGTGCAACACAATTTCATTGGATCCACTGACTTCCTCATCTTCCACCGCTCCTCGTAGGGCTAAGAATGTGATGGACACTATCATTGATCTTTCACCTGTCCGACCTCTATCTTCTACCATGGATGTCGAGTATATATATCATCCAGATGAGTCCGTCAGTGAAGTGCTGAACAGTCTTGGAGAACATCAAGCGGACCCGACACTTCCACCTCTGATAAATCAACCTACGAATGGCTGCTATGGAGATCATGCCAGTCTCTCTTCTGGCTCTTCTTCCTCGACATCCCGTTTGGCTGACACACCGACTAAATTAAGTATTTTTTTCTCTTGGTTCAAAAAGACTTACCTGGTCCCTCCTTGGACCTACATTTGGTTGCTGCTTATCCTGATTTTCCTTTTCATGTCAATTGGTTTTGTGACAGTGTTCTTTTTGCTCATCAACGGTCATTATTTGCCAGAACGCTCTGCAGTGAACTTGGTCGATGGAGTTCTGGCCCCTCACACATCGTCCCATATCATGAAACGTGATCGGTCTCATGTTAATATTTCAGCATTCCCGATTCCAGATGGCATCGTTTGGGACAAAGTTGCCTACGAAGTCCACGGTACGACCGAAGTGCTTCGAGTACCATACGTGTTTTGCATCTCTCTAGGAGATGTGGTAACACGGGACATACATTCGGATGATTGGGATGTGCAAGCAGTACATGCACTGTTTTCAGACTTACAGTATTATGCCGCTTTTGATGCTGAAGATTTGTATTTAAATTCTGCCAATTATGGTGATTTATTTTGTTATCAGCATTATGGGCATCATTTTTTACACAAAACAAATACGTTAAGACCTGTTTTTAATTATACACAATGGGAACATTGTCCTACTCCTGTAGAGGGGAGTTCTAAAACATTTAGGGATAAATTCACTTATTTTACAGATTATGATATATCTAATTCGGAATCCTATTATTTTAAACTTCGATCATCTACTCAATCTAAATTTATGTTGACCCACACAAAATTGATTTACGCCAGCTTGTTTAGAAATACATTGGCTACGCAGGGTTATGATCATTGGAAAGATACTGTTGATTTAAAATCAATCTGGGGCACAAAGCCTTGGCAGGTTCAGGGAACTGAACCTTTACATCGTGCCTGCCTGATCCCAGCTCAAATTCTGTTTCTAAATGATACAGTGTTCCAAACAACTTGTTTTTGCCTGGCAACTATCAAAAATTTAAATACGCCATCTATTCCGTCTTTAGCGGAATATACTAATTGGCGCACACATACAGATTATACCATTGAGGCATTGCAAGCTTTGCTTCGAAATAACACCTTAAATGTCTCTGAAATTGATTCTTCTGGGTGGTTGGTGTGGCAAACTAATACAAATGCATGTCAAATGTGCTTTTATAATGTAACACCTGGTTTCACACAGACTAGACCGGACCCACGTTATCCAAGTTCCCATTCGGTTACCACATACTCGGTGGGTAAATTATGTCAACAATGGTTGGAACATTCTACGCTGACATCAGTGAAGCAACATCTTTCTCTGCTGTCGCATGACATTAATTTGGCTGATGTTCTCTTGGGACCTAGGGCTCCGAGAGCTAAAAGATTCAAGTATGCTGCTTACAATGAAATTTGGAAACTTTTGCAGATGGAAGCTGCTTTTCGTCTGCGCCAATTTGATCAGGCCAATTTAGAAAAAGTCCTTGCCGTAGTAGACAATAGCATCAACACACTTTCCTCACGCATTTATACATTGGATAATATTGTTTCATCTGTTATTGATATTGTTCGAAGTGATGTATCTGTGTTATATCATGGCCAAAATCAGTTACGATCTGTTATGCAATTTGCTTGGACATTGCAAACTCTTAAAATGGGAAAAGTGCCTTGGGATTATTTGAATGCCACTGCTTTATTCTTGCCATTTAATCTGACTGATAAGCAAAGGTTTATGTCCATGAAAGATGCTACATACACACTATTGCATATTGAACAATTAGAGCCCTTGCCGTTTTCTGTAGCGGAAACTGATTCTGCTGTTTGATTAATTCATGGGGTTATCTCTCTCCCTTTTTCACTATTTCAAATTTAATCATGCATGCAACATTTTCCGATTGGCCGTTACGAACCACTGGGTAGTGCTTTTCTACATGAATTGTGGTCCCTGCCTTTCACTTACAGATGTCAGAGGGAGGGTAAGGAAGTTTCCCTAACAGGGGAGGATTGCGATTCCACAGAAGGACATTCCCTTGTTTGTAAACACGTTAGGTTGCACGGCGCTTGTAACGTTTCTGCGCCTAATCTGGCCTGTTTTTTGAAAGGGACTCCTGTGGTTTATGGGCGGGAGTCCCGTATTTAGTAACGGTTTCCCAGTGGGTAGCTTGTTGTAGCAATGTGCTTTTTCTGCCCCCGCATGGGAGTATAGATAGCTCAATTTGGCCTTCCATTCCAACTTTGAAAACAGATTTCAACAAGTTGAGCATGCTCAAAGCGCTGTTATTCCAACAAGAGGTGGCCCTCATTTCCGCCCGCGAGACCTTCCAGTTACAGGTGGCAAGGACTTCTGGAGAGATACAGTCCCTTCTGAACACCAACCTCCCACTGCATTTTGGAGAACTAATACACCAAATATTGAATGCATCTGACACCGCAGGCCTTGCACATTTTTTTAAATGTGTGGGATCTGGCCTTGTGTCTTCTTTTCAAACTATATTTGGTGTAATACCGGGATTTATTCATTCTATTTTTTCCAGCGCCTTCGGAGGCTTCCCCTTGATTTTGACGTTAGGCGCTGGAATCCTGCTTCTCCTGCCCCTGTTGCACAATGGCTGCTCAGCTTGTGGTCCTGCACAGACCAGGCCAGTTGCAGCTGTACCGTGATCGCATGCAACAGGTTTTCGGATGCTTGCCATTAGCCATGCTTGGAGTCAGATATGAATTGACTTTTCGCTTTGCGTACTTCACTTGCGTGCAACCAGTCCTTTACTGTCAGCGATGTCCCTTCTATTGGGCACTGGATATATGCCTCTCCAATACGTCACATCCCGTCCCGGATTTTGACCAGTTGATGGGTCCCTTAGAGGCCCATGACCAGGCTTGTTCTGGGGATGGCCGTATGGCGCGTGCAGCTGCACTTGGAGTTTTGGCGGAATGGGATGTCTGTGCAGCTGCGCAGACCGTCCTGCAACGAAGTTTCATCAAATATCACGCAAGTTGCCCACTCATGCTTTTAGAGGCGTCTGATTACGAGGAGCACGTTTGTTCCTTCGACTTACTTAATTGGATAGCATCCCTCTTTTTTACCAACGATATGGATGATCTTTTGGAGGGAATTGCATTCCTCGGTTCATACACTTTGATGGACTTACCACCTCCTTCATAATGTCTTTGCTATCCCAGAGGCAGCTCCCCTTCAATGAGCCCTATTAACGACTTTGAAAACATACATTTTTTGTGTGAAAAATTTCGATTTTTTTCCAATTTGTTTTTTTCACCCGTTTTGAACTCTGCTTGACTTGTGAACTCTGTTTTGGTTCTTTGTCTATGTCCTATGGCCTTACCAGGGGGAGGGTGTTATATGGTTCTTAGGCTCTTAGGCACATTATTGACATTGCTAAGTTAGCATGAGCTTCGCTGCCATGATGCTGCTTTTGCGCATGCTACTACATGACTTTGTTTTTGCAAGACTTTGTTTGTGCCCTTCACATGAGAATGGGTTGCCTTTCGCGTACTCTGCCTTTCCTGGAGTTTAGTCTGAACACGATATGCAAGTTTGATAAACCATGCCCCTTGTTATTCTGTTCTGGTCAGTCCCTACCACCTAGACATAACATGCTACACAGCTGCAGTACTGAAGACTCGTGCTTTGATATTACGTTGTTGCATGTTGTTTTAACACACTTGGAGAAAGCCGTTCCATGGAGAAGAGCTCTGCTGTTCCTATGATGTAAACCTTACATTCAGGCTTTAAGGTATGGGGTCTGCTGTCAAAGCACAGAGATCGTTCTTTTTATAAAATAAACTTCTTCTAGTCAAGAGGAGGGTGGTTAGGACTATAGGCCCTTATTTCCACAGTCTTTATAACATGACCTCCTAATCCTAACCGAAACATGGCTAAATGAGTCTTCCACGCCGATCCTAGACATACAGGTTCCCCCCAATCATGACATTACCAGACTAGACAGACCTGATAGACTAGGAGGCGGTATTGCCTGCATTCACCGGAACAGTCTCTCAGTGAACCGCTCACCTTCACCAGATCTATCTTCATGTGAATAACTCTGCTTAGATATCACAAGTAATAACAAACCAATCTGTTCACTGCACACATTCTACCACCCGCCAGGCAATAACATCACCTTCATCGAGCAATTCATGGATATCGTGATCACTCATACTGGTCAACAAAATACCCAAATATTCCTTGGGGATTTCAATCTCCACTGGAACGACCCTAACGACCCGGCAGTAAATAGCCTCAAAACATTCCTTTCGGACCTTAACCTCACCCAAATCTGCAATAGCCCCACACATGTCAAAGGCTCAACCCTTGACTTGGTTATTGCCAACCCAGAGGCTATCCAGCTTAACACAATCCTCCCATGTGATTGGTCTGATCATCATGCCATCACCTTCTTCATCAAGGAATCAGTTAAACTACGCTCAGTACAACCGTCGAGACCTAAAATATGGAAGAGGAACCTAAAAAAAACCCTCACAGACCTATCAACATCCGCCAGTGTCAACCTCCTGCTCCCCCCGGAAGACCTAACTGATGTTCAAGCTTTGACACAACACTACTTTAACTCTATGTCCACGATTTTAGATACAACCGCGCCTCTACAACTGAAGAGGCTCTCCATAAAAGACTCTAAACCTTGGTATGACGGCAGACTCAATGAGGACAGACGAGCCCTTAGATTAGTTGAACGGCGATGGAGGTCATCACCATCCACGGATCACCTCAAACTGCTCAGATCCACCAGAAACTCGTACTATAGAAAGATCAGACACTCAAAAGCAAACTTTTTCAAAAATCAGCTAGATCAAGCCAAGAACCGACCCAAAAAACTATTTGAACTAGTCAAAACTCAATCTATTGGCTTAGCTCACCCTCCCCAAGCTGGACAATGTACTCCAACCAGCTGCGAAGAATTTTCCTCCTTCTTCACGAATAAGACGGAGCTCCTGAAAACGGACCTACTTAAGGCCTCAATAGCTCAGACTGACACTCAGAAGGACTCGTCATCCCACACTCTAGCAACCCCAATCACCTGCACATCTAAGCTCGCCCTCAAAAATAACGCCTCCTGGGCCTCCTGGGCCTCCTGGGCCTCCTGGGCCTCCTTCACAACCTATAGCGAAGAAGCAATTCTAAAAGCACTCACGTCCCTGAACCCCTCCAACCACTTCTCAGACCCCCTTCCTGCAAACTACCTCAAAGATCTCATACCCGCGCTTCTGCCACTTTGGACAAAGATTATCAATGCCTCCTTAGTCCAAGGATTTATTCCTGAAATTCTCAAATCGGGACAAGTTTCCCCCATCCTAAAAAAAACGACGGCGGACCCCACGGACCTAAATAACTACCGACCAATTTCCAACATCCCAACTCTGGCTAAACTCCTAGAAAAATGTGTTCTCAGCCAGTTAGACAACCACATCACCAATTTCCACCTGCTCAATAAATTCCAATCTGGCTTCCGGGCAGGGCATAGTACTGAATCGGCTATGACCCACATAGTAGATGACGCACTAAAAATCCTAGACCAGAACGAAACCTGCCTACTTATCCTGCTTGACTTATCTTCGGCCTTTGACACCGTCAAACATGATAATCTACTAGACCTCTTGCAATACAGAATGGGCTTATCAGGGTCAGTACTAAATTGGTTTACCTCTTTCCTCCTGAATAGATCCCAAAGGTTCAAGGTCAACCAATCCCTGTCCATGGCCGTCCCAGTCACATTAGGAGTCCCGCAGGGCTCCTCCCTCTCACCTACACAGTTCAACCTATTCATGGAGCGGCTCACTGAGATTCTCAACTCATCAAATATCCACTTTCACATGTACGCAGACGACACGCAACTATACTTAAAGATAAACTCTCCGGATGACATCAAATCTCTCAATCTAACTTTACAAAAAACTCAGTCATGGATGACTGAAAACCACCTCAAACTAAACGCCCTCAAAAGTGAATTCCTACTAATCACCCCACCTAACCAACCAGCCACCATACACGAATGGCTTAAACAACTTACAGCGCTCAACTGCCAACCTCTTATAATCGATTCAGCAAAATCACTGGGAGTAACTCTGGACAGTAACCTAAACATGCAAAAACACATCAGTGCTGCAGCAAAAGGAGCAAACTTTCAGATGAACACTCTAAGAAAATTAAAACCCTTCCTCCAAGTAAATGACTTCAAGCTGGCAGTCCAAGCACTAGTAATTCCCAGACTAGAATATGGTAGTGCAACTCTCTGTGGACTCCCTAGATCTACAACTGCCCCTCTAAGAGCATCACTCAACTCAGCGGCCAGGCTCATCACAGGTTCCAAAAGACATTGCCACATTTCCCCCGACTTCAAAGCGCTCAATTGGCTACCCTTCGAAGCAAGAATTCAATTAAAAATCGCCTGCATGACGCACAAAGCCATACATCACAACACCCCGAGGTATCTGGCCCAGAAACTGGAGCTCTCGTGTGGAAACAGATCATCCAGGAGCGCCAGCAACCTTCTTCTAAAGCCTCAAAGATTTGCCAAGAAGAAAACATATAATTGCGCCTTCTCTGGAATTGCTCCAAGGATTTGGAATGCACTACCCCCCGAAACCAGACTTAACCCCTCAACTGCCTCCTTCAAAAAAGAAGTCAAATCTCTTCTCATGACGAAATTCACTTGAACATTGAATCGGACTCTTAGAACAACCAGCTGGAACATAAGACATTATTTCGAAATTCTATGTTTCTTTTGTACATTGTCTCTTTTGTTTAACTACCTCACTTTATAAAGCGCTCTGATACCCGCAAGGGTCATGTTCGCGCTATATAAAACCTTCAAAATAAAAATAAAAATAAATGACTTCTCCCTTTTTATTCTATGGAATTGTAACAATGCTAACTGTGCTGAGTTTATGCATTTTGCTGCTAGTAGTGGCACGTATATTGTATTGTAGAGCACAATAGTTAAAATAAACATTTTGAACTATTTCAGTGACTCTGCTTATTCTCATTGTGGACAGGTATGAGTCAGTGAGCGAAAGAGTACGTCTTGCTCCCGCGATTCCTGAGAGAGTCTGTAGTGTTGTGTTCTGGGTTGTCTAATCATTTGTAGCTCCGTGATATTTGGAGGTTTGGGATTTTGGGTACTGATGTGGTAGGGTGGTACACCCCTATTCACTGAGGTCCTGTTTTCCTGCGCATAGTTCTGTGTATGTGCAGAATCCCTGCAACAGGTGAGATTCCATCAATGTTTAAGGAATTAAGAATTGCTAGCTTTCTCAAGAAAGGGAAGAACCCTAGGTATGTAAATTCATATAGGCCGATTGGCTTATTAAATGCCGATTATAAAACTTTAATGAAAAGTTGGGCTAATCGTATCACACAGATAGCTCAGAAGCTAATTCATTTGGGTCAGACTGGGTTCGCGGCTGGCAGGTTGATGTAATTTAACACAGGTTTTTTAATTCAACCGCTCAATTTATTTTAATGTGAATCAATCACCCGCTGTGATAATGATGGTAGATGCTGAGAAAGCATTCAATTTGGTTGATTGGGATGATCTTTTTTATGGCCTTGAGTCGTTTGGCTTTCCTTTACAGTTTATTAATATGCTCCGCCGCATATATCAAGGGGCTCAGGCAAAGGTTTTTATAAATTCAAATTTAGCAGGAATGGTTGAAATAAATAGGGGAACTCGCCAGGGCTACCCCCTGTGTCCTGTATTATTGACTTTCTTTATCGAACCCCTGGCAGATAGCATTAGGGCTAATGTGGGTATAGAGGAATCAATAGCAGGAATGTCTAAGCTTAAACTATTTGCAGATGACTTAATACTTTACCTCAGGCCAGAAGAACAAAACATTAAAACAATATTGACAGAAATGGAGCAGTTCCAATTGACTGGGGGATATAAACTCAACCATAATAAAACATAATTGCTTTTATTTAATACCCCTCTTAATACTCTTCCTTTTAATCTCCAGCAACAGGCTTCAAATTGCAACCCAATTCGGTATTTGGGGATAAATGTAGCCAATCACTATATAGAACTTTATAAATTAAATTATGAAGTGATGATGAAAAAGATCAAAGACATGCTGGATAGATGGTCACTTCTTCCCCTTACGTTAATAGGGCGTGTTGCACTGATAAAAATTTCTATTTTACCCTTGTTTATTTTTATTTTTACTAATGTGCTGATTAAAATTAATATAGCATATTTTAAGGAATTAGAGGCACTTTTTAGATGTTTTATTTGGAACAAAAAGGTTTCGAGAGTTAAAATGTCAGTGCTTCAGTTAGATAGATGGGTGGATTGGAATTACTTCAGATGAGTATATATTATAAAGCCTCTCTTGTAGATATACTAGTTCGATCCATAGATGCTAAGGGATCTCAGGACAGTTTTTTTAATGAGAGGATGGGGCAGGATGCAGGATGCCAAATCCCAGCTTCTGGTAATTAAAAAGATTGCCAAACTTCCAAAAAAGACAAGATATAAAACACTTCAGGAGCATTGTTGGAGATTTCAAGCATTCTGTTCCTTAAATGCTCAGTCTGCAGGGTATGAATATTTGCAACTTAAGGAATGCAAAGTTCTGGGCCTTCAAATACCAAATAGCTATTTAAGATTTTGGAATACAAATGTATTTAAAGAACTGGGACTTTTTTTGGTAAGGGGGAATTGTATAGCCTGGCAGGATTCACTAGCTAGGTGCGGAGATCGGTGCAAGCTTTTCGATTTTGGATACCAGCAGAGTGCGCACCTACTAAAAATCTTTTGTATCCAATCAAACCTAGTCTTCTCCCCAATAACTGTTGCTCTGTTTTGGACAAAGGTGAGGGGGTTGGAAACTGGTATAGATTATTACAGAGTCAAGGGGAGTGCCACTTGGTGAAAAAGTTTTTAGAAAAGATTACCCTGACAACGCAATACACTTTTTCTGAGGTCGAATGGCAGGCAAAATGAGGAAACAAGGCCTTAAGAGCCGCTAATTTTAAGAGAATGTCTTTTTTACTGTGTTGGATGGCATATTATACTCCTAAAGCCCTCCATAAAATGTATCCTGAGTTGGAGGATCGCTGTTTTCATTGTAAGCCGCTGGGGGGGTGACTAGTTGCATATTTTTTTAACCAGTCCAATGGTTGTGCAGTTCTGGGAAGAAGTATTTGATTCTTTAAGTCAAGGAGTGACACTCTTTGGGTTTTTTAGACCGAGGCAAAACCTGGCACTGGAAAAAGGGGCTGATATATTTATTGTTATTGCTTTTTAGTTGCTCCTTCTTTGATGTTGCAGAATTGGAAGACAACTAGAGTGTCAACGTATCAGGAATGGCATAACAAGATGAGTCGAACTAAGAAGTTCAAGGAGTCATATGCAAAAAGGGTTGGCAGTATCAAAAGATTCAATGCTTCATGGCAATTTATGGAGGGGTTAGAAAATGAAGCAGAGTAAGATCTTGTAAAACAATCACTGGATACCACCTTTTTTTTCTTCTTCCTCTGAAACTAACAGAAGTTGTCTAGGCTATGGATTACCCTATGTAACTGCTAAGTAAAAAGAAATTTAAAAAAACCTCTCCTTTGTATTAATTGTATAGTTTAGTTAGTAATTTCTATCTTTGTTGAAAACTGTTCAATCATAGATATACATAGAAGGATGGAGATAGACACATCTGACCAGCTTCAAAGTTGGTGATATCAGTATTTATTTTACTGCCATCTGCTCTAAATCTTTGGAGCATGAGAATAAAATATATTGAACTGTGTCTCACAAGTAATGTAGACAGTAGTTTTGATGCGCAGTGTTGACAGCAGACATTCTGCACAGCTTTTACAAAATGTTTTTCAAAGCTACTGACTTGCAATTTGGTAAGGTACTTACTGTAATGTACACCTGTCACTCTGAATACATGTCTGTTCTGCCTGAATAGGAACAATTGGCACACTTGTGGTTCCATAAATAGTTTGCTCTAAAGAATAATTGCAATCCCTTCATTTTCTATCACATTTAGCACTACCATGAATAACTCCTGGACATCCTGTTGCACATTCAAAGAGAACTGCGAGCCACCATTATAGTGGTCAACAATTTCACATATAAATGCAGTTGAAATAAACACGTGTTTTTCAATGTGAACCAAACTGAGTAGAGTTGTCAAAACTTGAATTAGAGGTTTCTCTTTGTTTTTCAGAATGTTTTCAACCAGCGGTTGTAAGTGGAATAAAGTATTAACTACTACATTGGAGTATCATGAAACTCCTGAAGTGTTTGAAAATAGAACACCTATTACAATATTGACTTTATTAGTTTTTAGATTTGTGGAAGTCTTTGTAGATTCTTCACTTAATTTTGAAGCTTTTAAAAAATCTGCAATCTCAGCAGCTTTTCTCTTTGTATAACTTGGATATTTCTCAGCAATGGGATATAAGCTTAGATGAGGAATATATCGCCTTCTCAAATGATTGCATTCCATCACACATGGTGAGTCAGCATTGACTTTTCTCTCAACAAACTAAAGAAGGTACAATACTGATAATGACCTAACCTGTGATAAAGCAACATAAGACATACCATCTTTGAACACTGTGTGATCTATATTTATCATTACTGCATCCAAACTTAATCCTTGAGATTTGTGAATGGTGACAGCATAAGTCAAACACAGAGTAATCTGTTGTCTTCTCACTTGGAGGTCTTTTACCAACAGAAATCTAGCAGTACACATTTCAATTTGTTACCCTCTTTAATATGATTAAATTTAATCAAAATATATCCGTACTCTTTTCTATTGAGATATGTACTGAAGTCTATCACATTCCCCATTGCGCCATTTACTAATTCCTCCTTGATGTTGAGATTTCATTGGAAAATGATTCTGCAATTTTTTTTAAATTTTTTTTTATAAACTTTATTTTCCAGTTTTCAATACATCTCTAATACACAATTGTAGCATATCGGCACCTCGAGCATCAGATCACATAACATCGTCTCATACATCGATTATCAATTAGAACAGTTCAAACCCAGTTACATTTATAACAATCAAATTAGTACATTGGAATCTAGACAGACCCCCTAGTTCTCACGTTATTACCCCCCCCGGCCGTCCGGCCTCCATGCCCCCCTCTCGTATAATCGCTGGGTGTAGGGTAGGGAGCAAAAACCAGGGAGTTTTAAATAAGTCCTGTTCTTTGTGAGTATCACCAATCGTCCACCAACAGGGATAGTACGCATCCATGCCCTTGTCAAATATTCTTCCCATCATCCTATCCCTTCTGGTACTATACCATTCTCCACTGGGGAGGCCGGCCTTTGACATCTACGCTCAATGTATAGTTTATATGGCCCCCATATGTCTTTCGGGCGCAATGCGCTGGGCATGAGGGAAGCATACATATCATAATTAACATTGCAGTAGGACAGACTACGAAGCCTTTTCTGAAGGGTGGGCGCAGTACGTTGCCCCCAAAGCAATGCTATTTCTCGTTTTGCCAGCAATAACCCAAGTGCTACAAATCTCCTGATCTTCTTGGGGAACTGGTCTGTGTAGCCTAATGGAGCAATTTCCAGTCTAGGGGTAAGAGGTAGCGCTATCATATCTCCTAGGGTGTCATGTATTTGTACCCAATAGTCCTGTAGCTTGGGGCATGTCCATGTCAGGTGGGTGAAGTCTGCTTGCGGAGCGGAGCATTTCAGGCAATGATGGGATCTGGAAGGGTCAATTCTGTGTGCCTGGGTGGGTGTGTGATATAAGCGTCGGAGGAACTTAAATTGGATAAGTCTGTGTCTGCTATTCAAAGAGACTTCCCTCATTGCCCTGCAGCAGACCTCCCACTGCTTGTCCGTGATGCAATGGCCAAGGTCCTGCTCCCATGCCATGCATATCTTAACGTCTGTCACTGGTCGCAAACCGGAACATAATTTGTACATTTTTGAAATGAGGTGGGCGCCCGTGTCGCTTTCGATAAGCAATGTTAGGGGGGTCATAGGTGCGGGAGCAATCGGGTAAGTGGGTAGTGCTGCTTTTAATGCTGAACGCATACGTTGCAATACAAAAGTGTCCATAAAGGATCTGTCTTGAAAACGGGCCTCCTCTGACATTGAGAATATATGTTCATCAGGATATAAATCCCCCACTGTTGTGATGTTATATTTAGTTAAAGTGCGCTGTACCAATATTTCGTCCGTGATGGGCAGCCACCGCGGCCTCGGGAGTGGCAAAGCCGGAGAATATATCATACTAAGGCCCAGCAGTCTCCGCAGCCTGTCCCAGGCTCAACTGGTGGTGGAGACAGTTTGTATGTTGTGCGGGTCTCTGGGAATGCCAGCTGGCAGCACTGAGGATAGTTTCAGAGGCAATACAAAATCGGCCTCCGGTCACAGAAAGGGGACACGGGAGTCCGGATGATACCATGCATAGGCGTATCTGCACTGTGCGATAAAGTAATACAGGTACGGGTCAGGTACTCCGTAGCCCCCTCTGATGTATGGAAGCGTAAGTATCTGCCACCGGACACAGGGTCTCTTCCCTTCCCTAAACCAGCCTAATCAAGTGCATACGTAAGCGTGCAAAAAAGATTTTAGTCAGAGGGATAGGGATATTATTAAATAAGTATAAGAATTTGGGAAGGACGACCATTTTAAGTATAGCGATCCTACCTGCCATAGATAATGGAAGGCGCAGCCAGTGTTCAACTTGTGTCTCCAGCTTATGTATTGCTCGGCCATAATTTAAGCTAATAACACTAGCAGCATCCAGGTGTATGTGGATGCCCAGATATTTAACCGTATCACGGCACCACTCTAATGGAAATCCACAATCCCAAGGGACAGTACTCTCAGTCAATGGGAATTTTACAGACTTATGCCAGTTAATGCCTAGCCCCGAATAACGGCCAAACTGAAGAATTTCCCTTATTAAGGGTTCAAGGTTGTCCTGTGGGTGGCGTACATACAAAACGGTATCGTCTGCGTATAGGGAGACTAATAGCAGGCCATTGTTAAATTGTATGAAGATGCCTCTCTTGAAAGTGCCTGATTAGTGGGTCCATTGCTAATATAAATAGGAGGGGGGAAAGAGGGCATCCCTGTCTCGTGCCGCGTGCCAGGGAGAAGGGACGTGAGAGCGTGCCATTTATACGGAGTCTAGCCGTTGGATTGGTATACAACAAAGCAGTGGTGGCCACGAAACCCATAGGCATCCCCATTCTTCTCATCACTGAAAGGAAAAAGAGCCATTCCAGAGAATCGAAGGCCTTTTCGGCGTCCAGCAGGACCGCCGCAGCCGGCGTTTTGGGATCTATTCTGTGGAGAACTGTAAAGAGGGTCCGAAGGTTCAGAGAGGTGGAGCGCTGCGGGACAAATCCAGTCTGTGCCGGGGATATAATATATTCCATTAGTTGCACGAGCCTGCTGGCTAACACTTTAGCCAATATTTTGTAGTCTAAGTTTAATAGCGATAGGGGGTCTATAGGAACTGCACAGTGTGGGGTCTTAGCCGGGCTTGGGAAGGAGTATAATAACCGCCTCCCGCAGCGTAGGAGGGAGTATTTGTCGCTCAAGCGCCTCTGCGTAGACCTCTATCAGCTTTGGAGCAATGATATCTTTATAGGCCTTATAAAAGTCCCCAGTGAACCAGTCTAGTCTGGGTGCCGAGGATCCCCGGAGTGCCTCTATCGCTCCCACCACCTCCGTCACTGAGAAAGGTTCAACCAGGAAATCTTGCATGTATCTCTCGAGATACACCAGCGCGATTTCAGACAGGTAACGCTCTTGGTCGCCAAAATCTAGTCCCACCTTAGAGCTGTAGAGCTCCTTAAAATATGTTATGAAAGTATCTCAAACTCCCGCTGTAGAGGTGGCCGGCTGATCCGTGGGAGTGCAGATCTCCGTTATGTATGCCTTACTGTATGGGGGCCGGAGCATTTGTGCCAGCACCCGTCCGGGTCTCTCGCCCTCTCCGTACCTTCTGGTAGAGTGGTATTTGCTAATATACAACATTTCCCTGTCTGCGGCTTCCCGGAATTCTACCATCAGTGCCAAAAGCCGAGCTTCAACCTCTGTCGTAGCGTGTGTGAGTAATTCGGAATCTATTACAGAAATATCTCGTTCAATTCGGGCCAGTGTGGTGCGTAAGTCTTTAAGCACTCCCGCACTTTTAGCTATGCAAACCCCCCTTATGCATGCTTTAAACCCCTCCCACAGAACCGCCCAAGTATCCACAGAGCCAGTATTTATAAGTAAGTAATCTTCAATGGCTTCCCGTACCTCCATATTAAAAACCTCATCTTGCAGTGCCCTGCTTGGAAACCGCCACTGCCGTTCAAAGCCCTCCGGGCGGGGGATGTCTAACCGTAGTATTACCGGGGAGTGATCGGAATATGTCCCCGGAAGCACCTCCAGCCCTCTAAACTAGCCAGCTATTCCCGGGGAGATCAGCCAATAATCGAATCTGGTCCAGGTATTGTGGTAGCCAGAGTAGTGAGTGTATAACGTGTGGATGGGGTTGTGTTTCCGCCAAATATCAATTAACGAAAGTTGTCGGCTTAACTCCAGCACCGCACGTCTAGCGTGTGGCTTGGCGTCAGGGGACGTCGATGTGCCATCCAGTCTGGGATCTAGCAATAGATTGAAGTCGCCACCCATAATAATCAGGGAAGTGTCTAGTTTCAAGAGGTGAATGTGTAGGGAGGAGAAGAAATCGGGTGCGTCCACGTTCGGGCCATAGACGCCCACTAGGGCTATTGAATGTCCCATGAGCGTACCTGTGACAATGAGGAACCTGCCCTCATCGTCCCTAACCACTTTCCCAGGCCTAAAGGGGAGCCGTTTGTGAATAAGGAGCGTAACGCCTCTAGCGAAGCTGCTATAGTTGGCAAAATATCTATGTGCCCCCCAACTGTTTATTATTCTGCAATTTTTACACAGGTTTAGAGTCTTTTCTAAACTAGAAATATATGAAACTGTTTTCTTTAGTGATTCACGTTTCTTTACCACTGATTGACACAGTGGTAACTTTAAACCTCGATGCTCCATTTTGTCTTTACTGTTAAGACTCACAATCTCATGTTTTTCCAAATGATGCATTTCTAAATTAAATTTAGCACACTCATCCAATGTTGGCATGAGGCACATAATCTGTTTGTGAGTTTCCATAATATGTTGCATTACACAAGCTGGTGAGTCACTGTATGGGAACAGAGACCTAACAATGCAAGAAGCAAGAGCTTTCTTTGTTTCTTTCCTAATAATTCCTATTCTTGTGTCTTTTAATATATTGCCAAATTCCACATCTACAGCTTGTCTCATATTTTGAGTCAACTATGCGTACTGAAAATGTAACCATATGTTAACATTTCCAGTACTCCCTAAAGACATTTTAGCTTCTTCATGAATCAGTCTCTCAAAAACTGGTTGACCTTTGACAGGAGTCAACTCTAGAAGGTCACCAAAACTATGATGTGCATACCACCAAACAGAACATCATAGTCAGTTCTGAGGACCTCTTGCATCCTCAGATGAATGAAAGCTATCATTACGTTTGATACCATGCTAACCTCATCAATAATAAGAACTTTCAATTTTTTTAGAACTCTGGACAATTTCGGGAAGATTTACTAGTTTCTCACGCAGCGCAATGCAGCAGCCGCAAATGCTGCACTGTGCAGCGTGAGAAGTAGAGAGCAGGAGATCACCATATTTACAGCAATATGGCCCTCTTCCCCTCTTTCCCTAGCACCAGCACAGAAATATGCTAACCTGCGCCATGGACACACCTTTACACTATAGTGCAAGGGTGTCTCCATCTGTCTATCATAGGTTTTATACTGGAAGGGTTACCATGCTTAGACTAACTTGAAACCTTTTGATACTTTGTATGTGTGCAGTGCAGCACACATACAACTTTGTATGTGTGCAGTGCAGCACACATACAAAGTTGGAAGCCTATTTGAAATGGGGGCTATTTTCTCATGGAAACCCCTGTCTACTTTTTAAAGTAAATAGGGTTTAGCATCAGAAATCTTGAGTGTTTGCATAGGAACACCCATGCACCAATCATGGTACGACCCTTGGCAGCGCTATGTACTGCTTTCCACTACTTTTGAGTGTTTTCCAGAGGTAAAAAAGTTTAGCGTTGGATAGTAAATTAGCAAAACAAGATTTTGCGTTGTTTTGCGTCACTTTCGTGACACAAACATGGCATTAAATCTTAGCAAATAGGCCCCTTCATGACAAGCATCACGAGATAACATTAAGTACTCTAAATTGTTGTTATTTTCCACAGGCAACATAAGTAGTCTGTGCAATGTGATTTCTTCAATGTTAAGAAAGCAAAGGACACACAAATGATGGGTGGAATGTGGAACAAATCAAACATTCGCCCCCAGTCAAGAGCTCTGGGTTAAATCCATTGTTCTTTTGCTCACCAAGACACCCCAGTTTAGACCCAGCCATATGCAAATCAGCCTTTACAATGCCTCTCATGGGAACAGTCCAGCCCGAACTGCATCCTGGGACTGGTTTTGGAGTATCACCCCTCATCAGCCAGGCTACCTTGACTCAAGTGGCATGGAGAGCACAGGACCCACGTCTGGGCATACTCATCCCACTTAGGGCGACAATGCAAAAAGAACACTTGATGGACGGAATGCTGAACAATGTCAAACACCCACCCCCACTCTTGACCCTGCTCCCCATGGGAACAGTCCAGCCCGAACTGCCTGCCAGACCAGGTCCTCTCTGGACCAGAAACAAGCATCCTGGAACCAGTTTTGGGGCATCACCCCTCATCAGCGGGCTGGCTTGACTCCAGTGACATGGAGGGCACGGGACATCATTCAAAAACTGAAGGTACCCCCTGAAATTAATTATGAGGTCTGGGAGAAGGGGGGAAAAACAGAAATATGCATGAAGAAACACTCCCACTCGACCTGCATCTATTCGTCAATGGCTACTGTTAGCTCGATGGGCTACCCTTTGCTGTGGGAATCAATGGATACAACAATATTGCATTTATTTATATCTTTGTTTATTGTTATCCTTATTTTTAATTGATCTAGAAAAGTGTAAAACATTTTTTTTGCATATACTTTCTTTTAAAAAAACATAGCTTTTGTGCTCATATATACAATTCAATTTACATATGGTTCAGCATTTTATGATTCTCTCATTTGTACAGACAATAGAGCATAATTTTACATATCCCCATAGTGTGCTCAAACTATCATCACATCACATCACACCTCACATCCCATCGCAACCTTTCATGCCAAACTCACACATTCAGACATCACATGCATTTCTAATCTAGCTTAAAATGGCCTACGACATTGAGATCATGGGGAGAACCCTTCATTAATGTCCATGATTATGCTGCCAGCTGGGGATCCATAAGGCCGACGTACGTTTCAGTGGATAAGAGATACTTAAATCCACCTTCTTCAGGACCGCTTCTTTTCAGTAATTTATACAGTGGAGGTTGAAAGGGGAACCTGAAAGCAAAGGGATTGGAATCACTTATAGCGCCCTTAATGATTTACTTTATTGAAGTTAATAGTGACTACTGCTCCATAATTAAGGAAGAAAAAAGGAAAAAGGGAAAGCTAAAGACGAGATAGACATCCTTCACCATTCCTCCAAGTGTGAAAAAGATTTTTTCCAGAGATGGGATAAAACATGTTTTAATCAGAGACATCCCAATCACTTGGGGTTCAAAATTAGAAACAATACACGAATACCACATGCTGATGTGTTTCTAATTTGCAGGAAAATGTGCCAGTCTATTTGTACCTTATGTCCCTCCTTCTCATTTAGAGACCTCATGCACATTTTAAAGCACCAAAATAACATTCAAACTGACCGTTGACTCAAAACTGTCTTTATGGACACGGATTGGGGCTGGTATATAGGAAGTTTGTACGAGTCTGGGATCCTTCCCAATGGTAGAGATGTGGTTAATTTCAGTAGTGACTCTAATACCTGTATGGCTGTAACAGTGTAAAGACAACATTAGTATCCACTATACCTTTTGTTGTAAAGTTAACTGAGTATATTGTGCATATGCGCAATATGAGGAGATATTACCTTATAAGTTATTAGTACAGCTTCCAGTATTGTTGGTCATTAGTGGGTGGGCCAGTCCAGCGATTGGTTAGCTGTATCCCAACTTATGCTGACAGAGCCAGTGCTGTATGAGGTTGCTACTTGGTGTCTGATTCTTGGTATGAGAACAGATTCTTTACACTGTTAATACGTGGGGGAGAGAAACAATAGATTGTTAACCTCTTAATGGCAGTGCAATGTCTCTCTCATACCGCTGCATGGCACCCATGATTGACTGTCTGGTAGCATGTGAATTGTATGCTCATCTAATGTACATAACTGTTGCACAGACGACCTTCCCTCTTTTAAACGTGTGGCGTGTGTATGGTCCCGCTGATCATAAATACTATGGACTGTTCTTAATCAAAAATGGCCTTCCCTTATACTTCTAAATGTGGAGCATAAAATGCGGGCATTCATATTAGGCGTGCCCACCTCTTTGCAGGATTTTTAACAATAAGGTCACATCACAGGTGGTAAGATATAAAAATAACCTGTCTCTTCGCCTTGTGGGGTAGCTATTGGCAAAGATGATAAGCGCGACGCTTACCCTCATATTTACTAATATCGAATTGGGAGCCTCAATTCTGGGCAGATAGTGTCTTTGCTAACTGAAGATTAGCGTTATAACCCACAAGAACATGCACTTGTTATTTTCTTACCTCCGTAGTTGCTGTTATCCGACTTGCCGTAGCACCGGTCTACCGCCGTCCCTCATACAGACAGAACTAGAAGCCATTACTCGGCCGTAAGAAATACGAAACACGCGCTGGTCACATGATCTGTCCACTCGACTCGTTCGGTACTCGAATATTAGCGCAACATGGGCGCCATCTTGAAAGGATTCTAGATACATGTGGAATATCTGCTATTAGTTGATCTAAAGATATTCGATCATGAAGCAGACTACTTTTATTTTAATGTGTTTTTTGTATATGTACACCAATTAGATGACTAAAAAAATGAAATGAAACCTATTGATATGTGTTGGATGTTAGATGTGAGAGACCTCCCGCTAATAGAAATGTATAGAGTGGGAGGTGCAGCACAAGATTACTAGCGCAAAACAGACGCCATCTTAAAGAAGTTCTAAATACATATCGGGTATGTGCTTCTCGTTGTTCTGCTGGTATTCAGTCTTATGGCAAACTTCTATTATTTTAATATGTATTATTATTGATATACATCGATTGACTAACTTAAAAAATGTAACCTTTTGATTTGTGATGGGTGTTAAGCATGAGAAACCTACCTCCCATGGAAATGTCTAGAGAGGAAGGTGCAGGTAATGCGGGGGGCATGGGAGCCATGTTGTGCCAGTTCCTTGCATTTGTTTATTGGATTGGCATGAATTCTTTTTATTGTATATAATTATGCGTACATTGCGTTCATATTATGCTCTGTCCGCAATAGGTTACTAATATGCTTGTGATACTTCCTAGTTGTTTTTATCTGAAAAATATAAAGTAAAAGGGATATGCCCCACACTTAATTCTTGAAAGGAGACTCTATTATGGTGTCGGTCTCTTACGGTCACAGCTATGAATCTAGTTAACCAAATCATACACATATAGTAGTAGCTATGATGGTGTATGGTATATGCTGATACCGCACTCCGTATATACACTCAAGTGATTTTCCATATTATTTCCTCATTTAGTACATCCTTGACAGTATTAAGGGTGAATATCCAGTATGTCTCTCTTTGTTTGCGTGTCTCGGTCTCATTGTTCCCTGGTTTGGTCTTTACCTTTTCCAGAATTAACCAGCGTAGATCTTTCTCCATGTGTGCATGCTCACAGCAATGCTGCACCATAGGTGATATCAGTTTTTTTGTCTTTATTGCTGATTTGTGTTCAGAGTAGCGTATCCTAAACTCTCTGCCTGTTTCCCCCACGTACCCCTGGCTACAGGGGCACATAATGAGATAGACTATATATGGCTCCTGCAGTTTGTCTGGTCTCTTAATTTGCCAGAGTGACCTTGATATTCCCATCGTTCTGTGATAATAGCTGTGTCACAGGCTACACAAGTACTGAATCTGTGGTTGCCTTCAATTGCAGGTAAGCCTGTTATAGACAAGTCAGTGATAGTCTTATGTGCGGAATCAATGGTGTGCACCAGTTTGTCTTTCAAGTTAGCATTTCTACGGTATGCTAATATGGGTCCCTCCAGGGTGTCATAATCTTCATTAGCATTAAGGATATTCCAATTTTTCTCCAAAACTTTTTTTACTTTGGAGTTCAGGGGGAATGATTAATAACACACACTACCTTATCTGTTTTTTTACGGTGTGATCCTGACAGTAAGGCTTCATGGTTGTAAAATCTAGCTCTCTTGAATGATGTCCACACCAAGCGTTTTGGATACTCCCTATCTATTAGTCTTTGTTTGAGTTGCTCGCCATGTATGTTGAATTCTGCAATGTTTGAACAATTGCGCCTAACTCTAAGGAACTCTCCAAAAGGGATGGAGTCCTTTTGGCTATTTGGATGGAAGCTATCATGTTTCAATATTGTATTTTTAGCTGTGGGCTTCCTGTAAAAGCTAACTTGTAATGACCCTATGTGGCCTAGGATAACTATATCCAAAAATTCTACTTGTTGGTTACTGTAGTTGGCTGTGAACTTAAGGTTAGCATCGCTCAGATTCAGCCATGAAATAAAGTCAAGGAGAGTTTGTTCCTCCCCCTCCCAGACAAAAAAGATGTCATCTATGAATCTGCGCCATACTTTCACATTTTCAAAATATGGTGCTTCTTAGTTGAAAATGTGTTTGCGCTCAAATTCTCCCATAAAGATGTTAGCAATACTGGGAGCACACGAAGCTCCCATGCTGGTCCCCTTTATTTGTTGGTACAAATCATTTTTAAACTCAAAGTAGTTGTTGCATAGCACCAGTTCGAGACACTCTAAAATGAACCTATCCGGTCTTTCACCCGCTGTCCTGCTGAGTAGTGATGCTACTGACTCTACGGCTCTTTTCTGGGGTATGTTCGTGTAGAGTGCCTCGATATCTAATGTTACTAAAATTTCGCTATCTGGGTTAAAGGGCATGTTTTCTATTTTATTGATTAAGTCCCCTGTATCCTTGATGTATGATTGATAGGTGAAGGTGAGGGGACATAAGAAAGCATCCACATATTTTGAGATGGGTTCAGTACTTGAATTTATGTAGGTGATAATGGGGTGCAATGGCGGATTGTTGGTGTTCTTATGTGTCTTGGGTACTCCGTATAGGGGTTTGTTTTATTCAAGAATTCATATTCTTTATGGCAAATATCTTTGTCTTCCAAGGCCTTTTTGGTGATAGTTCCAATCTGAGTGTTTAGGATGTTTAGTTTGGAACGATTGGCTGGTCTGTAGTGTTCAGGGACTGCTAACATGGCCTGGATCTTGTTGGTATAATCCTGTGTGTCCATGACCACTATCCCACCCCCTTTGTCACAGGGTTTGACAGTAATATCTCTACTATCTTGTAAGTGTTTTAGTGCCATACTCTGTTGTCTTGTTAAGTTAGAGCTGCCCTTATAGTTATACTTGGTGACTTTTTGTAGATCTTTTAGGACTGTTTGTTGGAAGATGGCTACTTCTGGACCTACCATGTCTAAAGTAGGGGTGAAGGTAGACTTTGGTTTGCAGCCTGACCGATTTAATTCAATCTCCTCGCTGTTGTTTAAGCAAAAGAATTTCTTTAGCCTGATCTTCCTAAAGAAGGAGAAGATGTCTTGATTCAGTTGGAACTTATTACATATGATACTAGGGACAAATGATAAGCCCTTAATTAAGGGGCACGGGACCCACGTCTGGACATACCCGTCCCACTTAGAGCGACAAATTCAAAAAGAACAATTGGTGCACAGCATGGAGCGCACAAGACCCATGTCTGTTCGCCCTAAGTGGGCGGGTATGCCCAGACGAAGGCCCTGTGCTCTCCATGCCACTGGAGTCAAACTAGCCGGGCTGGCTTTTCCTGTACATACCTTACCACAGAGAAATGCAGGCTTGAATGTTCTACATGAGCATTTTGATTTATCATGTAGGAGTTCATGCTCTATAGATTTTGTTATTTGCTCAACAATTTCTAGTTGTTGATTCAGTTGAGAGATCACATTTTCTAAATCAATCCTCTTACTCTTCACTTGGCCTATAGTATTTTCTGCTTCATTCATAGCTATGGATGTCTCATTTTCAATGACAGGCTGGCCGAGGGGATCTTGACTATTAGGCCCTGAGCTCTGGCTGTCCTGTGAACTGTTCTTTGAAACCTCTATAGCGATTGTTTTCTCTTGTTGAATTCATCATTTAACATTTTCTGATATTGGGGAAACACTTCACTTTCAACACTTCACATTCAATCTTATCTTTCACTGCATTGATAGCGTCTTTATAACAGTCATAGTCAACTAGCAATTTTAGCCTTGAACGCCAAGGTTTCAACAGTTGCAAAAGAGCCAGGTAAAAGAATTCTCTTTTCTCACCTGTTTGACAGGTCAGTTTACAAATATTATTGAGACTTGGTTTTGAATGTCTCACAAAATATCTATCACAGCCAGTCGCAAAAAACTTTCCTTGTTCAATATTTTCATCTATGTTACTAGTGTATGTATAGTACTGCAGTACTTCATACAAACAAAGTTTTTCAAGATGGACAGTCCAATTAGGGTAATAAGTGTCCATCATATTTGTTTTAAGCAGCTCAGTACTTTCTGGATCAAACTGAGCAATATACACAATGTTAGGAAATAATTTCAACGAAGGTTTTCGTGTTGATTCCAGACCTAAACTGGCCCAAATTTTTGATTTGGACTTCTGTAAAAGCTATAAGAACTGAGCTTGTCACAAGCTTCATACGATCCAATTTCTTTGTGTGAGAGCATCTTTGAACTGAAACTGGGAAGTTTTTTACTTAAAGACTTCTCTGCTGCTATCTCTTCTCATGCATCCTTCACTTCTGTCTTTTCTGACTTTGCTATATATGAAGTTGTTTATTGAGCTACAGCGATACAATTGTCTGCAACAAACTGAATATTCATGTTGGCATTCCACATGGACAGGAGTACAGGATTGTAATCATTGATAAGTTTTGAAGCCTCATTTCTTTTTTGATTGGATGTGTTTTTAGGTGATTTTCTAGGAGCAGGGTGTCTGACTGCAGACATAACTCTGTTCACTCTTTCTTTGAAGATTGCAGGCTTATGGAATCCAAAATGACACTAGGGCCCAGATTCTGAAGGGTGTCACGGAACACAACGCAGCAGTCAAAAATGCTGCACTGCATTGCAAGACATGGAGAGAGCTGGAGAGTGCCATATTCACAGATATATGACTCTCTCCTCACCTCTCCCTAGCGCTGGCACTAAATTTGGCTGCCGGCACCAGGGACACACCTTAGCGCCATAGTGCTAAGGTGCGAGCCTGAATCTACCATAGGTTTTGGATAGGAAAATACTATGGCTAGACACACCTTAAAGTTTCTTTAAGCATGTATGCAAAGTCAGAAAAAAAGGAGAAATTAAAACATGTCTCCTTTTAATGCCTGTTTTCCAATGGCATTCATTTTTGGTGCTAAACCCTGTATACTCATGTTAGTAGAAAGAGTTTAGTGTCAAAAAGCATGGGTGGTTGCATAGGAAAGCCCATGTAATGCCCCCTTTACGCAAAGTAATGCAAAGCAGCGTCACACACCCACTCACACACCCATACAGCAACTGACTCACACACTCGCTCATCAATACAGTCAATAGCACAACCAATCACTCACCCATGTAAGCACTCACACACACACTCACTCACCTCAACACCCATGTGCACACCAACTCACTAACTCAAAGAATCCACTTACATATCCAGTCACTTACCAATAGACCTAGTGACAGATCCAGTCACTCTCCCACGTGCCTTCTGACAGAGCCATTCATCAGAGTCACTCATCTATAAAGCTAGTGATACACCCACTTCTTCATCCATACAACCACTTACACTCACCATATGAAGTCATCAGTGATGTGATCAGTGATGTCATTTGAGATGTCATCAATGATGTCATCAGTGAAGTCACTGATGATGTCATGAGTGATGTAATATGTGAGGTCTTAAGCAGTGCACTGCAGGGGCACCAGTTATAGTTAGTTCAGGTAACTATAACTGCTGAATTTCTCTGGTGTTGTACGAGTGAAGTGTGAGCCTAACTCTAACGTTCCTGTATCCTTTGGTTTTTTCAGTGAGTCTACTATCTATCTATCTATCTATCTATCTATCTATCTCTATCTCTATCTCTCTCTATATATATATATATATTCACTGAAAAAACCATAGGTTTCAGACACTTTATAGTTAGAAATTAGCATTTAAAAACCTTTGAAATTCACTGAAAAAACCATAGGTTTTAGGGACAGTTATAGTTAGTTGGACATTTCACTCGTACAAAACCCGTGAAATTCCCCTGTTATAGTTAGTTCAGCTAACTATAACTCGCGCCCGCAATGCACTGCTGATGACGTCACATATTACATCACTCATGACATGGTCAGTGACATCACTGATGACATCACTGATGACATCTCAAATGACATCACTGATGACATCATCCAGTGACTGTGTGTTTCTGTAAAGTTTAAATATTTTTAATATATATAGGAAAAGACGTATTGAAGAATGAGTGGGTGTCTAAGTGTCTGTATGGATGATTTAGTAGGTGCGTGACTGACTCTATAAGTGAGTGATTTCACGTATCTTACTGAATGCATGGGTTAGTGACTAAACTGGGTGAATGTCTGTATCCGTCTGTCTGTTGCTGTGTAAGTGGCTGCATGTGTTTGTGAATAGCTACATGAGTGTCTATATGAGTTCTTGAATGGTTCTCTGAGTATCTGTATGGGTGCCTCAGTGTTTGTGTGGGAGGGGTGTGTGCGACTCTGTGCATAGATGTGTGAGTGGGTGATTCACTGGGTGGATGGTTTCAAGAGTGCATCTGTGATAGACTGTATGGGTGGGTAAGTGTGTGTAAGAGTGTGTTAGTGAGTGAATATATGTCCCAGTGGTACATGTGTGAGTAACTACATATGTGAAAGGCAGTATATATGTGTGTTGGAGTATATAAATAGCTATAAGCGAGAGTGAGTGATTGTGATAGTGGCTGTATGGATGAGTGTGTGCTTGTATCAGTGATTGTATAAGAGCGTAACAATGTGGTAGTATTTGTATGATTAAGTGAGCTGGTGTGTGTATAACTGTATAGGTGAGTAAATGGCAGTGTGTTTAATTATTTGCATGACTGACTAGGTGTGTGAGTACCTCTATGGATGAGTGGCGGTGTTTGAGTGTCTATATAGGAGTAAGAGTGCATATGATAGTCCTGTACTGAGTGACCATAAGTATGAGTGACTGTACGGGTGAGTGAGTGGATGTGTGTGTGTAGACCTAAGAATCAGTGAGTGGGTATGTAGTTATTGGTGTTGGAGTGTCTATGGTTTTGCGAATGGCAGTCTGTAATTTAGATTGGGTATATCAAAGGTTATATTAGGGTGTGAGGAGGTGCATCAGATTATCACGTGGATGATGTCATCAGTGATGTCATTTGAGATGTCATCAGTGATGTCATCAGTGATGTCACTGACCATGTCATGAGTGATGTAATATGTGACGTCATCAGCAGTGCATTGCGGGGCGCGAGTTATAGTTAGCTGAACTAACTATAACAGGGGAATTTCACGGGTTTTGTACGAGTGAAATGTCCAACTAACTATAACTGTCCCTAAAACCTATGGTTTTTTCAGTGAATTTCAAAGGTTTTTTAAATGCTAATTTCTAACTATAACATGTCTGAAACCTATGGTTTTTTCAGTGAATTTCAAAGGTTTTTTAAATGCTAATTTCTAACTATAACGCCCCTAAAACCTACGGTTTTTCAGTGAATTTCAAAGGTTTTGTAAATGACAATTTTTAAATGTATTAATTGTTATATTAATTTTTTTGATACTGATTTACTACATTTTTTAAAACTATTTATTTTTATATATTTTATTTATTAAATTACATTGTAATTACATTATACATTACATTACAAAATATACTTTCTCAGAATGAATTACTTTAGTTTAAATAGTTTGCAAATAGGCAATAGAGTTTTAAGTACAGTAGTTACAGTTGTTGAAATGGGCAACACAATTTCAAACACAATGCAACATTGAGCTCAATGTGAATTTCTGGTTAAATGCAATAAGTTACTTTATGGATTACTTTTCTAACCACAGGACTGGATCTAGAGAATCAGTCCTGGGACATCTCCTGTAAACAGTTGAGTAAAAGCGTTTTGGTTACAGTAGTGATTTTTAAGGAATATTATTGTATTTTAAAAGTTGACACTTAGAAACTTTTTCACATAGAATCACCAATGTTATCCTATGGGAGGAAATTCACTTAGCAGGTAAGTAGTGTTATCGTTACTTTTTCTTACTCAGTGTTGGATCCTGGATCCAGCACTGGTGCATCTCCTGTAAACAGTTGAAAGAATGCGTTTAAGTCATACAGGCGATGTTTAAGGAATATTTGTAATTTGTGAAAATCGACACTGAAACTTTTCTGCTGAAAACCAGACAATGGATTCCTATGGAAGGAAATGTAAGTTACTGGTAAGTACGGTTAGAATTACTTTTCAGGGTCAGTGCTGGGCTAAAAGATGCAGCACTGGGTTCTCTCCTGATAACAGGTGAGTAAATTGGAATTTGTACTTTGGTTGATTTTAGAGGAAAATTATAAAGTTCCAAAACTCCACACTTAGAAGAATTTCCAAGTGAAACCAGTCAATGTTAGCCTATGAAGGAAATTCAAGTTACCGGCAAGTACGGTTAAAATTACTTTTCAGGACCAGTACTGGGCTGAAAGATGCAGCACTGAGGTCTCTCCTGATAACAGGTGAGTAAATCAGAATTCGGATTTTGGCTGATTTTAGAGGAATATTTGTATGTTTCAAAAATCAACACTTAGAAACTTTTTCAGCAAAAAGCAGGCAATGATATCCTATGGAAGGAAATTCAAGTTACTGGTAAGTACAGTTAAAATTACTTTTGAGGATCAGTACTGGGCTGAAAGATGCAGCACTGAGGTCTCTCCTGATAACAGGTGAGTAAATCGGAATTCGTATTTCGGCTGATTTTAGAGGAATATTTTAAAGTTCCAAAACTCCACACACAGAAGAATTTCCAAGTGAAACCAGTCAATGTTAGCCTATGGAAGGAAATTCAAGTTACTGGTAAGTACGGTTAAAATTACTTTTGAGGATCAGTACTGGGCTGAAAGATGCAGCACTGAGGTCTCTCCTGATAACAGGTGAGTAAATCGGAATTCGTATTTCGGCTGATTTTAGAGGAATATTTTAAAGTTCCAAAACTCCACACTTTGAAGAATTTCCAAGTGAAACCAGTCAATGTTAGCCTATGGAAGGAAATTCAAGTTACTGGTAAGTACGGTTAAAATTACTTTTCAGGACCAGTACTGGGCTGAAAGATACAGCACTGAGGTCTCTCCTTATAACAGGTGAGTAAATCGGAATTCGTATTTCGGCTGATTTTAGAGGAATATTTGCATGTTTCAAAAATCAACACTTAGAAACTTTTTCAGCAAAAAGCAGGCAATGATATCCTATGGAAGGAAATTCAAGTTACTGGTAAGTACGGTTAAAATTACTTTTGAGGATCAGTACTGGGCTGAAAGATGCAGCACTGAGGTCTCTCCTGATAACAGGTGAGTAAATCGGAATTCGTATTTCGGCTGATTTTAGAGGAATATTTTAAAGTTCCAAAACTCCACACTTAGAAGAATTTCCAAGTGAAACCAGTCAATGTTAGCCTATGGAAGGAAATTCAAGTTACTGGTAAGTACGGTTAAAATTACTTTTCAGGACCAGTACTGGGCTCAAAGATACAGCACTGAGGTCTCTCCTTATAACAGGTGAGTAAATCGGAATTCGTATTTCGGCTGATTTTAGAGGAATATTTGCACAATGGTGAAGGGAGGGGCGGGGCCTGAGGTGACATCTGTGCAAACGCGCCCCGTGGCGCGTTTTAAGTTGGGGGATTAAGTCCCCTTGAATCATGAGGGTCCCTAGGGGCCAACTAGCCCACCAGGAACCTCCAGTATGCGCCAGGGGCTGCGTTGCAGAGACGTGTAGAGAGGCCACACCCCTTTTACACCTCTCTGCAACGCAGCTCTGTGGCGCTTTCTGGATGTACCTGTTGGGCTAGTTGGCCCCCAGGGACCCTCAGGATTGAAGGGGATTTAATTCCCCATCTTAAAACGCACCACGGGGCCTGTTTGCACACGTCACCTGAAGCCCCGCCCCCTCCCTTCACCACTGTGCAAACGCGCCCCTTGGCGCGTTTTAAGTCGGGGGATTAACTCCCCTTGAATCCTGAGGGTCCCTGGGGTGCAAAAGGCAGTGTATGTGAAAGTTGAAGTATATAAATGACTATACATGAGAGTCAGTGATTGTGAGAGTGGCTGTATGGATGAGTGTGTACTTGGATCAGTGATTGTAGAAGAGAGTAAGTATGCATTTGTTTCTGTTTGAATAAGTGATGTGGTGTGTGTATAACTGTACAGGTCAGTAAATGGAAGTGTGATTGATTCTCTGCATGACTGACTAGGTGTGAGAGTAACTCTGGATGAGTGGTGGTGTGTGAGTGTCTATATAGGTTTATATGTGCATATGATAGTGTTTTATTGATGAGTGACTGCATATATGAATGATTGTATGGGTGAATGAGTGGATATGTTTGGAAACCTAGGAATCAGTGAGTGCGTATGTAGTAACTAGTATTGGTGTGTCGATGGTTTCGAAAGTGGTAGTCTGTATTTTACAGTGGATGTATCAAAGGTTATATTAGAGTGTGAGGAGGTGCATCAGATTTTCACGTGGATGATGTAATCAGTGATGTCATCAGTGATGTCATTTGAAATGTCATCAGTGATGTCATCAGTGATGTCATCTGTAATGTCACTGACCATGTCATGAATGATGTAATATGTGACGTCATCAGCAGTGCATTGCGGGGGCGCGAGTTATAGTTAGCTGAACTAACTATAACGGCGGAATTTCTCTGGTTTTGTACGAGTGAAATGTCCAACTAACTATAACGTGCCAGAAACCTGTAGTTTTTTCAGTGAATTTCTAAGGTTTTTTAAAAGCTAATTTCTAACTATAACGTGCCTGAAACCTATGGTTTTTTCAGTGAATTTCAAAGGTTTTTCAAATGCTAATTTCTAACTATAACGTCCCTGAAACCTACTGTTCTTTAACATGGAGGGAAAGTAAGCACAAAACTGCGTGACACGCCAGGTATGGGAATATTTGGAGAGAAATATTGCCTTTCAGCTGCAAATAGTAAAGTCCAAAGCTCAGTTTTTAATATAGTTCTTTCACAACTGAAGCATTTTTAATATTATATACAATGAATCCATAGTTGTTGCTTATGTTATGCAACTAACAATTATTGACAAAACCAATACTCCTGGCTTGTTGTAGGTGTAATGTTAGTTATTGTATTATATATCTGGGTACAATAACAGAAGCAGCAAAATACCAGTCGGGCGGCCCACTATGCTAAGCACAGATTTTTAGCTTAGGCATTTTTCAGCCACGCCATTAATTACATCGGCCACGCCCCTTTGAGAGAACCCCTAGTTTTTTCATCCCACTTAAAGCCCTGGGCCGATAGCTATGGAAGTATACAGATGACGATATGGCTGTCAGGAGGAGGAACTAACAAGCTGAAAACCAATCAGAATGTAGCATTTAGGATGTAAGCCAATGCAAAAGATGGGCGGAGAGTGGGCGGAGCTTAAACGAAGCTTCCCTGCTATTGTATATACTGCATGTCTCAACGAGACAGCGCATGCGCTGCTCGCTTTGCGAGGCGTACAGTATTCATGACGGCCATGTCCTTATTTGTATCCTTCCATGGCTACTGGCCCCTTTACTTCATTCACTATTTTCTTCTTGTGCCCTCCCTTCCCCTCCCGCAGTCCATCTCTCCACCAGTCTTCACTGAATAGTTACTTGAGTTAATAAATGGTCCTTTCTGCACTAGTGCTTTTCAGAGTCGGGGTGAGTAAAGGCAACCTCAGGGCAGACTATGCAGGCGCCTCTCCTGGCACTTTACGTGTTGGGGGAAGGATTCCCCTTAAGTGCTGGGGGTCCAAGGAGGTCAGCTACCCCAAAACTACAGCTCAAAATGTCCTGAGAAATGGGTTTGCACTAGCGCTTTTCAGCGCGTCAGGGTGAGGCCATGCCCCCTCAAGGCAGTCTCTGCAGGTGCCTCTCCTGGCACTTTATGGGTTGGGGGAAGGATTCCCCTTAAGTGCTGTGGGTCCAAGGAGGTCAGGTACCCCAAAACTGCAGCTCAAAATGTCCCCGTAGGTTTGTACTAGCGCTTTTCAGTGCATCAGGGTGAGGCCACGCCCCCTCAAGGCAGACTGTACAGGTGCCTCTCCTGGCACTTTATGGGTTGGGGGAAGGATTCCCCTTAAGTGCTGTGGGTCCAAGGAGGTTAGCTACCCCAAAACTGCAGCTCAAAATGTCCTGAACCTTGGGTTTGCACTAGCGCTTTTCAGCGCGTCAGGGTGAGGTCACGCCCCCTCAAGGCAGACTGTGCAGGCACCTCTCCTGGTGCTTTACACATTGGGGGAAGGATTACCCTTAAGTGCTGTGGGTCCAAGGAGGTCAGCTACCCCAAAACTACAGCTCAAAATGTCCTGAGCCTTGGGTTTGCACTAGCGCTTTTCAGCGCTTCAGGGTGAGGCCATGCCCCCTCAAGGCAGACTGTGCAGGCGCCTCTCCTGGCACTTTATTGGTTGGGGGAAGGATTCCCCTTAAGTGCTGTGGGTCCAAGGAGGTCAGCTACCCCAAAACTACAGCTCAAAATGTCCTGAGCCTTGGGTTTGCACTAGCGCTTTTCAGCGCTTCAGGGTGAGGCCACGCCCCCTCAAGGCAGACTGTGCAGGCGCCTCTCCTGGCACTTTATTGGTTGGGGGAAGGATTCCCCTTAAGTGCTGTGGGTCCAAGGAGGTTAGCTACCCCAAAACTGCAGGTCAAAATGTCCTGAGCCGTGGGTTTGCACTAGCGCTTTTCAGTGCATCAGGGTGAGGCCACGCCCCCTCAAGGCAGACTGTGCAGGCGCCTCTCCTGGCACTTTATGGGTTGGGGAAGGATTCCCCTTAAGTGCTGTGGGTCGAAGGAGCTCAGCTACCCCAAAACTGCAGCTCAAAATGTCCTGAACCTTGGGTTTGCACTAGCGCTTTTCAGCGCGTCAGGGTGAGGTCACGCCCCCTCAAGGCAGACTGTGCAGGCGCCTCTCCTGGTGCTTTACACATTGGGGGAAGGATTCCCCTTAAGTGCTGTGGGTCCAAGGAGGTCAGCTACCCCAAAACTACAGCTCAAAATGTCCTGAGCCTTGGGTTTGCACTAGCGCTTTTCAGTGCTTCAGGGTGAGGCCACGCCCCCTCAAGGCAAACTGTGCAGGCGCCTCTCCTGGCACTTTATGGGTTGGGGGAAGGATTCCCCTTAAGTGCTGTGGGTCCAAGGAGGTAGCTACCCCAAAACTGCAGGTCAAAATGTCCTGAGCCGTGGGTTTCCACTAGCGCTTTTTAGTGCGTCAGGGTGAGGCCACACCCCCTCAAGGCAGACTGTGCAGGCGCCTCTCCTGGCACTTTATGGGTTAAGGGAAGGATTCCCCTTAAGTGCTGTGGGTCCAAGGAGGTCAGCTACCCCAAAACTGCAGCTCAAAATGTCCTGAACTTTGGATTTGCACTAGCGCTTTTCAGCGCGTCAGGGTGAGGCCACGCCCCCTCAAGGCAGACTGTGCAGGTGCCTCTCCTGGCACTTTATGGATTGGGGGAAGGATTCCCCTTAAGTGCTGTGGGTCGAAGGAGGTCAGCTACCCCAAAACTGCAGATCAAAATGTCCTGAGCCTTGGGTTTGCACTCGTGCTTTTCAGTGCATCAGGGTGAGGCCACGCCCCCTCAAGGCAGAATGTGCAGGCGCCTCTCCTGGCACTTTATGGGTTGGGGGAAGGATTCCCCTTAAGTGCTGTGGGTCCAAGGAGGTCAGCTACCCCAAAACTGCAGGTCAAAATGTCCTGAGCCTTGGGTTTGCACTAGTGCTTTTCAGCGCATCAGGGTGAGGCCACGCCCCCTCAAGGCAGACTGTGCAGGTGCCTCTCCTGGCACTTTATCGGTTGGGGAAGGATTCCCCTTAAGTGCTGTGGGTCCAAGGAGGTCAGCTAACCCAAAACTACAGCTCAAAATGTCCCCGTAGCTTTGTACTAGCGCTTTCAGTGCGTCAGGGTGAGGCCACGCCCCTCAAGGCAGACTGTGCAGGCGCCTCTCCTGGCACTTTATGGGTTGGGGAAGGATTCCCCTTAAGTGCTGTGGGTCCAAGGAGGTCAGCTACCCCAAAACTGCAGGTCAAAATGTCCTGAGCCTTGGGTTTGCACTAGCGCTTTTCAGCATGTCAGGGTGAGACAACGCCCCCTCAAGGCAGACTGTGCAGGCGCCTCTCCTGGTGCTTTACACATTGGGGGAAGGATTCCCTTTAAGTGCTGGGGGTCCAAGGAGGTCAGCTACCCCAAAACTACAGCTCAAAATGTCCTGAGCCTTGTGTTTGCACTAGCGTTTTTAAGTGCGTCAGGGTGAGGCCATGCCCCCTCAAGGCACACTCTGCAGGTGCCTCTCCTGGCACTTTATGGGTTGGGGGAAGGATTCCCCTTAAGTGCTGTGGGTCCAAGGAGGTCAGGTACCCCAAAACTGCAGCTCAAAATGTCCCGTAGGTTTGTACTAGCGCTTTTCAGTGCGTCAGGGTGAGGCCATGCCCCCTCAAGGCAGACTGTGCAGGCGCCTCTCCTGGCACTTTATGGGTTGGGGGAAGGATTCCCCTTAAGTGCTGTGAGTCCAAGGAGGTTAGCTACCCCAAAACTGCAGGTCAAAATGTCCTGAGCCGTGGGTTTGCACTAGCGCTTTTCAGCGCATCAGGGTGAGGCCACGCCCCCTCAAGGCAGACTGTGCAGGCGCCTCTCCTGGCACTTTATGGGTTGGGGGAAGGATTCCCCTTAAGTGCTGTGGGTCCAAGGAGGTCAGCTACCCCAAAACTGCAGCTCAAAATGTCCTGAACCTTGGGTTTGCACTAGCGCTTTTCAGCACGTCAGGGTGAGGTAACGCCCCTCAAGGCAGACTGTGCAGGTGCCTCTCCTGGTGCTTTACACATTGGGGGAAGGATTCCCTTAAGTGCTGTGGGTCCAAGGAGGTCAGCTACCCCAAAACTACAGCTCAAAATGTCCTGAGCCTTGGGTTTGCACTAGCGCTTTTCAGCGCTTCAGGGTGAGGCCACGCCCCTCAAGGCAGACTGTGCAGGCGCCTCTCCTGGCACTTTATTGGTTGGGGGAAGGATTCCCCTTAAGTGCTGTGGGTCCAAGGAGGTTAGCTACCCCAAAACTGCAGGTCAAAATGTCCTGAGCCGTGGGTTTGCACTAGCGCTTTTCAGTGCATCAGGGTGAGGCCACGCCCCCTCAGGGCAGACTGTGCAGGCACCTCTCCTGGTGCTTTACACATTGGGGGAAGGATTCCCCTTAAGTGCTGTGGGTCCAAGGAGGTCAGCTACCCCAAAACTACAGCTCAAAATGTCCTGAGCCTTGGGTTTGCACTAGCGCTTTTCAGCGCTTCAGGGTGAGGCCATTCCCCCTCAAGGCAGACTGTGCAGGCGCCTCTCCTGGCACTTTATGGGTTGGGGGAAGGATTCCCCTTAAGTGCTGTGGGTTCAAGGAGGTTAGCTACCCCAAAACTGCAGGTCAAAATGTCCTGAGCCGTGGGTTTGCACTAGCGCTTTTCAGCGTGTCAGGGTGAGGCCACGCCCCCTCAAGGCAGACTGTACAGGCGCCTCTCCTGGCGCTTTACGTGTTGGGGGAAGGATTCCCCTTAAGTGCTGTGGGTCCAAGGAGGCCAGCTACCTCAAAACGGTACAATTTCAAGATATTTTTACCTTATTCAGATGTTTTGTTGAGATATTATATTTTACCAACGCATCTCTCGGTTGATGGAGGTGAGCAAAGTCATTAGAAATGCAGCAGAAGCGCAGTCTCCAAAACGTTTTCCTGTGAGAAAAGGGATCCCGCTCATGGCTCTGCTATGTGAAAGTACTGACCACATGCTCTCGCTGACTCTCGCTCTCGGCGGTGGTCCTGGGTCCGCAACGGCCATGTTTATCCAAGGTTCGGAAAAGAACACATTTTCCGAAATTGAGACTGAGATGCACCCAGGACGAGGGACTAAAAGGCAAAACAGCCAGAGCCTGCTAAAGTGTTGGGAGGGGGCGCGGGTACAGGGAGAGAACTGTCCAGATGGACCCGATGCAGTGACTGACAGGCACAGCGACAAACACTTTTTGTTTTCAGCACATAATCTGCCCAATGACGCGTGACAGCCCACAGCCCCTCCATGTTTCTCTATGCTAGTCTCCCGCGCTTCATTTTTTTTATAATTTTGGTGGGATTCGCGACCCCAATGCGAATTCCGCTGAAATTATATTAAAAAAATGCTTTTTTGGCCCTGGGGGGCCTTGTGGGACCCCCTGAGCAGGCCTTGGGGGTCAGGGTGTTTCAACCCTGCCCCCCTTTCTTGTTTTTCACCTTTGTTTTTACTGTTTTCTTGTGACTCGGTTCTACCGAGTCACAAGATGGCTGCCAACTCTTCCTGGTTTGGAGTGTTGGCAGCTAATCACAGTGAAGCTCGTGGTCGGGAGGGTTTGCGAATCCACCGCGTCCCTATATATCGAAACTTTTATTTTTGGAATTTCTCAGCAACTACTGAACGGATTTACACCATTTAAAAAAAGGATGCTTTCTGAACCAAGCACTACCTTTTTGCCAAATTTGGTGTAATTCCGTTCAGCAGTTCGAGCTGTAGCCGTTTCTAAAGTTTCCTATGGGAAATTGATTTTCCGACCCCTATTTTTTTAAATTTCTCAGGAACTACTCAACGGATTTACACCATGTAAGAAAAAGGACTCTTTCTGAACCAAGGGCTACCTTTTTGCCAAATTTGGTGTAATTCCGTTCAGCAGTTCGGGCTGTAGCCGTGTCTAAAGTTTCCTATGGAAATTAACATGGAGAAAAGACGTTTTGGGACCCCCCTTTTTTCTCGGCCCCCGCTTGGCGAGTCACCCCGAAACTTTCAAGACAGGAGCTGACCGGAGCGCCCCACTAGTTTTGAAAATTTCACGAAGATTCGTCAAACGACGCTAAAGTTATTGGGAAAACAAAAAAGGCTATTCCTATGGAAAATAGTTCCTAACTATAACTACCTACTGGCGACCGCACATATATACACATTACTTACTGGCGGTCACCAGTAGGTAGTTATAGTTAGGACCTTGTTTCTATTCAAAAAGCATTTCTTTTGCCAATATCTTTGGCGCTGTTTAACAAATCTTCACGTATTTTTCAAAACTAATGGCCCACTCCCTTCAGCTGTTGTGTTGAAAGTTTCAGGGTGATTGGTCAAGAAGGGGCTGAGATAAAGGGGGGGTCCCAAAATGCTTTATCTCCATATTAATTTCCATAGGAAACTTTAGACACGGCTACAGCTCAAACTGCTGAAAGGAATTACACTAACTTTGGCTAAAAGGAGGCTCTTGATTTAGAAAGCACTCTTTTTGTTAAATGGTGTAAATCCATTCAGAAGATCCTGAGAAATGTAAGCATTTCTCAGATATACAAATATGGCTGGGGAGGATCCGCGAACCCTTCCGATCTCGAGCCTGCAATCTGGTTGGCTGCCAACAGTTCCAACCAGGAAGTGTTGGCAGCCATCTTGTGACTCGGGTAAACCGAGTCACAAGGAATAAGGTTAAAAAACTTTAAAAATTAGGAAAAGGGGGCATGGGTAGAAACACCCTAACCGCCTAGGCCCGCTCAGGGGGTCCCACAGGAACACCCAGGGCCCGAAAAAGCATTTTTTTAATACAATTTCGGTGGGATACGCGTTGGATCCGCGAATCTGGCAGAAATTGATTTTAAAAAACAAAGTATGGGCTCCCGCACCTCGTTTATTTTGGCTCACGGGTGGGCCAGGTCCCGGGGGCAATGATCTAAATGCATGCAGGGTCCTGCAAGGGCCCCCGCAGCCCTGGGGACCGCCACCTCCCCAGTGCTATGTTCATCAATTGCGGTGGGCCACACGGGCCCTCCACTTCCCCAGGGTCCGCCACCTCCCCGGGGCTTTTTTTATTTAAATAAAGGCATGGGGGGGCTCCTGGCCCCTCAAGCTGCTCCGGGGACTGCCACCACCGGGGGCTAATTTTGTTAAATGTGGGGGACCACGTGGCCCCCCACAGCCCTGGGGACTGCCACCTCCTCTGGGCTACATTGAGAAGATGTATGGGGGGCTCCAACTCCCCCATGGAACCCAGGGGGCTGCCACCTCCCCGGGGCTATATTAGAAAATAAAGTATAGGGGCGTTATAGCCCCCCCACACAGCCCTCTGGACCACCACCTCCCCAGGGCTTTAATATTGTTGGAGGGGGCTGTGCCGTCCCCCTCGTGGAGTAATAAATGACCCTAAGGACCACCAGCCCGCAGGGCTGCTGGCTCACGCAATGGGGTGCCCTCCCCCCGGGACATTGCAGTTTGCTATGGGATGGCGGGAGCACTGCTCCTGCCATCCCATAGCAAACAAGTGCTCCACTTTGAACAAGTGAGAGCATTTTGCTCTCACTTGTTCAAAGTGGAGCACTTTGCTTTTTACCCTTCGGGAGCTGCATGTCAGAGAAGTTAGCTAAAGAACAATAATGAATTCAACCCAGATGTGTGACTGAAAAGATTCAGCGCTCCTTCCATCATCTCCTTGTGTTTGCTTTGTTCGCCCTAAGTTGGCAGGGTATGCCCAGACGTGGGTCCCTTGCTCACTTTGCCACTGGATTCAAGCTAGCCTGGCTGATATGGGGTGTTTCCCCGATACCAGCCCCATGATGCTTGTTTCTGGTCCAGGAAAGACCTGGATTGGCAGTTCAGGCTAGACTGTTCCCACGAGGCACAGGGTCAAGACAGATTTGCATATAACTGGGTCTGAACTGGGGTGGTGAAGTGAGCTAAAGAACGATAATGGATTCAACCCAGATCTGTGACTGGGGGTGAGTGTCTGAAAAGTTTCAGCGCTCTGTCCATCATCTCCTTGTGTTAGGTTTGTTTGCCCTAAGTTGGCAGGGTATGCTCAGACGTGGGTCCATTGCTCACTTTGCCACTGGATTCAAGCTGGTCTGGCTGATGAGGGGTGTTACCCCAAAACCGGTCCCAGGATGCTTGTTTTTAGTCCAGGGAAGACCTGGCTGGACAGTTCAGGCTGGACTGTTCCCATGAGGCACAGAGTCAAGATTGATTTGCATATAGCTGGGTCTGAACTGGGGTGGCGAAGTGAGCTAAAGAACGATAATGGATTCAACCCAGATCTGTGACTGGGGGTGAGTGTCTGAAATGTGTCAGCGCTGCGTCCATCATCTCCTTGTGTTTACAATAGCACACTCACCACACAAGAGCCCAAGAAGAGTATGCACAGCAACACTAGAAAGGAACATAGCTTTAGCAAATAGTCAAGAGCAGGGCTTTCAAGGAAAGAAATGGAGAACAAACAGGCATGTCAAGCACAAGGATTCTAGGAACTGTAACACACCAGTGATTGGAAATTCAACGCAACTAGAGACTGCAATAGAAACACTGAGAAAGGGAACACAACCAAGTGGCAGAATCTAGGAGACTAGGGAGAAACTACAAGACTAATGACAGAAGCAAAATAAATAAGAAAAGAGAAATAATAGCAGAAACAAATGGAACAAACTAAGACAAACTACAAAGGGAGCAGCTCAGGGGGCTGCACCTGACTGTAGAAAAAAGGCAGACAAGGTAATAAAGCAAAAGAAATACGGGGCTGAGAGAAATCTACAGCAAACTGTACAGGGTTACGACAAAGGCACTGGCTGAAGCAAGGTAGGAACTAGACAGGAAAACAGGCAACAAGCAGAGGTTAAAACTTCAATGCACGAACAAGGTGCTTCAGGCTATAGCAGGCAATAGCAGCTAATAGGCAGTTCTAGACAGCAGCAAGCCTAAGGTGGAGTCACATGACTGAGCTGAACAAGACAACTCACAGGTGTGTGCAATTCCCACCTCTCTCAAGTCCCGGAAGAAGCAATTTGATGCTTAGGAACAGCAAGTCTAATCTAATTGAAAGTATTTCACAGTGGATGCTGGGTCTCTATGAGTACCGGGCAGTGCATTATGGAACCCGTAGTCCATGGAAGCAAATATACGTTTTCCAATGTGTCCAAGATTAAAATGAGAAGCATGCAGGAGTCATACAGCGACTTTGGGTACATTTTAGAGGTGCTTTTTAGGCTGCAGTTGGTCCTTGTATGGCGTCCCCTAGAGGTGGAATGATGTAATTGCAAAACGGCAGCTGAATTGTGAAATACAGCACTGGGGTAAAGATGTCATAATAGAGCTTCTTCTTTGGTTGCCAAGCAAACCCCAGGATTTGCAGCCTTATAACATGCCCTTTCAAAGGTTAGAGTCTGTCCATAGAATGTTATCTGAGGTTTCCAATCCAAAATGAAGAAAGGTAATTTTCCTGTGATGTCAGTTCCTGATAGAACCATGTATGAAGAGGCAATTCCTAGTGAAGCAGGTGTTGCACCTCATGTGTTGCCTTAATTTTCAATGCATTCTTCATCCACTTGCCTTTGTTATAGTCTCTGATTTCTGCTCCTTGTAGCAGGATGTTTCTACTAGATTCTACTTCTGGAATTAAGCCTGGCTCTTTTTTCTCCTTCCTTATCTTCGCGAGGAGTTTGGTTGCCTTGCCATTCTCTTCATTACTAATCTTCATCATCAATCAGTTTTAAGATTGCCACGCAGATGTTTTGCCACTTTGTGGGGTTTTCTTCTATTTGGGAGGCTCTTAACACCTTCCACATTTACTATTCTGTGCAAGATGGCATTGTGGCTACTGCTGTGCGTCACACATTCTTCAGAAAATCCAGAAGTGTGCTCATCAAACCATCCAAGCATACCATTCTTGACGCCTGTGCATGCCTAGGAATTCCTGAACCACATCACACATCAGGTGGCAAATAGAATAATTGACATTAGCAAATTTCATTTGTGAGTCACAGATTGGCAGAGGATACATGAATTTAGTCACAATTAAACTTTTGGAAGTATAGCAAAATTTCACGTACGAGCAAATCTGCTGTCTTGGCTTAGTTTTGGGTGTTCTTACAAACTCTAATTTTTGGATATTCATGAAAAATGTTCACATTTATTAGAATGAAAGGTTCATATAAACTCAATAAATACATAACATTTCAGTAAGACAATTCACTAACCTTTTGTCGGTAGATTCCTTCCCTGAAGAAACTCAGAAACATACTAATGTTGAGGGCAAAGGTAAAGCTTTTTTAGAGTCTGGCAGAGGGCACAATACCACTTCAACCTAGGCAGGTGTAGAATAAGGGTTTCCCCGTGGGGAAAAATATTTTGCACATGGAGAAACAAAAAAAACAAAAAAATCAGTGCATAAATACCTCACCTTGACATTTCCGCATGAGGACGTGGTTTTCCAACATCATGCTAAGTGGAAATGCTTGTGAATTCGAGTGTGCTGGAGACCTGCAGCTATCACAAATTTTTAGTACTACTTCTTCATTTGTTTGAAGATTCCTAGAAGGCTGTACATTCACCCTGAGTGTTGGAATAATCATTAGAGAGTCAGTGGCGGCTCGCTGATGGAGTGCTGATTGGCGGTGGGGCAGGGTGGGGGTCTAGCGGACTCGGATATATGACGGACAGAACTCAGAGTAAGCCCTACACTGAGTTCTGTCCGTCGTTTGTCCGAGTCCACTACCCCCCCACCCTGCCCCTCCCCCACCCCACCACCCTGCAGCACTCCCTCGGCGAGCCGCCACTGTAGAGACAGCAGAATTTATCCACAGTCCGTTGCTGAATTGGCCTCTAAGTTCTCAGACTCAAACAAATTACGAACATTACCAAAAGGAACAAGAGCCACATGCTCATGAAACACGATGGTTTGTTTATATCTTTACATAGTGTAATAAATAATAAGAAAATATGACAATAGGTATATAGATATATTTTCCATTATGCTATATCAGATGCTCAACTATCGTTTTACTGGAACTAAAAAATGAAATGTGATGACTGGCAAAGCAGACTCATTATCCGTGACCTTAGGACCGTCTACTGTGTAGCAGCTGCTGGAGCTTCTATTCTATTTGCAGAGATGTTGGTATGTCTCCCTTTAGCTCTTTGTATTATAAATGTTAAGCCTATGGCGTACAAGGACTAAAGCCCCTTAAAGACTGCCTGGAATCTCTGTCTGATCTGCTCTCCCTAGGTGAATGCTTGCTATGCATGTTGCTGGGAGCTGCAGAAGACGCGCTGCATTAGAGTTTGGTTTTGCAGTGCATTTAATTTAATGTGAGATATTGGGGCATATTATCAAGGAGATGCGATAATTATCGCAAATCGCGCTTAGCGCGATTTACTTTATCGCTGGATTACATCGCTGTGTTAGCGACGTATTATCAACGTTTTGCTAACAGGGGATGTAATTCCAGCGATAGAGGCCGATTATCAGGAATAGCGCGTGAAATCCAGCGATGATTTCACAGCGCTAAGGAGAAGCTTGCTGATAGGGGAGTGTGGACCTAACCTGGCAATTCATGTCCCATTATCAGTATGCCTAAGTCAATTTAAAAGCAGGCGTTACATTCCTGCGATAACCGCGGTTAGCGCGGTTATTTTTATCGCTTCGCGGGTCTGCTGCATGGCTTGTAAATATCGCAAAGCCGTGTTAGCGAGGATTCCCATGTTGTTGTGCTCAGGAACGCCTACTTTGCATGTCATTAGCGATATTGATCGCTGACATGCAAAGTCGCAAGGAAACACGCGCTAACGCTTGTTAGCGTGTCCTTGAGAATAGGGTGAAGGAAAATCGCCGCTTTTTCGGCGCTATGTGCCGAAAAGCGGCGATGTTTCCCTTGATAATATGCCCCTTATTTTCTTCAGGGTTTCTCTACTGAGGCTGAGAAATTTGTGTATTTTGACCTGCTTCAATATTACTGCACGATTGGGATTTGAATGTTCTTATGTTCAAACATATAATGAAAGGGTTGGAGGAGCACTCCGCTTATTCCTCGTTTTATACAGAAAAAATTGGTGCTACAGCACTACACTTGCTGTCATCCCAAGTGTAACGAGATTTGTTCGGTTTAACCAGGGAGGACAGCTCTGCTGAACTTCAAGTTTGTTTGTATTCGTCACGGTTGGGGAGAGGTATCTATAGAGGCTTCGCCCAACGCGCATAATCCTTCATTTATGGTGCCTTAAGCAGATATCACTTTAGCGCTCAGGGCAATTTGTTTTAACTCATTGTGATAACACTATTGAGGTTGGCCCCTGAGGAAGGGACTACGATGTCCCGAAATGCCTCGGGCACACACAAGAATGTTTTTTTCTATTGTTTATGTATTCAAACAAATATAGTTACATTGTTTATGTACAAAGAGAGTTATCAATTATGAACACATAATGTATATGTTGATGCATTGAATATGATTATGATATATACATATGCAAAAATGAAGTTTATTTGAATAAGATCAAAGTTTAATTTGTTTCGTATTCAAGATTTTGAATTTCTTAAGATAGATTGGGGTTTTAGTACCTAATGAACAGTGCACAGCACTAGCAAGTTGACCGACTTGTAACAGTTTTTTCTTATGTTCAAACAGCCAGTTTTAAATGAAAACAGCTTTACGAAAAAATATATTTACTTCTTGTATTCAATAGTTACAGGCAAACAATTAGATGAGTCAACTATCCAATGATTAGTCCTTATGTATGCGTTTACCTACTTTACAAGTTAGGTAAAATAATGATATTTGTATAGCGTTAAGCTCGATGGGAAGCAGTGGGGTGCTGGACAACAGGCGAGAGCCCAGGGGTTCGAGTCATATCATTTACAATCAAGGGTAACATGAAGGGGCTACAGTGCAGGGGAGTTAATGCAGCTGATAGGGTGTGTCGTCAGCTTCTTTCTGAGATGCAAGAGGAGTGGACAGCAGTTCTGATGCTGATGGGAATGTGGTCGCGGTACTGGGTGTGAAGTTGGAGAAGGCCAGCCTCTGTTTTTAGCTTTTAGCGCCTTTACATTTTCACTCTATGTCCTGCCTCCTAGAGCGGTGCTGCTGAGGTGGTTCGTTTTGTGGTCAGATGTATTGGTGTACCATTTTCGATGGCCTGTAGATGTAGCAGCTGGTCTTGAAGATGATAGTTTCCTGGAGAGGAAGGCAGTATAGTCCAATCAGCATTGGGGTCATGTGGATACAATTCTTCATATGTAACAGTGTGTAAGATACCTTTCAGGGGAGTCAAATTGGAATGTATGACATTACAACGCATACATTCACAACGCATGGCTTCACAATGCGGTCGTTACAACGACCGCGTTGTTACCACGCTTGCCATTACATCGCAAGTCGTACCAACGACTTGCTGTAGGGGGCGCGCTGGACTTAGGAATAGTATTAATTACTATTCCTACTCCAGTTTGTGCAACAGCAGGGAAGGTGTTGGATTTAAAATCCAACACATTCCCTGGTGTTGCACGTCTCCTACAGTAAGTAATTGATACGACTTGTGATGTAATGGCACGCGTGGTAACAACGCGGTCGTTGTAACGACCGCGTTGTGAAGCCATGCTTTGTGGAAACAGCGTTGTAAACGCTGTTTCCCGTCAAATTGGTGCCTAAGAGGTCATTGAGCAGAACCTTTCTTCAGCTCAGGTGGGAGAGGACCAAAGCCTGCACAGTTGTTTTGAAATCAATTTTTGGAAGAGTCAGCTTCACTCTCTTCATGAGCAAGAGCTGGTACTGTGCTTTGTTGGGTTTCCTGGTGACGTGTTCTTTGAATGTTAGGTCTGTGACTGAGTCTAAGAGCCAGGTTGGAATCTGGGTCATCATCATCAATATACCTTTATTTCAGTTAATGAAAACCATAAAAAGTGCAAACAAAATTACAGCCATAAGTCAATAAACAACAACAATATATACAACGCACAATTTAAATGGCCTAAAGGTCATACATTATAAATTTAAAAATATAGTCAATCAATAGCCTCACAGTGGTGAAAAAGTCCTGTAAAAGTAAGACAACAGCAGCAACTTTCCCCTACAAAGTTCAATAGTGCCTCACAAACGATTTAAGGGACATAGAATTCGCAAGATACAGCAGCCTAATCCAAATGAGAAGAACCCATATGTAAGCATTACCTGCTATGGCAACTACTTTACTGACTAAGGCATGTTCTTACAACATTATTACATTCTAGTCTAAGATTGGTCGGTCTGGCTCATAGTAATAAGGGCTGCCCAAGACCACCTTATAGCCCAGGCCCAGTGTGGGAACCTGGTGAGAATAAAGACTACTGTCTCAGACGTGTCACTCTGGAAAATTCTGCGCAGCTCCCAGAAGTGTCTGGTACTCTGGAACTTGTACCAGGGTATGATCCAATATGCCCTAGGCCTCTCATAGGCTGGGTTAAAGAAAGTAAAATTATCTGTTGTTACTTATTCACAAGAGCTCATTGGACACTGGTTACAACGGCCACCAAAATTAGACCATTTGATTTTTAGTGGAACAATGCCAAGTCTGAAACGTACATATAGATACTTTGCCTCCAGCAGTTCCACCCTATCTATATTTCGAAATAGGGTACTATTTTATGCATCAAAAATGCTTCAGTCAAATTCCCTTCCTTAACAGCCTTTATAGACTGATGGTACACAAATTACCAGTAAGCAGTCTTGATCTGCACTGAAGTGGTTTTGGCTGTACTGGCTTTTGCTTAAGTTCAGAGAGTTTCAGTCTAACTAGCCATGTCTTGACATTGGATCGACACTGTATTTTAAAATTGCCTCTGAGTCTCAATAGCTTCTCCTATGGGGATCGAAGTTGGATCAGTTCAGGCACACTCCAGATTCGTGCCCAATACAGGATCGTGCATAGGGCAATAATTAGGTCAATCCTTTTGAGGGCAAAGTTCAGACATAATAGCAATAATGAGGTACTCCCAGGCAGCATCAACAAGAAATTCTAAATTGCGCAATTGCAAACAGACCCGACGGTAAGCTCTCTTACTAACCTCTATTGGTTGACGGGTTGCACCTATTGATGTATAACAAACTACTCGAGTCCTAAAGACGTTCTCCCTTATCCCTCACGTTCTTTTGCAGGCCTTTGGACTACAATGCCATAGGTCAGATCAGACAATCTAGAGAACCTCGGTAAATAATTCAAGGCACTTAAATTAAGAACAAGGTGTTAATCGCATTGATAAACAAATTTAGTGTGGCAAAGTTACAATTTGGTGAATATAAGTACAACCTTCGCAGAAGCGCACGGGCTGTGGATCACCGTTTCGGTATCCCTCCCACTCTCCTCCCCCTGATTAATCCCCCATTACCGTACCCCTAATTGCCCTCATGACCTTCTTCTAACTCTCTACTTCTCAGCCCCGTCTCAACATGCCCCCCTTCAATCACGCACACATCCCCCAATACTATACTCTCTCCAAACATGGCCCTAACTCCTGGACCATCCTTTACCCCCCAATCTGTCTAAAAACGCTAGGAAAAACTTCAAACATAAACTACTCATTCGTAACCCTGAAACACTTATTGTTGATAACTACCTCAGCCTCTCTTCCCCCATAAAAACCAACTACATCTATTCCAAACACCCCTCCAAATGGAAAAGCATTTTCCTACGTCAGCTCCCAGTCACTCACTCAATCAAAATTCCCTATGGATTTAAATTATCCACTACTCCCTCCCCAACTTTTCCAGGTGAAATAGACATCTCCATCTTCAAAACGGGTAACATCCTCATACAAGCTGCCGAATCACACCTCGCCAACTTTGAGCACCACTTCAGCATCTTGTCTCTCCACCTAGACAAAATTATCCCTAATCCTCCGTATACCCAACCGCTCTATACCCCCGCTCTCTCCCTTTCCCCCTACCCCACTCTCCCCCTCCCCTGTCTTCCCTCCTACCAACACCATACTCCAAACACCTACTACCCACTCTCCCTCCCCTATCATCTCTACAGCCAATGCCATCTCCCAACCACTGTCACCCATATATTCTCTCCCTCCAACGATCCTCCCTCTTCCTGACATCCCCACTGCACACCCCCTCTCCCAACCACTTACATTCTCCAATGACCTGTCCCCCTCAACCACTTCTAAAATAACCAACCCCTATCCTCCCTCCTGGACCCCCGAACCAGAATCCCTCCCCCTCCCCCCTGGCTCTCCTATCGTACCACCTCCGGCCCCACCTTCACCCTCTCCTAATCCTCCATCACAACCACCGAATTTCTCGCCACCATTAATCCCCGACGCAGTCCTACTTCAAACTCTTTGTGCCCTCATATTATCTCTATCCACATCCCCTGAGTACTCAAATCTCTTGTCCTCCATCACGCCACCACCCACGCCTAATAGCCTTAACTCTACTCATTCCACCACCATTTACCTCACTCACCCTACTCACAATTGCCCCTGTCTGCAAAAAACACTATCCATTCCCTCTCACCCTCATCCTCCCCTTCAGAGATCCCCCTCTCCCCTATAACCCTGACCCTACACAACATTGAACGCAATCTCTCTTTACTAACGAATGAACTCTCTTGACTCAGAGAAGATGTTAAATCCCTCAGCTCTGGAACCCGATTCACGTGTGCAAATTCCCCCCACCCCAACCGTAAAATCCCCGCCAACTACAATCGTCATCATTGGAACACTTCACCCCTCCGCAACCGTATGTCTAGGCCTCGCCGCACCTCGAACCACCTCTCCCCATCTGACCTCTCCAACCTATGCAATTCTTACCATCCTAGTACTTTAGTCAACAACCCACCTCCCCCCCTACTCCAACATCCCTGTAATTCTAGGGACCAACAGAATTCCCTTCTCTCCCCTCTCCCCCAGACCCCCTCCACAACTCACCACCATCCACTCCTGCCCCCCCAAAACAACCCCAAACCACTCGCATGCATGCTTGTTAACTGTTGATCTGCCGTCCGACACGCCACTGAAATCTCCGAATCTATCCTTAGCGAATTCATTGACATTGCGTTCCTCACGGAAACCTGGCTTAATGACCACTCAACGAGCATGCTTGATCTACTCTCCCCCCCGGATACTCTATCCTCAGAAAAGACAGGCCTGACAGAATAGGGGGTGGCCTGGCCATAATCTTCAAAAACGAACTTCAGCTCTCCCTTGTTAACAACTCTGGCCACTCCACCTTCGAATACCTTGAAGCTGAACTTAAAGTTCAAGGTACCCACCCTATTCATTTACGTACTATCTACCACCCTCCTGGTGATCCACACCCCTTTATTGATGAACTTTCTGACTTGATGACACAATCCTCAATATCCAACTCAAAAAATCTCTTCCTTGGAGACCTCAACCTCCACTTGAATGACACCAATGATCCCACTACCACCCTCTTCACCAACCTTCTCGAGATCAATGACCTCAAACAAATATGTCTGTCCTCTACCCACACCAAATGAGCCATCCTGGACGCCATCATTACCAACAATGATTTGGCCTTTCTGACCAACATCATCCCCATTGACTGGTCCGATCACCACCTCATATTGTTCACCATTGCTATCACGCCCCTTTCCTTCCCCACTAAACAAATTAAACCAATGAAATGGACCAGAAATCTAAAATGTATCCCTCCTGATGAGCTTGAGTCCAAACTCCAAACTCAACTGCTCCTCACTCCTCTCTCACAAAACGCGAATGAGCTTACTGATCACTTTAATAAAGCGGTCACGGATGTCCTAGACCAATTGGCCCCTCCTAAACTTAAAACTCTAAGAAACATCCCTTCCAAATCATGGTTTAACCTAGAACTTAACAACGAAAGACGCTCATTAAGACTGATGGAAAGGACCTGGAGACAGCATCCCTCCCACTCAAACCTGACACTCCTCAGATCAGCTAGATCTACTTACAAAAACCACATTTTTAACGAAAAGGCATCCTTTTTCCATACACAACTCGATCGGGCCAAAAACAGACCTAGAGAACGGTTCAACATTATCCGTCACCAAGCCTCCTCAACTCCGCCTAACCCGACGGCCTCAACCGCTAGATGTGAAGAAATTGCCCTCTTCTTCTCGGAAAAAATTGACAAAATAGATCAATACTTCCTCTCAACGCAGATCCCAACCAACCCCCTACTTACTCCTGACATCACCTCTAAATCATACACCACACTCCTGACACCCTCTGGTTCCCCTTCATACTCACCCACTACCTCACCTCAGCCTAACCCCTCCTCACACATTCCTTCTCCTATTCCCTCCCTAAACTACCCCCCACACCTTCCCACCACTACTCCTCTCGTACCCAACCACCAAAACTCACGACCAAAAAACAATGACTCCTGGCATAATTTCCTCCCTGTAACTGAGCACGAAGTCCACAGCATCATTGCTAAACTAAAACCGTCCTCCCATACCAAAGACCCCCTCCCTTCTAACCTTGTCCAAACCCTAAAGCACATCATTGTCCCATCCTGGACCACAATCATCAACACCTCCTTGCTACTGGAAGTGTCCCTAGCTCCTTCAACTTGGTCAAACTCTCCCCCATTATTAAAAACGCTAATGCTGATCCTAATGACCTAAACAATCTCCGCCCCATCTCTAACCTCCCCCTTCTTTCTAAAGCCCTCGAAAAATGTGTCTTGCTCCAATTAGACAAACACATCGAAAAATTCAACCTTCTGGACCCCTTGCAATCAGGCTTCAGAAAAGGCTGCAGCACTGAAACTGCCATACTAAACATTGTTGACGACATCCACCACTCCCTTGATAATGGTGAGACATGTCTACTTATCCTCCTTGATCTCTCCGCAGCTTTTGTCGCTGTTAACCACTCTGCCCTACTTAATGTGCTCAAAGATCGTTTCGGCCTCAATGGTACTACCCACAAATGGTTTGTCTCATATCTCCAACATCGAACCCAGCAAATTAAAATTCAAGACTGTCTATCTAACCCCACTCCGGTCTCCCTAGCAGTCCCCCAGCGATCTATTCTCTCATCCTCTCTCTTTAACATCTTTATGGAACCCCTCACCCTCATTCTAAAACAAGCTGGTATCAACTACCACCTTTATGCCGATGACACCCAACTCTACTATAAGATCAAAACCCACGCTGACATCATACACCTTAATAACACCCTCACTAAAATCCAATACTGGTTCCACCTTAATCATCTCAAACTCAACCCCCAAAAAACTGAAATCATTCTCTTTGCCCCTAAAAACAACCCTCTCCCCATTCAAACCTGGACCTCTGACCTCAATGCCCTCAGCTGCTCTCTCTCCTTGTCCAACTCAGTAAAATCTCTTGGTATCTCCATTGATAACAGTCTAAACCTCAATGTCCACATCAAAAATTCGGCTACAGGAGCCCTCTTCACTCTCCGTCATCTCAAGAAAATCAAACCCTTTCTCCCAACTGAAGATTTTAAATTAGTAGTTCAATCCCTGGTCCTTTCGCGAATTGATTACGGCAATGCCATCCTCACCGGAATCCCCAAGGTCCACCTAGCTCCACTCAAACCTGTACTCAACCTTGCAGCCAGGCTCATCACCGACTGCAAATGGTTCGACCACATTTCCCCAGCCCTCAAAACTCTTAAATGGCTCCCCATCGAAGGCAGATCCGCCTACAAAAACGCATGCATCACAAACAAAGTCCTCCATCAAAATTCACCACCATACCTCATCAATAAACTCTGCAAAGCGGGCATCACACGACCTCTTAGAAGCACTAACGCTCTCCTCCTTGTCCCACCCCTGCTAAAAAAAGAAATCCACACAATAACGCTCCTTCTCTGGAAATGCCCCTTACATCTGGAATGCCCTCCCCAAAGACCTACGATGCAACCCCTCCTACACCAGCTTTAAAAATGACCTCAAAATGCACCTCCTCAATAAATATTGGGGGTCTTTACCTGCGCCTTAAATTTGATCTTCCATATCTTATATGTATTTAACTCTTTACTCTGACTCTCTGTTACATGGTATGTATAATCTCAATCCGTTCTCTCTCTGTTTTACCTGATTTTATTCCATGATGTTGTAATTTTGCTTTACCGTAACTATCTCAGTCATGTAAAGCGCTCTGATGTTTTTTTATCCATGATGCTGTAATTTGTTTCTTACCGTAACTAGCTCTATCATGTAAAGCGCTCTGATACCTCCGGGTCCAGCCAGCGCTATATAAAACCTCTAAAATAAACAAATAAATAAATAAATAAATAAATAAACCTAAGGGCACAACCTTTAATATGTCCCCTTTATACATGATGTGTTTTTCCTTAATTTAAACAATGGAACTTAAGCAGTATATATAAACTAATGTTGTGCTCTTTTTCTCCGTATATGACATTGTGATCAATGATTTTATCTGAACCGCAACACGAACGTATGTATATGGTTAATTACATCTGCTCTTTCACTATTATCCTAATGTGGATATCTTTTTGCTAGTGTGAATGACTCGTTTTTCCAAATAATTGGGGGCAATATGACGTAATGACTTTCTCATGACATGATTGATGGACAATATATATAATTCCTTCTAATCCTTCCCCTCTACCTCCCTTTTACGAAACAGGAATATCTTGGAATAACTTGAATTATGTACCTTATGGATATGATATTCCTTCTTTCTTTATCGTTTTCTTTTTTATCCTTTTTGTCTCCTTGTTTTTAAAGCTTGCATTCTGATATCATGCTGGTCTTTGCTGTTATGTAATTGGTTCTTTTCTTCTATTTCCTTTCTTTTTCTCTCTCGACTGGAAATATATGGAATATTGTCCTTATGCGATATTTGACTACTATTCATTTTTTATTGTTTCTTTTTGATTTCTTCTTTTCCTTTATCTTCTTTTAATGTGACAAACATATGTATAATTTTTTGTACACAATGGTCTTGATGTTCAATGTACTGTATGTTCGTTATGCTCTGTACATATCTATTTCTTTTTGGGTTTTGGTAATATTAACCTGGCAGTCCTGAGGAAGCCCCAAACTTATGGGCCGATAGGGGCGAAACACGTGTTGGCTGTGCCGCAGACAATTCGTTCTTGTCTTAATTTGTTCTGAAAGACACTGAAAGTTAAAGAATCTCCTTTCAAATAAATACTGGATACAATACAAGGATTTTTCCTAATGATTATGAATATCTTTACTTGTCCTGGTACACTTCTCAACCCTTAGGAGTGAATGACCATTCTCTGAACCCCATATTTCTGCACCATGGAGAGCTCCTGATAATGCTTTGGCCCCTATCTCCACTGTGGGAGAGTGGCCTTCAACTTATTTTATATCAGGAACGATCGGTGGTTCAGTATAATTTAGCTTATTCTAATTTGGGCGCCCTAACCAGGTTGATGGGTTAGGGAAATGCCCAGATAGTCAAAGTCATATACTGTCTCTAGCAAGCCACCATGCACTCTCATTTTCCCTTTGAATGTGTGGTGGGGATTTAGGGCCATACATTTAGTTTAGTAGGTGTTAATCTCAAGTCCTCTATCATCACAGAAGACAATGAAGGAATTGAGCAAAGCCTGGAGCCCCACAGGAGTCCTTGATAGGCTGCTGAATTATAGGCTTTCCCTGGGCGTGTGCATCCTAAATAGGGTGCGCTTTGGTTTTTGTTGATTGATTAAATCTTGGATGTTGCTATCCCATGGATGGGGTTGGAGATTAAACTGCAGGGTTTGTAAGGGTGATCTGCTGTCAGTTGATGGATAATCAAGATTGTGAATGGTTCAGGCTTGTGCCCTGTCGGTACTCAGGACAAATTAGGGCACTGCCTTGGGGCTTTGCCTGACTGGACAAGTCCGCAGGGCATGGGAGGATTGAAACACATGTTTACTTTCACTTTGTCTTTTCTCTACCCCCCTCAAGAAGATCGTGTTAAGGTTCCGGACAGCTACCTTCACTTTCAACCACATTACCATGCATTCTTGGGTCCCAATCATTGCTGCAATCTGGGCCTTTTGTTCCTGTACATTGCAAATTAGCCTAGACATTTTTGCATCTGCCTTTGTCTTAGTGAACCCACATTTAGCAGAGGCAGAATGGGTTATGGCTACAGGATCAGTGGTGGGATCATTGGGATTAGTGTGAGCCTCCATCAACACTTGGAACCTGTTTGTACAAACAATGTTGGGGCCAAGTTTATGGGTGCTGAGCTGACGCCCTTAGCTTCTCCACCTTGGGCAAAAGGGGACCCAATGTGGCACGTTCTTGCAATATTGGATCCTGGAGTTTTAGGGGGTGAAAGGAGGAGAGAGACATTCATGGGTTGTCAGTCCACCGCCTCCAAACTAGAAGAGGGTAAGGTGTGTGTGTTGATCAAATTATCTGAATGGGGGCAGCATGGGGCAAATATTATTTTCGCGTATATTTTGGAGATTTTCAAATACACCAGGGGAAGACCATATAAATCTCATCTGACTAGGTGAGGGAAACCGAAGTTCGAGATGAATTAATTGGTCTGCCAGACATTGTGAAGATAAACACACTTACAGGTAATCCCACAGCATGCCTCCTTCTAACTGACACTAGATTATCACGTATGAGTGGGCAACAGTTTCTTGTATGGTGAACCCAGTGGATGGTTTTGTTAATGAGGGAATCTGCGCATTCTCTAACATTTTGTTTAAACGGTGGAACATTTGTAAGGTACACTAAATACTTCTTCGCACATGGTGGCGGTTGTATATGTGCTTGTGAACACAAACAACTGCTAGGGAGCAGGGCTATACCACTGCCTATAGATCTTTTACTTTCTGAATTATAGTCTTTCACTGGGTGGGGTACCCCCAATAGTGTACTCTTTGGTTTTTGTTGATTATTAAATCTTGGGTATTGCTATTCCATGGAGGGGGTTGGAGATCAAACTGCAGGGTTTGTAATGGCGGTCTGCAGTCCATTGAGGGATAACCAAGATCATGAATGGTTTCAGGCTTGCCTTGTCGGGTTTTGGCGCCATTAGAGGGCTGCCTTGGTGCTTTGCCTGCATGGACAAGTTGGAAGGTATGGGAAAGATTGAAGTGCGTGTTTACTTTCATCAATGCCATTTCTCTAGCCCCCAAGCAGATCGTGTTGAGGCTCCGGACAGCTCCACACATTCTGGGGTCACACTAATTATTGCAATCCGAGCCCTTAGTTCCCTTACATCACTAATTAGGCTGGAGATGTTTGCATCTGCCACTGTGTTAGCACACCCACATTTAGCAGAGGTGGCCTTGGGTTATGGCTACAGGATCAGGGGTGGAATCACTGTGATTAATATCAGTCTTCATCAACACTTGGAACCTGTTTGCACAAACAATGTTAGGGAAAATGTTATGAAGGCTGAGCCAACACCCTTAGCTACTCCTCCTTGAATAAGAGGGGACCCAATGTGGCAAGTTCTTGCAATATTGGTTAATGAGGGAACATTTTGTTTAAGTGGAGGAACATTTGTAAGGTACACTAAATACTTCCTGGCCCATGGTGGTGGTTGTATATGTGCTTGTGAACACAAACAAGGATGAGGGAGAGGGATTATACCACTACCTATAGATTTTTTACTTGCCAGATTACTTGCTAAATAATAGACTCTCACTGTGTGGGGGTTCCCTAAACACTCCTGGGGCATATGGATGTGGAGGAACTGCCCTCCCCCTCCTGGGCAGAGGAAAAGTTGATAATGCCTCTGCTCATGGCGGCCCACCTTGTATTAGCCCAGAGATGGTGGAGTGCTGCACCGCTGACAATCGAACACTGGTGGGTGAAAGTATGGTCAATCTATGCAATGGAACACCTTACAGCCATCTTGAGAGTCACAGTATGTGAGTTTGAAAAAATATGGAAACCATTCCTAACTTATCCAAAATGAGACAGAGACCAGGGACAGCCCCCTCACTCGGAACGGCTAGCTAAAATAGAAGCGCTGGACAATGCCACTGACCAGGAAGCAGATGCTTGCGCGGAATGAATTTTATTGGAATACTATTCCCATGCCTTGTTGTACCACTTGCTCTTGTGTACATGCCCTTATGTGTTTGATCACGCTCTCCAGACATTTTATTGTGGCCATTTAATGGTTTAAAATGTCTAAATAAAGTTGTTAATAAAATTTTAAAAATTGTCAACTTTAAGGTGAAAAATTCTTGTCTTTTCTAGGAACGATGCAAGTAACTGATGCCTGGCCTGCATGTCTCAGCTACCCCTATTGTCAAAAATGCAGATGTGCAGAACAAAGAAACATGAGTAACATGACAAAAGGGATTCCTTGGCATCCTCGGCCTAGGTCCACTCTCTCCCCACTGCTCCGCTGTGCCGTCTCTTGCCTCCAGACCCCAACCTCCTCCTTGGGAGGTTCGAGGCTGCTGCCCGCTCCAACTGGGACCAGACTGCCTCCAACCACCGTAACCTTCTCAGCCGCTTTTTTTTTTTCTTTCTTAATTTTTTCCCTGTTGTGCCACTGTTATTGTGCCCATCTGTGTCTTGCTCTAATTCCACCACTGTTTTTATTTTCTTGTGCCTGCCTGTTCCTTTTGCCTTTCGCCGCTGCTGCCCCTGCGGCCCCTCCCCCCCGGAATTCCCCCCGGAATTTCCCCTCCGGAATTTCCCCCCGGAATTCCCCCCCGGAATTCCACTGCTCCCGCCTCCCAGCCTCTCCTCCCTCCCACCTCCCCTACTTAATGGCAGCTGCTGCGCCGAAGGCGCGCCTAAGGCAAGCCCGTCTGCGCCCGTCCGCGACCTGACCGCGGCCAGCGCCAGGAACCCTGGACCTCCCACAACCCATCGCTACGACACCACTACCGTCCTCGCACTTAACCCTGGAAGACTTAGAGAATGCCAACACGCCTCTCCGAACATGACCCATGGCCAGTTCTCCTGCCTCCACTGCCGCCAGACCCTCACCGCCACCCCGGCTTCCAGCACCGCCGACGCCAGCACCGGCCACACCCTAAAATGCATCCTCCTCAACGTACGCTCCGTACACAAACACGCCATAGAAATCTGGAACCTACTCGACTTTCTTTCGCCCGACATCGCCTTCTTCACAGAGACCTGGACCAACGCATCCTCCGCCCCCAACATCAGCACCGCCATCCCAGACGGATACAAGATCCAGAGGAAAGACCGCCCCAACCACCCAGGAGGGGGCCTCGCCATCGCCCACAAGAGCACCCTCCGCCTCACCACCTCCAGCGAAACCTTCCCCTCCGCCGAACACCTGCACTTCAAGATCCAGACCACCCCCAAAGCCACACTCCAAGGAACCCTCATCTACAGACCCCCCGGCCCCCGAACACCCTTTGCCATCACCATCACCGACTTCATCGCACCCCACGCGATCGCCTCAACAAACTACATACTCATTGGAGACCTGAACTTCCACCTCGACAACCCCAGTGACCCCAACTCCACTATCCTTCGTGACAACCTCGCCAGCATCGGACTTAAACAACTCGTCAACACACCAACCCACAGAGCAGGACACACCCTCGACCCCATCTTCGCAGCAGGAAACAGCGTCCATTTCAGCCACACAACACAGCCGCCATGGACCGACCACCACTGCGTACACTTCGCCATCAACAAACTCAAGGCACCCAAACCAGCCCCACGCCCACCACGAAGGAACTGGAGCAAGGTTACAGACGAGCAACTTAACTCCACCCTCGGCCGAGACAACCACACCTGGGCACCCGACGCAAACAGCGCAAACGACGCAGCCAGAGAACTCCACACCTGGATCTCCAACTGCGCAGATGAGCTCGCCCCTCTATGAAACCCTGACAGACAACGCCCCAGGAAAGCCGCCTGGTTCACAACCGCCCCCCAGAAACACCAGCCAGCCCACCATGTCCAACTGGACACCGATCACAGCCGAAGACACCACCTCGACCATGAAAAGCATCCACTCGGGGGCCCCCACTGACCCCTGCACCCCTCACATCTACCACAGAGCCATGGCCGCCATCGCACCCAAACTACAACGCACCATCAACACCACCTTCAAAACAGGCACCTTCCCAGATGACTGGAAGTGCGCAGAAGTCAGACCCCTGCTCAAGAAGCCCACAGCTGACCCCACCGACCTCAAGAACTATCGGCCCATCTCGCTCCTCCCCTTCGCAGCCAAAGTTGCAGAGAAAACAGTCAACAGGAAACTGACACGATTCATTGAAGAGAACGCCGTCCTCGACCCGTCCCAATCCGGATTCCGAAGCAACCACAGCACAGAGACCGCCCTACTCGCCGCCACAGACGACATCCGCACCCTCCTGGACCAAGGCCACTGCGCAGCCCTCATCCTACTCGACCTATCAGCGGCCTTCGACACCGTCTCCCATCGCACACTAATCGTCAGACTACACGATGCAGGTATACAAGGAACAGCCCTGGACTGGATGCAATCATTCCTCACCGGAAGAAGCCAAAGGATCAGACTCCCACCCTTCCTCTCCGACCCCACGAAAATCACCTGCGGAGTCCCACAGGGTTCATCACTGAGCCCCACCCTCTTCAACATTTACATGGCCCCCCTCGCAGCCATCGTCTGACAACACGGCCTCAACATTGTATCCTACGCCGACGACACCCAGCTCATCCTCTCCCTCACCAAAGACCCCACCACTGCCAAACTCAACTTCCAGAAAGGAATGCAAGACGTCGCAGTCTGGATGACCAACAGCTGCCTGAAGCTCAATGCCGAGAAGACAGAAGTCCTCGTCCTCGGTACCACCCCTTCTGCATGGGACAGCACCTGGTGGCCGACCGCCCTTGGAAGCCCACCTACCCCCTCAGACCACGCCAAGAACATCTGCATTGTACTCGACTCATCACTCTCCATGAACCGACAGGTCAACGCCGTCACCTCCAGCTGCTTCAATACCCTCCGCATCCTCCGCAAGACCTTCAAGTGGATCCCCCCTGAGTCAAGGAAGACAGTCACCCATGCACTCATCACCAGCAGACTGGACTATGGAAACGCACTCTACGCCGGCATCAACAAGTCCCTACTCCGCAAACTCCAGACAGTACAGAACACCGCCGCCAGACTCGTCCTCGGCATCCCCCGACACGAACACATCAGCCAACACGTACGAAGTCTCCAATGGCTCCCCGTGGAGAAAAGAGTCACTTTCAAAATCCTCACTCACGCCTACAAATGCCTACACAACAACGGACCCAAATACCTCAACGACAGAATCAACTTCCACGTACCCAAAAGAAACCTCCGATCTTCCAACCTCGCACTGGCCGAAACCCCGCGTATCCACAGAGCCAGAACAGGCAGAAGATCCTTCTCTCACATTGCAGCCAAGACCTGGAACGAGCTACCGGCAGACATCAGACGCGCCCCCTCCCTGAACACCTTCAGGAAGACCCTCAAGACCTGGCTCTTCAGCTAAACAGATCTGCGGACCCCCCCCCTCTCAGCGCCTTGAGACCCTCATGGGTGAGTAGCGCGCTTACAATTCCCTGATTGATTGATTGATTGGCATGTGCCTCTGCTTATCCTGAAATGGTCTCTGAATTGTCAGCATGTCCACACTTACGTAACTACAATAATTGCCTCAATTTGATCCTAGATTGGCAGCCTTCCTTAACCAAACTGACTAAATAGTGTCATGCACTCACCCGGTCCCAACTGGGGAGACAACACTAGAGCCGATGCTGGACCTACTATCCCTCCTGAGGGGTATTCAGACAAAATATCGAAAATTTAATATTGACCTACAGAAGTATTGAGTTGGAAATATCGTCATACAGAAATATTGTTAGCAAGAATATCTTTGACAAGAATATCGATTTTAAGGTAAGTAATAGTGATGTTAAAATTATAGAATCAATTACAAAGATATCTATGTGTTAATACCAATGTTAAAAATATTGTTGTTAATAATATCGATATTTAATTATTTTTATATCTTTTGCCATACATTTTAATTGTAATTTTATTTTTAAATGCTTTTTAATATAGTTTGTAAACTTTTAGTAGATTGTATATTCAATTAAATAGTTTTTTGTCATTTTTAGTACCGTAGCAAGTTGTAGGGTTTATAGGGGTACAGGGTGGGAAGTAAATTAATTATAATTAATGAATAATTCAATTTTAATGCATATTAATTATCTAATTGATAATTATTTATGTTAATTGTATAATTATTTTTTTACATTTAAGTTTTAGGTGCAGGTTGTGGGTTTTGTAGGGGTATAGGTTGGAAAGTAAATGAATTATAGTTAATTAATAATTATTTATTATTATAATTAGTATGTAAATATGTAATTATGTAAATTGTGTAATAAATCAATTGTTCTCGTTTTGTGCAGTTTGTTGTTTTTGTATGGGTAAAGGGTGTGCAGGAAATTAATTATGATATTCAATTAATGTTAATTTATAATAATTATTTAATTGGTAATTAAATATGTAAATTATGTAGTTAAGACCTTGTTTGTGCTATAGATTAGGAGTGAGTTGTATCTGTAGGGGTAAAGGGTGGGTAGTGTATTAATTATAATTAATTTGTTATTAGTTCATTATTAATAATTGTTTACTTGATAATTAATTTTGTAAATTAAGTCATTAATAATTTTAAATATATATATATATATTCACTGAAAAAACCATAGGTTTTAGGGACAGTTATAGTTAGTTGGACATTGCACTCGTACAAAACCCGTGAAATTCCCCCGTTATAGTTAGTTCAGCTAACTATAACTCGCGCCCCGCAATGCACTGCTGATGACGTCACATATTACATCACTCATGACATGGTCAGTGACATCACTGATGACATCACTGATGACATCTCAAATGACATCACTGATGACATCACTGATGACATCATCCAGTGACTGTGTGTTTCTGTAAAGTTTAATTTTGTTTTATATATATGCCAAGCTGTATTGAGGAATGATTGGGTGTATAAGTGTCTGTATGGAGGATTTAGTAGGTACGTGACTGACTGTATAAGTGAGTGATTAAACGTATCTTACTGAATGCATGGGTTAGTGACTAAACTGGGTGAATGTCTGAATCCGTCTGTCTGTTGCTGTCTAAGTGGCTGCATGGGTTTGTGAATAGCTACATGAGTGTCTATATGAGTTATTGATTGGTTGTCTGAGTATCTGTATGGGTGCCTGAGTGTTTGTGTGGGTGGGGTGTGTGCGACTCTGTGCATAGATGTGTGAGTGGGTGATTCACTGGGTGGATGGTTTCAAGAGTGCATCTGTGATAGACTGTATGGGTGGGTAAGTGTGTGTAAGAGTGTGTTAGTGAGTGAATGTATGTCCCAGTGGTACATGTGTGAGTAACTACATATGTGAAAGGCAGTATATATGTGTGTTGGAGTATATAAATGGCTATAAGTGAGAGTGTGTGATTGTGAGAGTGGCTGTATGGATGAGTGTGTGCTTCTATCAGTGATT